>JACBWV010000099.1:3341673-3799173 GCA_013435795.1 Chlamydomonas sp. ICE-L
CCCTAACCCCATTACCCCTAAATAAACCTCCTCCCCCCCTCCCCACCACCCCCCACCCCCCCCTAGACTGAATAAACCTGCACCCTTACCTGTAGCCTAAACACGCCTGCACCCCCACTTGCTCAGCAATGCATTGACTGTTGCTTCTCCACCTTGGAGGCTTGTATCTGTGACAGCGGCGTCTTTGGCCCCCGCCCGCCCTTACTTCCTTTTGGGAGGCCTTGGCCAAAGCCCCGCCCTCTCCGGCCCCCTCTCCCCCCTTCTTCCCTCACCTTTTCTCCCTCCCACCTCTCCCCAACCCCCCCACCCTAGCCTACACACGCCCTGCACCCACTTGCTCTGCAATGCATTGACTGTGCTGTCCTTGGCATGTATCTGCGCAGCGGCATCATTGGCCCCTGCCGCCTTCTCCTCTAGGAGGGCCTTGGCCAAAGCCACCGCCCTCTCCGCCCTCTCCCCCTTCTTCCCTCACCCTTTCTCCCTCCCCCTCTCCCACCCCCCTCCCCCTTGCCTAAACACGCCCTGCACCCACTTGCTCTGCAATGCATTGACTGTGCTGTCCTTGGCATGTATCTGTGCAGCGGCGTCATTGGCCCCCGCAGCCTTCTCCTCTTGCAAGGCCATCAACAAAGCCACCCGCCTCTATCCGCACCTGTCCCCTTCTTCCATCACCCTTCTCCCGCCCCCTCTCCCACCCCCCTTCCCCCTTGCCTAGCACGCCTGCACACACTTGCCTCTGCAAATGCATGACTGTGATGTACCTGGCATGTATCTGTGCAGCGGCATCATTGGCCCCCGCCGCCTTCTCCTCTTGCAGGGCCTTCAACCAAGCCACCGCACGCTCCGCCCTCTCCCCCTTCCTCCCTCCACCTGCCCCCGACCCCCCTACCCCCTTACACTCTACCCCGTTACATGCCTTCTACCCTCCCCTACCCCTACCCCTACCCTCCCACTACTAACCTCTAACCCTAACCGTCCTCCCCCCTCCCCAACCCCCCTAGCCTGAACCGCCCTGCCCCTGCCCTGTAGCCTAAACACGCCTGACCCCTTGCTCACAATGCATTGACTGTGCTGTCCTTGGCATGTATCTGCGCAGCGGCATCATTGGACCCCGCCGCCTTCTCCTCTTGGAGGGCCTTGGCCAAAACAGCAGCATGCTCCGCCCTCTCAGCCTGTAGCTTCTGCTCAGCTGCCTGACTGGCACTAGCTACTTGCTGCTGCATGCTTTGGTTCTCCGCCTTCAACTGATCTGCCAAACCTTGCGCTCGAATGGCTTGCTGCGGGGGGAGGCAGGGGGAGGGGTGTGTGTGTGGGGTGTGGGTGTGGGTGTGGGTGTGTGTGTCGGGGGGGGGGGGGGAATAGGATGAAGCATCAAATTCCCAAATTTCCAAATTTCCAAATGGCTTTGGTTCTCAGCCTTCAACTGATCTGCCAAGCTGTGAGATCGAACACTTGCTGCGGGGTGAGGCAGGGGGAAGGGGGGGGGGGGGGGGGGGGCATCAGTGTTTTAAAATGGCTTGCTGCAGGGTGAGGCAGGGTGAGGCAGGGGAGGGGAGGGAGGGGGGCGGGAAGGGGGGGGGGGGGGGGGGGGGTATAGGATGGAGCACCAATTTTTCAAATTTACAAATTTACAAATGGCTTTGGTTCTCAGCCTTCAACTGATCTGCCAAGCTGTGAGCTCCGCTTGCAGCGGGGGTGAGGCAGGGGGGAGGGGGGGGGGGGGTGGGGCGCCCGAGGGGCAGGGGGGCATCATTTTTTGGGAATGGCATTGCTACAGGGGGAGGGAGAGGCGTAAGGGGAGGGGAAGAGGGGAAGGGGAGTAGGGTTTTAGAGGCGTAGGGGGAAGGGGGGGGGGTAGAGGAGTAGGGGGAGGGGGGGGGAGAGGCGCAAGGGGGAGAGGGGAGGGGGGGGGGGGGGGGGGGGGGGGAGGTGAGGGTGAAGGGTGAAAGAGGGGAAGGGGGGGGAGGGGACGGGGAAGGGAGATGGTGATAGTGGTGGGGATCGGAACGGGTTACCCATGTGTGTGTCTGTCTGTCACCCCCTCCCCCAACCCAACCCCAACCCAAATACCATCTACAAGATTTCACTAGTGCTAGCAAGCTGCATATGTCAGCTACTGGATAGGCAAGGTGGTGTAAGGAAATCCCCACACCCCACCTCCCCCACCCAATCCAACCCACTCCAACCCCACACCCCAACCCACCCACCTAACCAACCCACGCCACCCCACCCCACCCAACCCAACACCACCCAACCCCACACCTACCCAACCCAACACCTACCCAACCCAACCCCACCCCACCCCACCCACCCCCACACCTACCCCCACCCAACCCTACCCCAACCCCAACCCCATCCCACCCCAACCACCATCTACAATAATTTCAATAGTGGTAGCAAGCTGCATATGTGAGATACTGTATAGACGGGATGGTGTAAGGAAATCCCCACACCCCACACCCCACCTCTCCCACCCACTCCACACACACTCCACACACTCACACACACTCACACACCACCATCTACAAGATTTCAATAGGGCTAGCAAGCTGCATCTGTCAGCAACTGGATCGATGAGATGGTGTAAGCAAATCCCCACACACCACCTCCCCCGCCCAATCCAACCCACTCCCCCACCCCCACCACCCAATCCAACCCACCCCACCCCCACCCCAACCACCATCTACAAGTGTCAATAGGGGCTCAGCAAGCTGCATATGTCGAACTGGAAGAGGATCGGTGTAAGGAAATCCCCCCCCAACACACTCACACCCCATCCCCCACCCCACGGCGCGGCCCCGCACACACCACACACGCAGGCCCCCCCACACACACACGACACCAGCCCCCCCCCCCGACACACACACACACAGCACAACACACAAACGCAGCCAGCCCCCCCCACGCCCCCCACCACACACACAGACTACGCCAACCCAGCCCAACCCCCCCACCCACAAACCACACGGCACACCGCATATGCCCCCCCCCCAAGCACACACAGGCACACTCCCAGCCCCCGCCTACAACCGCCACCCACAAAAACCACCAAAGACTCCCGCCCCCCCCCCCACACACGCACATACACTACAGACCACACCACCAGTCCCTCCCCCCCCCCCCCCCCCCTCACAGGCACGTACATCGGCCGTTCCTCCACGCATCGGTGGCCCGCAGCCCATTACACCCTCCCTCCTTCAACACCCCACACCCCTTCCCACACACACCCCAACCTTCCCCCACAAACACCCTCTTCCACCTCCCTTACCCCCTCCACACCCCTCCCCCCAACACCCCACACCCCCTCCCCCCCACACACCCCAAACCTCCCCCACAAACACCCTTTTCTACCTCCCTCACACCCCCCTTCCCCACACACTTGTTGAGACTCATCCAAGCTTTGCTGCAGAGCAGTTTGCTGGCTGCTCAAATCAGGTATAGTCTGAGTAGTTTGCTTCCCTCCACACACACACCACACCAACACCCCCCCCTCTCACACACACACCACCCCTTCACACACACACACACACACCACACCCCTTCCCACACACTTTTTGAGACTCATCCAAGCTTTGCTGCAGAGCAGTTTGCTGGCTGCTCAAATCAGGTATAGTCTGAGTAGTTTGCTTCCCTCCACACACACACCACACCAACACCCCCCCTCTCACACACACACCACCCCTTCACACACACACACACACCACACCCCTTCACACACACTTTTTGAGACTCATCCAAGCTTTGCTGCAGAGCAGTTTGCTGGCTGCTCAAATCAGGTATAGTCTGAGTAGTTTGCTTCCCTCCACACACACACCACACCAACACCCCCCCTCTCACACACACACCACCCCTTCACACACACACACACACACACCACCCCTTCCCACACACTTGTTGAGACTCATCCAAGCTTTGCTGCAGAGCAGTTTGCTGGCTGCTCAAATCAGGTATAGTCTGAGTAGTTGCTTCCCTCCACACACACACCACACCAACACCCCCCCTCTCACACACACACCACCCCTTCACACACACACACACACCACACCCCTTCACACACACTTTTTGAGACTCATCCAAGCTTTGCTGCAGAGCAGTTTGCTGGCTGCTCAAATCAGCTATAGTCTGAGTAGTTTGCTCGTTTTTGGTGCGCTCCATCTGGAGGTCCCTCTCCGCAGCAGCCATGGCCTGCTGGTACTCCTCGAGCTGAACCTGAGGTGGTTGAAGTGTGTGTGGGGGGGGGTGGCGTGGGTGGGGTGGGGTGGGGGGGGTGGGGGGGGGGGTGGGGGGGGGAGGGGCTGAAGTGTGGGTGGTGGGGGGTTGGTGAGGATGTGGGCGTGGGTGAAGAGGGGTGGGGGGGGGGGGGGGGGGGCAGCCAGCCATGGCCTGTGGTACTCTCGAGCTGAACCTGAGGTGTGTTGAAAAGTGGGTGTGTGTGTGTGGGGGGGGGGGGGGGGGGGGGGGGGGGGGGGGGGACGAGGGAGGGGATGGAAGGGTGGGTGGGTGGGGGGGTGGTGAGGGGGTGGTCGGGTGGGGTGTGGGTGAGAGGGGGGGGGGGGGGGGGGGGGGGGGGGGGCGGGGCAGCAGCCATGGCCCTGCTGGTACTCATCGAGCTGAACCTGAGGTGTTTGAAGTGGGTGGGGTGTGGGTGGTGGGTGGGGGTGTGGGGGTGGTGGGGTGGGGTGTGGGTGTGGGGTGGTGTGGGTGTGGGTGTGGGTGGGTGGGTGGGTGGGTGTGGGGGGGGGGGGGAGGGGCCTGAAGTGTAGGCGGGTGGGTGGGTTGGTGAGTGTGTGTGTGTGTGTGTGTGTGAAGGGGGGAGGAGGGGGGGCCCTGCTGGTACTCCCCGAGCTGAACCTGAGGTGGTTTGAAGTGTGTGTGTGTGTGGGGGGGGGGGGGGGGGGGGGACAGATCAGAGGATAAGGATGGTGAGGAGGAAGATGAGGATGAGGATGTGGATTTGGATGTGGATGAGGTACACACACACCAATACTCACACTCCCACCCACACACATACCCCCCCTGTGGATGTGGATGTGGATGAGGCACACCCACACCAATACTCACACTCCCCGACACTCCCCCACACACCCACACACACTCACACTCCCCCACACTCCCCCACACACCCACCCCCACACCCACACACCCATACCCCCCACCACCACCACCACCACCCCCAACCCCATACACACCCACACACACACTCTCCCACACCAAACACACACACACTCCTCAAAACTCCGTACCTTCATTTCTTCCATGTCCTTGTGCATCTTATTCATCATTATCCCCCCCCCCCCCACACACACACACACACAAACACACACACACACTCCTCAAACTCCGCACCTTCATATGTTCCGTGTTCCCGTGCATCTTATCCATCATTATCCCCACACACCACCACCACCCACACACCACCACCCACACACACACACCACACACACACTCCTCAAAACTCCGCACCTTCATATGTTCCGTGTTCCCGTGCCTCTTTATCCATCATTATCCCCCACACACCCACCACCCACACACACACACCACACACCAACTCCTCAAAACTCCGCCACCTTCATATGTTCCGTGTTCCCGTTGCATCTTATCCATCATTATCCCCCCACACACCACCACCCACACACACACACCACACACACACTCCTCAAAACTCCGCACCTTCATATGTTCCGTGTTCCCGTGCATCTTATCCATCATTATCCCCCCACACACCACCACACACACACACCCCACACACACACTCCTCAAACTCCGCACCTTCATATGCTCCATGTCCGCATGCATCGTATCCATCATTACCCCCCACCCACCCACACACCCACACACACACACACACACACGCACACACAAACACACATTCACTCCTCAAAACTCCGCACCTTCATATGCTCCATGTCCGCATGCATCGTATCCATCTCCTCATTCAGCTGCGCGTTGATTTCCAAAGCCTCATTCATGTTCTTGGCATGAGAATCCGCGTTTTGTTTTGCATTGGCAGCCTGAGCACACATACATACATACATAAATAAATAAATAAATAAATAAATAAATAAATACGTGAATGAGTAAATAAATAAAGAATTACATAAATAATTAATTAATGAATAAATGCATATGAGATAAATAGATAAATAAATAGATAAATCAATAAATAATAAATAAATAAATGAATGAATGAATGAATGAATGAATGAATGAATGAATGAATGAATGAATGAATGAATGAATGAATGAATAAATAAATAAATAAATAAATAAATAAATGAATGAACAAATACATAAATAGCGAGGCTTATTACGAGGTGAGGGGGCCTAGCGTTGGCAACATGTAGCGGCTCAGTTCACCACGGTTTTTCACCTTCATTTTCTTTTTGTAAGGTTGGTCAAGTCTCTTAAGCCTATTTGGCTATCCCTCGACTGTGAAAATATTTTGATCAATATCCTATCTGCTGATATGCAGCAAAGGCATGAGAGTCTTTATTTTGATTTGCATTGGCAGCCTGGGTGAGAGATACATTACATTGTCATAAGCAGACCAGTTTCGACACAAGACAAGCCCACTCTAACTCCAACAAAAACACCAACACAAACACCAAGTACTCAGCCATGTTCTTGCCATGAGAGTTCGCTTTTGGCTTTGCATTGGCAGCCTGAGTGAGACATACATTACATAGTTAACGGCAGACCAGTTTTGACACAAGACAATCCCACTTTAACCCCAACACCAATACCAACACCAACACCAAGTACTCAGCCATGTTCTTGCCATGAGAGTCTGCATTTTGCTTTGCATTGGCAGCCTGAGCATACATAAATAAATATAATTACATAAATAAATAAATGAATAAATAAATGAATAAATAAATGAATAAATACATAAATACATAAATGAATCAATGAATAAAGAAATAAAGAAATGAATCAATGAATACATTAATACATGAATGAATACATAAATACATACATGCGTACATAAATACATAAATGCATGTATACCTAAATAAATAAATACATAAATACATAAATGCATGTATAACTAAATAAATAAATACATAAATACATAAATGCATGTATGACTAACTAAATAAATACATAAATACCTATGCATGTATAACTAAATAATAAATACTAAATGCATGTATAACTAAATAAATAAATACATAAATACATAAATGCATGTATAACTAAATAAATAAATACATAAATACATAAATGCATGTATAACTAAATAAATAAATACATAAATACATAAATGCATGTATAACTAAATAAATAAATACATAAATACATAAATGCATGTATGACTAAATACATAAATGCATGTATGACTAAATAAATAAATAAATACATAAATACATAAATGCATGTATAACTAAATAAATAAATACATTAATACATAAATGCATGTATAACTAAATAAATAAATACATAAATACATAAATGCATGTATAACTAAATAAATAAATACATAAATACATAAATGCATGTATGACTAAATAAATAAATACATTAATACATAAATGCATGTATAACTAAATAAATAAGTACATTAATACATAAATGCATGTATAACTAAATAAATAAATACATAAATACATAAATGCATGTATAACTAAATAAATAAATACATAAATACATAAATGCATGTATAACTAAATAAATAAATAAATACATAAATACATAAATGCATGTATAACTAAATAAATAAATACATAAATAAGTACATAAATAAAAGTAAGGCTTATTACGAGGTTGAGGGGGGCAGCGTTGCCGACTTGTTGGGGTTCAGTTCACCACTGTTTTTATTAACTGCTACTTCTTTCTGCAAGGTTGGTCCAGTCCCTTTAGCCTATTTGGCTATCCCTGGACTTTAAAAATACAGATATGCAGCAAAGGCATGAGAGTCTCCATTTTGCTTTGCATTGGCAGCCTGAGTGAGACAAACATTAAATTGTCATAGGCAGGCCAATGTCGACACAAGACAAGCCCCCTCTAACACCAACACCAGCACCAGCACCAACTCCAACTCCAACACCAACACCACCCACCGACTCCGAAACCGACACTGACACCAATACCAACACCAACACCAACACCAACACCAACACCAACACCAACACCAACATCAACACCAACACCAAAACACACACCAAAACACACACCAACACCAACACCAACTCCAACTCCAACACCAACACCAACATCCTGTTACATGGACCCTCTGTACTAGTCCCCACCACCACCCTGTCACACTCGCATGGATTCTCTCAAGTGTCCCCCCACCCCCCCCCCCCCCCCCCCCCCCCCCAACCACACACACACAACACACACACACTCACACAAACACAAACACACACAAACACAAACACACACACACACCACCAACACCATGCCACAGGCACATACACACACACACACACACACGCACACACACACCACCACCACCACCATGCAACATGCACACACACACACACACACACACATCACCACCACCACCATGCCACATGCCCACACACACACAGCAGCAGCAGCAGCATCACCACCACCACGACCACCACCATGTCTCATGCACACACACACACACACCACTACCACCACCACCACCACCACATACACATGTATCCATGCCTCTGAGTTTTGTAGAATACTTGTTCAAAGTAGCTAGAATTACCGTGCTTCGTAGGGCACTGAGGCTCGAAGCCTCTCCCCTAGTGGACACGCGCCCCGCCTCAACATCGGAAATCCGAGCATTCAGATCGAACAGCATGCGCTTGAGCCGTTGGTTTTCTGCGTTGAGCTGCACATTCGCTGCTTTCCGATCATCGAGCAATTCGGTGAGGTCGCGCACTCGGTTTTGCAAATCCTGGGCATCGCCCTTCCGAGTATCTCGGGTGATTTCTTTGTTGGGTGGAGGCATGGGATGGGTCAATCACATAATAGCGGGGGTCGGAAGGCCGAAGAGGAAGAGGGGGTTCGAAGTTCGGCAGGCAGATGAAAGTGGAATGGTTTGTCTGTCGTGAAGGCAGATTTCAACGGCAGGTAGAATTGTGAGAGGTCGCACGAGCGCATGAGCGCTCCGCGCTCCCCAGCCCCTGGGCCCAACCTACCTGACCACGTCACACAACGTCACACTGCGCCACACGTGTCTGGCTGGGTGTGTGTGGACCTGTGGGGGTGCCCGATTTATTATCTGGTTTATAATGAACCAACTACCCCCCCCCCCCCCCCCCCCCCCCCCTCTCTCTAATCCCAACATCGGCCTTCAGTGATAATATACTCCTATATTGGCTGCATATATTCCATAACTATACAAGAACTTGTGTAGCCTATCAATAGATTCGAACTTGCCTTTCCCACGGGCACCTATATAACTATATCCATGATAAGCTCATATGTTACACTCGTACAAAACCTCAATACCGTATACCGACACGGACAAACTGAATTGAAACTGTCTAAACGCACGTGACTATGGGTGTACAACACTACAACTACAACTATAGATTATGTTCCCCGGATTGTGGGTTTGTATTGTATCTTTTTTTATATCCATGTTCACTCGGGCCACAGACGGTGAGCAGCCTGAAAACTGGTAGACCATGTAAGCCAACCAATATATATATGTAACAGTCCAGGGGTAGGCTAAATAGGCTAAAAGGATATGCCGAACCGTGACTCCGTGAGTTCGTGACAAGGAGGGCTAAAAAGAAGAGGCAGTGATGAAGTGAAAACCAAATAATCGTTTTACCGACGGGGGGCCTGAGATTGTGATACGATGATAATTTAATTCAACAATTATAATTAAATCAGAATCCCACATTCCCAGTTTCCCACATGGGGAGATAAATGAATTGTGTAATTATTATCGCATTACCAAGGGCAACACCTACACCAGCTACTAGGAGTCTCGGACCACAATCAAGCAAAGCGTACGACTCTAGGTAAGCAAGCTAGACCATCAAAACATATATTTTAGTCCCTACGTTATCCGCAGAAACACACAGCACAGAAACTTGCACATCAAGCTGCTATGAATAATACATCATGCCTCTTAACCCATCCATCGCACAGCAACACAACACAACACACCTTCGTAGTACACACCATAAACTAGTTCAACATGCTTTAGCTAAACAATATCCCATGCAGAGCAAAAGCAAATACAGCCACTAAGGAAAAATCGCTCGCGCCACGCCACTCAAGGATGACCCGGGGCGGGGGCGGGGGATGACCCTCACCACCCATGCCCATGGTCTCTAGTCACCACAGACCATGGCATGCCCGATCTGTATCCCAACCGAATCCGAGCCAACCTTGCCTTGGGTCCTTCGGGTCCATCGACGCAGGGAAATCCAACCCTCATCCTCGCTCGTTACATGCATTCCCTGCTTATTTATACAACTGAAAACCACGCACACAACACACACCAGTGGGCTGCTATTAATTAGGTTTCCTACCTCAAGATCAGAAACGTTTAATTAGTTTCATCTCTCACCTCGTCCAGTCCGTTCGTCATATACTACGAGGTTGCCGACACAGTTCTAGCAGAGCCTTGAGCGATTGTGTGCTCTTGATCGGTTCGGCCGGGGTAAAACGCCCTGCCCTGCCCTTTTCCTCAAGCCACGGCCCCCTGGCGCCACCTTTCTTGCATCTCTCTCTGGAAGCTTCCCGCACGCGACCATCTGTAAAATGTTAGGGCCCAGACCCCAATGCATCTGCCACCAGAGCCGGTTTGGCGCGTCCCGTGCGTCAGGCCACATTACCCGACTCAGGGTTAGCTCACGCCAGCATGCTGTGTCTAATTCCTCGGCGGTCGTGGACCAAATACTCAACATGATCAAGGACACTGGTGCGTTCTTCTCGCCCCCATCTCACCATCAAAGCACCCCAGTTGAGCTTATGGCACGAAACACGATTCATGATCTATGTCATGAACCTAGCTGTTCGTTAACGGCCTGGCAGGCCATGAGCTCAAGTTCGGTCAAAATTCCAGGTCTACATGGGTTCAAAATGCATGGCTTTTCTTCTCAGGAATCTCAGCTACGAGCAACAGCTTCTAGGCGGCTCCCTCAGCTTGCTACTGGCTGAGCCCCCAAATTTCAACAGTGCAGGAAATATGATTCTTCAAGATGCACTGTGTAGCTATAGGTTTGGCTGGGTAGCAAGCCAGGGGAGCTGCCTAGTAGCTGCTGCTGGCAGCTGAAAAGACAAGCACTTGGACATAGGTCAGATTGCTTCACTGGAGTTCAAAGACTACATTCCTCTGTTCCATGAGGTTGGACATGGATGTGATATGGACACTTATATATGCACACCTGTATTATTGCTGCATTATAGACACCTCCGTCTTAACGTTTTTACGTTTTTTGTAGCTATTGGATTCATTAAATAGTCTTCTCATCTCATTACAACTCAAATCAACTCAAATCAACAGGGTATCAAACCTATATTATTGCTGCTATATGGACATGGGCGTGAGATGTACAATTATATGATGGTGGGGATGATGAGGATGGTAGCGGTGCTAGTGACGGTAGTGATGGAGATGTTGATGGTGATGGTGATGCTGGTGATGATAATGGCTACATGGGCAGGGATTAATTTTCAAATCTGAAAGTGTTTTTTATCTAGCTTTGTGGTTGAAGGCCTCCTCCAGAAACAGCGTTTTTACAGCGTTGCTATAGCTTATACAGCTTTTTTTGTCCATTTCGGGCAACATTTGTTTTCACATTTGTATAGCAATAATTTTGGCCTACACGGGGTCAAAAGTAACGGTCCCTATTTACAGCGGGAACAAGTCCTATGCAGCTACGGCTCGGAAAACTGGTGGAGTGCGTAGTCTAGTTATGAGACAGTTTGCTGACGTGTCAGGCTTTAATTTTACGGTCGGGCGGTCCGACGGACGCATAGACAGACAAATGGGTAACCCTGGGGGCTCCCGCCTGCCAGAAGGGGGGGGTCGCCAAAAATATCCCGGTGCATGGGTGCATCATCCTGGCCCCTGAATCAAAATATGCCCACAGACTGACTGTGTAAAGGGTTTTTTACGAGCATTAAAACAACTTCCGAGCATAAAAACAACTTACGAGCATAAAAACAACTTGCGAGCATAAAAACAACTTACGAGCATAAAAAAAACATTTCCCATGAGTAGGGAACAAAACCTGTGTCTGTAACAAAAATTCACAAACTTGTTAGGATCATACCTGATAAAAAAATCAAGCAATGGCTACTGTTTCCAAAATACTGGTGAGCCCAAATCCAAAATACTGGTGAGCCCAAATCTATGTCTCTTGCGTAAGGACCGGCATATCATATGATGATGACCAAAGGCGACTATGATATCATATGATATCATATAAATTGCATCATACAATATTGTATACAAATGGTAAATTTAGCCTAGTCAGACTGCCGGCGTCGGATGATATCATATGATGACATGATACCAGGTCACTCAAAATCAGGCTGCATTACCAGGTCACTCAAAATCAGGCTGCATTACCAGGTCACTCACAATCAGGCTGCATTACCAGGTCACTCAAAATCAGGCTGCATTACCAGGTCACTCAAAATCAGGCTGCATTACCAGGTCACTCAAAATCAGGCTGCATTACCAGGTCACTCAAAATCAGGCTGCATTACCAGGTCACTCAAAACTTCTGCTCTTGTGCTTCGCATCGCTGTTTCTTTCGGGACTACGCGTCGCCATTCCATCGCCATTCCGTAGAATGCTACACCCCCCAGGCCCCCTATATCGAGACTCGCTGCCCCCCGACCCCCCAGGCTCCATGCTTCGCGGTCATGCGATGGGTACGCGACTATCCTGAAATCAGGGTTGAGTAGCCCAAGTAGCTGCTCAACCTGGACTACAGAAATCTGAAATAAAAAACACTGTTGCATTGCAGTTTTTTTCGGGGCTATGGAAAAACATCGAAATCAAAAAACGATGTTTTTTAATTTGGGTGTTTGAAGGGATTCCTCCCACGGAAATGTGTTTGATCCAGCAAAACGGTTGAGACAAAAAAAGTTATATAAATCAAATTTTCATTGCCCATTCAGATTTCTTTTGAAATTGTAAGACATATGGCACCCAGGGGCTATGCGTAGCAGCTTCTATGCAGCTCCTTTCACCCACCTTTTGCCAAACCTGGAGCTTGCTAGGGGGTCTGAAAGCTGATATGGCAGGCATTAAAATGCAGCTGAAAGCTTTGGGCAGTGGCTGGCTATTGGAACTAATTGAAAGCTGCCATGAATAGGCCCAAAATGAAATAGTGCTTAGCATCGGGGTGTGGCCGCATGGGTTATATAACTTGAGCCGCATCAATATTTTTGTGTGCCTCTAATATCAGGGAGATACATTACATTACAGAACAGAACAGCATAGTGCCTTGCATTGCATTGCATTGAATTCTCATAGGCAGGCACTCGTTGACCCAAGACAAGCCCACTCCGCAACTTGCGGGGGGGGTCTTCCAACCATCCTCACAAAATCAACAGGGCATGGCCACATGGGTTCTAGAACTTGGGGGAGAGGGAGGGGGAGGGGGAGGTCTTCCAACCATCCTCACAAAATCAACAGGGCATGGCCGCATGGGTTCTAGAACTTGGGGGAGGGGGAGGGGGAGGGGGAGGGGGAGGGGGAGGTCTTCCAACCATCCTCGCATAATCAACAGGGCATGGCCGCATGGGTTCTAGAACTTGGGGGAGGGGGAGGGGGAGGGGGAGGGGGAGGGGGAGGGGGAGGGGGAGGGGGAGGTCTTCCAACCTACCTCGCATAATCAACAGGGCATGGCCGCATGGGTTCTAGAACTTGAGCATTGCTATCGTATTCCGCTTGTAATGATGCTTGCAATAGTAATGGATTTATTGAACAATGCAGCCACAGGAAGATTTTCTTTGCCTTCAATATCAGGGAGATACAGCACAGCACAGCACTACACTGCACTATACAGCATAGTACAGTACAATGCAGTACATTACATTGCATTACATCGCATTACATTGCATTGTCATATGCAAGCCAGTGTTGGCCCAAGACAAGCCCACTCCATAACTTCCGGAGGGGTCTTCCAACCATCCTCACATAACCAACTGAGTGAAGTAGATTTATATGAATAATAAAACATAATCATCAGAGTGAAGTAGCTTATATGAATCATGAAAAATGTATATAAGAGTAGTAATGATAAAGCCTGGTGGGGCGTGGTGTTAAGGGAACCCGTCGTACGCGGGTAGGGAGCGGTCTTCTACCTCAACTGGACAAGCTTCCATCGCGGTTGACAACGACCTGCAACGCCAAGAGCGACCGAAGGGGGAATCAAACCCCCGACTCTTCATCCTCAAAGTGATTTGGTCTACCACTAGACCAATGTATATCACTGAAAGGGGCTATAAGAGTAGTAACTAATTGATGAAAGTGGTTCTGGCATCTTTGGTTTAGAAAAGTAAACTAGAAATACCTTACTGTGCTATCCTAAAACTAGCCCCTAGTATTCTTTTCTAAAATTAAACATACCTTACTCTAATATACTAAAACTAGTCATACCTTACTATACTAAACAAAAATACCTTACTAAAATGTACAGAACTAAACATACCTTATAATATACTGACTTGGCTAAAGTTACCATTTCTATCCAATATCGTTTGATGAAATGTTTATTCACGACCAACACGAGCCCTTTACCCCCCCCCCCCCCCCCCCCCTCCACACACACACACACACACACACACACGCACACACACCATCTTGACCGCATGTCACACTTTCACCCAGATGGCGGTATGAACTCTTTCCCACTCTTTCCCACCCTTTCCCCTAGATGGCGGCATGAGCTTGAGTGACGACAACAAGGGTGAGGTGGACCTTCTTCTGGACCACTTGGAGGAGGCTGGCAATGGCAGGAGCCCTTTATCCGCCACCCCACCCACCCACCCACCCACACCATCAAAGCCTCACCATCTTGATTGCATGTCACAATTTCCCTCAGATGGCGGCATGAACTCTTTCCCACTCTTTCCCACTCTTTCACACCCTTTCCCACTCTTTCCCACTCTTTCCCCTAGATGGCGGCATGAGCTTGAGTGACGACAAAAAGGGTGAGGTGGACCAGTTAGAGGAGGATGGCAATGGCACGAGCCCTTTACCCCCCACCCCACCCCACCCACCCACCCCCACCCACGAAAGCCTCACCAATTGCATGTCACACTTTCCACCAGATGGCGGCATGAACTTGAGTGACGACAAAAACACACCCCCACACACCCACACACCCACCAAACCCTCACCAACTGTATGTCACACTTTCCCCTAGATGGCGGCATGAGCTTGAGTGACGACAACAAGGGTGAGGTGGACCTCCTTCTGGACCACTTGAAGGAGGCTGGCAATTGCATGAGCCCTTTATCCGCCACCCCACCCACCCACCCCCACCCACGAAAGCCTCACCAACTGCATGTCACACTTTCCACCAGATGGCGGCATGAACTTGCGTGACGACCCCCCCCACCCCCCCCCCCCCCCCCCCCCACACACACACCAAACCCTCACCAACTGCATGTTAAACTTTCCCCCAGATGGCGGCATGAGCTTGAGTGACGATAAAAAGGGTGAGGTGGACCTCCTCCTGGACCAGTTGGAGGAGGCGGGCAGTGGCTCCGCACCTTTGATTGACCCGAGGCTGATGGGGAACTATGAGGTGGCTTACACCAGCACCAGGAACGCATCCTCGCAGAGTGGCAACCGTGAGTGGGGTGGGGATGGGTGGGGTAGAGTGGGGTGGGGATGGGGTGAGGTAGAGTACAGTGGGTTGGGTTGGGGTAGAGTGGGGTGGGTTGAGGTAGAGAGGGGTGGGCATACACCAGCACCAGGAACGCATCCTCGCAGAGTGGCAACCGTGACTCCGTGAGTGGGGTGGGGTGGGGTGGTTCGGACCTCCTCCTCGACCAGTTGGAGGAGGCGGGCAGTGGCTCCGCACCTTTAATTGACCAAGGCTCATGGGCAACTATGAGGTGGCTTACACCAGCACCAGGAATGCATCCTCGCAGATTGGCAACCGTGAGTGGGGTGGGGTGGGGATGGGTGGGGCGGGGTGCATTGGGTGGAGTGCGGTGGGGTGGGGTGGGGTAGTGGTTTGATAAAGTCTACGTTGCGTGCAAATGTGGCTTTTTAAAGTGGCACCTTTTAAAAGCGTCTTAAGTGGTATGAAAAAATCTACGACGCCTGGACAGGAGGCTTTATTAAGTGGCACCTTTTAAAAGCGTCTTAGTGGCTTTATTAAGTCTACGGGGCCTGCACAGCTGGCTTTTTAAAGTGGCACCTTTAAAAAGCATCTTTGTGGTTTTATAAAGTCTAGGCGCCTGCGCAGGTGGCTTTTTAAAATGGCACCTTTTAAAAGTGTCTTGATGTTTTTATAAAGTCTACGGCGTCTGCACAGCAGGCTTTTTAAAGTGGCACCTCTAAAAGTGTCTGAAGTGGTTTGATAAAGTCAGCGGCGCCTGCGCAGGTGGCTTTTGAAAGTGGCACCTAAAAAAGCGATTTATTGGTTTTATGAAGTCTACGGTGCCTGCACTTGTGGCTTTTTAAAGTGGCACCTTTAAAAAGCGTCTAAATTGGCTTTATTAAGTCTAGGCGCCTGCCTGGTGGCTTTTTAAAGTGGGACCTTTCAAACGTGTCTTAATGTTTTGTGATGAAGTCAGCGGCGCCTGCACAGCTGGCTTTTTAAAGTGGCACTTTTTAAAAGCGTCTTTGTGGTTTTTAAGTCTATGCGCCTGAACAGGAGGCTTTTGAAAGTGGCACCCTTTAAAAGCGTCTTAGTGGTTTTATTAAGTCTACGGTGCCTGCACTGGTGGCTTTTTAAAGTGGCACCCCTTTTTAAGTGGTACCTAAGAGCCTCTGAAGTGATAAAGTCAGCGGCGCCTGCGCAGGTGGCTTTTGAAAGTGCACCTTAAATAGCGATTTGGGGTTTTCATTAAGTCAGCGGCGCCTGCACTGGTGACTTTTGAAAGTGGCACCTTAATCAGCGATTTGGGGTTTTTATTAAGTCTACGGTGCCTGCACTGGTGACTTTTGAAAGTGGCACCTTAAACAGCGATTTGGGGTTTTTATTAAGTCTACGGTGCCTGTACTGCCGACTTTTGAAAGTGGCACCTTAATCAGCAATTTGGGGTTTTTATTAAGTCTACGGTGCCTGCACTGGTGACTTTTGAAAGTGGCACCTTAAACAGCGATTTGGGGGTTTTATTGAGTCTACGGTGCCTGCACTGGTGACTTTTGAAAGTGGCACCTTAAACAGCGATTTGGGGGTTTTATTAAGTCTACGGTGCCTGCACTGGTGACTTTTGAAAGTGGCACCTTAATCAGCGATTTGGGGTTTTTATTAAGTCTACGGTGCCTGCACTGGTGACTTTTGAATGTGGCTCCTTAAACAGCGATTTGGGGTTTTTATTAAGTCTACGGTGCCTGCACTGGTGACTTTGAAAGTGGCACCTTTAAAAAGCGTCTTCGTTTTTTTGGTGGAGCCCTCTCGTCAAGAGGGTTTTTAGAGCCATTTGTCTATCTGTGCGACCAACCGACCGACCGTCTGACCGAGATGAAGCCTGACACGTCAGCCAACGGTCTCATAACTAACTCGCTTCCGTTGCCACCTGTCGCTCCGTCGCGAACGCCTCTCCGCCAATTTTTAACGTCGCTTGTGACGCTGCATATAACTTGTTATACAGTCTACGGCGCCTACGCAGTGCTGCCCTAATAAAGGAGCAGCTTCCAGCCAGCTCCATTAGCTAGCCCCTGGTTTAGGCCAAAGCTTTCAGCTGCATTGGAATGCTTGTCATGTTGGCTTTCAGACACACTAGTAAGCTTCAGATTTGGCCCAGGGATAGGGAAAGGGAGCTGCCTAGAAGCTGCTATGCGTATCTCAAAAAGGAAGCATTGCTTGAAGCTGGAACAATATGCTGAACTTTTTGGGTGTAGTGCAGTTGCTGGCTCAGGGAGTTGCCTTGAAGCTGCTATGCGTAGCTCAAAAAGGAAACATTGCTTAAAGCTGACACAATATGCTGAACTATTTAGGAGTAGCGCAGTCGCTGGCTCAGGGAGCTGCCTAGAAGCTGCTTAGAAGCTGCCTGGAAAAGCTGAACGGGAAAATAGCCATTAAAAAGGTTTGTTCAATGCCCCAAGGCCCTTTTATCGGGCTCTATGCCCGGGGGGCATAATGATTTACCCATAGGGTTATTATGCCCCCCGGGAATAGAGGCTTGCCCTAAGCGTAAAAGGGCCTTGGGCATTTCAACACCAAACACTCTTCAAGGCCCCCTTCATAAAAAAGGGGCCGAGCCCTCATAAATAGAAAGGGGCAAATATGGTATAAAAAAGGGGCCGAGCCCTCTTAAATAGAAAGGGGCAAATATTGTATAAAAAAGGGGCCGAGCCCTCTTAAGTAGAAAGGGGCAAATATGGCATAAAAAAGGGGCTGAGCCCTCTTAAATAGAAAGGGGCAAATATGGTATAAAAAAGGGGCCGAGTCCTCTTAAATAGAAAGGGGCAAATATGTTATAAAAAGGGGCCGAGCCCTCTTAAATAGAAAGGGGCAAATATGGTATAAAAAGGGGCTGAGCCCTCTTAAATAGAAAGGGGCAAATTTGGTATAAAAAAGGGGCCGAGTCCTCTTAAATAGAAAGGGGCAAATATGTTATAAAAAGGGGCCGAGCCCTCTTAAATAGAAAGGGGCAAATATGGTATAAAAAACTGAAAATTAGAACATCCTAGTAAGTCACACTGCCGGGGACAGTTGACCCTACTAAGGACGTGGTTTTATCGACACCGGTTTGTAAGCTCAACTTGCTCAAGGTTGGCAAAAATATTGTATAAAAAAGCTTAGCCAATGCCCTAAAGGGTTTTTTAGAGACCATATTTACCCTAGGATTCTCCTGGGGCCTGTTTCTTCTGGGACCCTAAAGGGGAATAGGCTGGTACTTAAAAGGCCTTATTAATTGATTGAAGGCATTGAAGGCCTTTAATAAAGATAGACAGTGCTTTGGTTATGTCTTTGTCTTTCTTTCAAGTACCGGAAAAGCCCTGCCCACCTGAAAGCCCTGCCCACCTGAAAAGCCCCGCCCACCCAACTAGCCCTACTGAAATCAGATGTTGCTTCGTTTGTCAACCTGGCTGCCCCTGAGAATAGCAAAATGAATAAAATGAATGATTGAATTAATTATTTTATGTATTATATTATATTATGGTATTTATTTCTTCATTGATCACTGTGGCACGAACTCAGGGCCCCCTCTGGTAAAACACTTTTTGCGGGTTCAGTTCATCAGCCCTTTCTTCGTTTTAGCTCCTCCTGATATCATGGTTGGGATAGTCCCTTCAGCCTATTTCCCTACCCCCGGACTGTAACAACTTACACTGACCGTGTTGCGCACTCCTACCACCCACCACTGAATTCCGATGTTGCTTTGTTTATCTCGCATACACTTACCCGTGTCGCGCACTCTTACAACCCACCATTGAATTCAGATGTTCCTTTGTTTATCTCGTAGCTGCTGGTGGCCGCTTCAGGGGAACACTTGGCCGAGCCATTTTCAGCACAACTGGATTGTACCAATCTGTACTTACTGTACCAGACAACCCGACACCTGTTGTCACAAACAAGGTACAGCCATTATAATGTATTTCATTTCATTTTTATTTCATTTTTATTTATGTTTATTTTGACGTCACAAACAAGGTACAGCCATTATAATGTATTTCAATTTATTTTTATTTATGTTTATTTCGACGTCACAAACAAGGTTCATTCATTATAATGTATTTCATTTATTTTTATTTATGTTTATTTTGACGTCACAAACAAGGTACAGCCATTATAATGTATTTCAATTTATTTTTATTTATTTTTATTTATGTTAATTTCGACGTCACAAACAAGGTACGGCCATCATAATTTATTTGTATTTTTATTGAAAGGATTTTCACCCCAGGAGGTAAAATCTGCGATACCGTGGGCTGTATTGGGTCTTAGTTTGAGTGCTGAGTGTGAATTTCAGGTGTGAATTAGACACACTCTCACACACATATGCACACACACATACACACACACTCAAAGCCACACCCCCACAAAACGCACACATATGCACGCGCGCACACACATGCGCACACACTCACAGCCATACCCCCTCAAACAGACACAAATACACACACACAATCTAACAGGAAATTTGTATTCCTAGTGTAGGTTAGGGTTCGGTCTAAGAACCTTTCCTCAGCCGGAGGCTGAGTACAATAAGGGGAAAGCTGGGAGTGAAGGAAAACAAGAGGGAAGGAGGGAAGGAAAACAGGAGGGGGTGAGGGAAGACAAGGGAAGGAAAGCAGGAGGGGGGGAGGGAAGGAAAATGAAGGGAAGCAGGAGGGGGGGAGGGAAGGAAAGGGAAGGGAAGCAGGAGGGGGGGAGGGAAGGAAAGGGAAGGAAAGCAGGAGGGGGGGAGGGAAGGAAAGGGAGGGAAGCAGGAGGGGGGAGGGAAGGAAAGGGAAGGGAAGCAGGAGGGGGGGGGGGGGGGGAAAAAACAGGGGAAGGAAAGGGAAGGAAGGGTAAGGAAAGCAGGGAGGGGGGGATGGAATGGAAACGGGAAAGGGAAACAGGAGGGGGGGGGGGGGGAAGGAAGGGAAGGGAAGCGGAGGGGGGGAGGGGAGGAAAGGGAAGGAAAGCAGAGGGGGGGAGGGACAGGAAAGGAAGGAAAGCAGGAGGGGGGGAGGGAAGGAAAGGGAAGGAAAGGGAAGGAAAGGGAAGGAAAGCAGGAGGGGGGGGAATGGGAAAGGAAGGGAGGGAAGGAACGGGAAGGAAAGCGGAGGGGGGGGGGGGGAAAGTAAAGGGAAGGAAGGGAAGGAAGGGAAGGAGGCAAAGCAGGAGGGGGGGAGGCGGGAAGGAAAGGGATAGGAAAGCGGAGGGGGGGGGGGGGAAAGGGAAAGGGAAGGAAAGGGACGGGGAAAGCAGGAGGGGGGCGGGGAAGGAAAGGGAGGAAAGCAGGAGCGGGGGGGGGGGGGGGAGAGGGGGGGGGGGGAAGGAAAGGGAAGGGATAGGGAAGGGAAGGAAGCAGGAGGGGGGGGTGGAGGGACAGGAAAGGGATAGAGAAGCATGGAGGGGGGGGAGGGAAGGAAAGGAAGGAAATGGGAAAGGAAACGAAGGAGGGGGGGAGGTGAGGAAGGGAAGGAAAGAAGGAGGGGGGGCGGGGGGGGTGAAGGAAAGGGAAGGAAAGCGGAAGGAAGCAGGAGGGGGGGGAGGGAAGGAAAGGGAAAGGGAAATGCAGGAGGGTGAGGGGGGCGAGGTGGGGGGGGGGACGGGTGAAGAAAGGAAGGGAAAGGGAAGTAAAGGGAAGGAAAAGCAGGACCGTTGGGGGGGGGGGAGTCGGAAGGAAGAAACGGAAAGCAGGGAGGGGGGGGGGGGGCGAAGGGGGGGGGAAAGGAAAAGGGAAAGAAAGGGAAGGAAAAGGGAAGAAAGCAGGATGGGGGGGAGGGAAGGAAAGGGAGGAGGAAGCAGGAGGGGGGGGGGGGGAAGGACAAAGGGAAGGAAAGGAAGGAAAGGGAAGGAAAGGGAAGGAAAGCAGGAGGGGGGGCGCAGGAGGGAGGATAAGGGAGGAAAGCAGGAGAGGGGGGGGGGGAGCGTGGAAGGAAAGGGAGAGGAAAGGGCGAAGTGAACGAGAAAGCCAGGTAGGGGGGTTGTCGGGGGAGCGGAACGGAAAAAGGGACAGGAGGGCAAAGAAGGAGGGGGGTAGCGGGGTGGGGAAGGAACGAAGCGGAAGGAACAGCAGGAGCGCAGCGAAGGGGGCAGGGAAGGAAAGGGAAGGAAAAGAAGGAGGGGTAGCGGGAGGGAAGGAAAGCGGAAGGACTACAAGGTCGGAGGAAAGGGAAGGAAGCAGGAGCGGTTGGGTGCGAGGGGGCGGAGAGAAAGGGTAAGGAAAAGGATAGGATAAGGGTAGGCGAAAGAAGTGTAGGGGGGGGCGGGCCTGATAGGGTTGAGGGAAGGAAAGGGAAGGAAAGAAGGAGGGGGGGTCGGGGGACGGCTTGGAAGGGAGGGTAGACGGGGGGGGGGACACCGGGAAGTCGGCATTTGTGCGATGGGGAGGGAAGGAACTAAGAGGGGGGTGGGGGGGGATGGGCGCAATGCGGTTGGGCAAAGGAACTTGGTGTGGAGGATCCGGAAAAGGGGAAGGGAAAGGGAAAGGAAAAAGCAGGAGCGGAGGGGAGGGGGAGGAGGGACTGTGATAAAACGGGAGGCAAGGGAAGGAAAGACACAGAGGGGGGGGAGGGTATGAAAGGGAAAGGAAAGGGAAGGAAAGGGAAGGAAGCAGGAGGGGAGGTGAGGGAAGGCAAGGAAAGGGCAAACGTGTAAAGGGAAGGAAAAGGGAACGGGAGAAAGGCAAAGCCACGAGGGCCTGGGGCAGGGAACGGGGAGGGAGCAGGAGCATACATGGAAGGACAAAGGGAAGGAAAGCGGAGGGGGTGGGCTGCCGGCGAGAAGGAACAGGGGGCGGGGGGGCGAGGGAAAGGGAAGGAAGATGGAAAGGGAAGGACAAGCAGGAGGGAGGGGGGGGGGAAGGGGGAAGGAAAGGGAACGAAGGGAAGAAAAGCAGGAGGTGGGGAGGGAAGGAAAGGAGAGTAACGCAGGGAGGAGGGGGGCGGGAAGAAAGGGAAGGAACGCCAGGATGGGGGGGGGGGGGACAGGAAAGGTGAAGTGAAAGGGAAGGAAAGCAGGAGCGGGGGGAGGCGAAGGAAATGGAAAGGTGAAGAACACGAAGGAAAGTGGGGGGGGGCCGGGGGCGACCTAGGAAAAGGTGAAGGAACGGAAAGCAGGAGGGGGGGTGGGGAGGTGGAAGGAAAGAAGGAAAAGGGAAGGAAAGTGGAAGGAAAGGGAGGAGGACGGGGGGGAGGGCAAGGAAAGGGAAGGAAAGGGAAAGGAAAGCAGGAGGGGGGGAGGGAATATGGAAAGGGCGAAGCAAAGGGAAGGGGGAAAGCAGGAGGGAGGGGACGGCGAAGGACAGTGAAAGGGAAGGAAAGGGAGGAAAGAAGATGGGGGGTGGGAGGGAGCACGGGAAGGGAAGAGGAAAAGGGAAGGGAAAGGAAAAGGGAGGTGGAATACGAGGAAGGAAGAAAGACAAAGGGAATAGGAAATGGCAAGAGCGATAAGGGAGGAAAGGGAAGGAATGAGGGAAGTGGAAAAAGTGAAGAAAGCCGTGGAGGGGGGTGGGGGATGGGAAGGAAAGGAAGAAAGGAAGGATAGGGAAGGAAAGGGAAGGAAAGCAGGAGGGGGGGAGGGAAGCGAAAGGGAAGGAAAGGGAAGGAAAGGGAAGGAAAGGGAAGGAAAGCAGGAGGGGGGGAGGGAAGGAAAACAAAGGAAGGGGCTGGAAAATGTTTGGAATGTTTTTGACATCATTCACATATTTTACACCTCTTGTTTTTTCTTGATTTGAGGAAAGTTGAGGAAAGTTGAGGAATGTCCACCTCACCCCGAGAACACCAAAACATGGCACCAGCACCTCCAATCAATTACTAGTCCAATGTCATATATTTCTGTTGATGCTTCCACTGTTGCTTCCACTACTACTCCTGCTTAAACTGATAAAAAACTTAAGTAATAAAATAAAATAAAATACATATATCATGAAAATAAAATTGGACTTAGCAGGCCTTTAAACTTAACCCATAGGCCACTTACCCATAGGCCACTTTGAGTATCTACTTGGGCTACTCAAGCCTGATTTCAGGAGTGTTGCGTAGCATGGCAGAGCAAAAGTGCTGAGCCCGGGCTTTTTTTTGTGTGTGTGTGTGTGGGGTGTGTGTGTGGGGTGGGGTGGGGGGGTGCGTGTGGGGGGGGGGGCATGTTAAGCCATGCAATGGCAGCAACGCATTGGCTACGCATCGTCGGAAAACAATGTCGGCATTTGCTTATATGAAGAACTAAGGGTGAATATTCCCACAAGGGCTTTGTGGGCCTGGCATGGGGGCATGGTAGCACTGTTTTTGCGGGCCTGGCATGGGGGCCTGGTATGGGGGACTGGCATGGGGGCATGGTAGCACTGTTTTTGCGGCCTGGCATGAGGGCCTGGCATGGGGGCCCTGGTTATGGGGCCTGGCATGGGGGATGGTATGGGGGACTGGCATGGGGGCATGGTAGCACTGTTTTGCGGGCCTGGCATGAGGGCCTGGCATGGGGGCCTGGTATGGGGGCCTGGCATGGGGGACTGGTATGGGGGACTGGCATGGGGGCATGGTAGCACTGCTTTTGTTGTGTGCAATGCTTTGCAAATCCAGCAACTCGGTGAGAGCCTAGGGGGGGTGGGTTGGAGCCCTGGGGATTGTGGGGGCATTTCTGGCTAGTTTAGCCAGACCCATGCGTCGCAGCAACAGAATGGGGAGATGTCGTCAGAAAAAAGTGCATGGTGGCATGGTTTGGACCCATATCATGATGCAAGGGTGGGAGGCACTATCTTCAGCCAGACCCATGCGTCGCATTACAGCAACGGAATGGCCTTGCGTTGTCGGAAAAAAAAGTGCATGGTGGCATGGTTTGGACCCATATCATGATGCAAGGGTGGGAGGCACTATCTTCAGCCAGACCCATGCGTCGCCTTGCAGCAACAGAATGGCGAGGCGTCGTCAGAAAAAAAGTGCATTGTAGCATGGTTTGGACACATATCATGATGGTGCCGTGGGACTTTAGGGTTATTGGATTAATATAACAATATTGCTTAAAGTGAACTCATTTGCATGTTGCAGGTATCTGTCAAGGCATCGAGCCCTCTTGAAGGTGGCGTGGGACTTAGAGGTGTGGTAGAAACACGCCTCGTGATAAGGCGTACTCTTTATTTATTTATGTATCATATAAAGTAAACTGATTTGCATGTTGCAGGTATCTTTCAAGGCATCGAGCCCTCTTGAAGGTGGCGTGGGACTTCGAGGTGTGGTAGAACCACGCCTCGTGATAAGGCGTACTCTTTATGTATTCATATATCATATATAGTAAACTGATTTGCATGTTGCAGGTATCTTTCAAGGCATTGGGCATTCTTGATGGTGCCGTGGGACTTCGAGGTGTGATAGAACCTGTTGGCGATGACAATGCCACCGTCAAAGTTCTCTTTGACCCTCCGGTGCTGACCTTGAAAGACTCTCTGCACTTGCGGATAGGTGCGTGGTGTTATATGGGGTGATAGGTTGCTGAGGTAGATGAGCTGGGCGTTACACATTACATTACATCACATAACATCACATTACATTACATGACATTACATTGCATTGCGTTACATCACATCACATTACATTACATTACATTACATCACATCACATTATAATTAGTATGCTCCTAGACAGGTCGCCATACACGTTAGGGATTTGTTTAATGTTTTTGGAACAAATGAACACAAAAAACACTGAACGCAGAGAAGGGCGGCATCACGCGCTTGAGAGACAAGGCTAGGCAACAGATCCAGCACCTGGAGCAACAGATTCAACATATCCAGCACCTGGAGCAACAGATTCAACAGATCCACCACCTGGAGCAACAGATTCAACAGATCCAGCAGATGCGATCCACCCACTTGTAGTTCAGGGATTCATGCGGGGAAGTAGGGCCCTCTACACGTTGGGGATTTGTATAAAAAAAAATAGTTCAGGAATTCATGGGGGGAAGTAGGGGAAGTACGGGAAGTAGGGGAAGTAGGGGAAGTAGGGCCCTCTACACGTTGGGCATTTGTTACATGTTTTGTAATTTTAGGAATTCATGCGGGGAAGTAGGGGAAGTAGGGGAAGTAGGGCCCTCTACACGTTGGGCATTTGTTACATTTTTTTTAAATTTTAGGAACCCATGCGGGGAAGTAGGGGAAGTAGGGGAAGTAGGGGAAGTAGGGCCCTCTAGACGTTTACTACAAGTTGGTGGACTAGTGGTCCATGCTGCATCATAGATAACTTGCTTTCTAATAATTGGTATGCTCCTAGATGTAACAGATCGCCATGCACGCTGGGGATTTGATTTATGCTTTTGTATTTCAGGAATAAATGCAGGTAAGTGGGGCCCCCTAGACGTTTACTACAAGTGGGCGGTCTAGTGGTTCAAGCAAGCAAACATAATCATAATTATTAGATGCCTACTAATAATTAGGATGCTCCTAGATTTGACAGATCCCCATAAAGGTTGGGGATTTGATTTATGCTTTTGTATTTCAGGAATTCATGCGGGGAAGTGGGGCCCCCTAGACGTTTACTACAAGTGGGCGGACTAATGGTTCAAGCAAGCAAACATAATCATAATTATTAGATGCCTACTAATAATTAGGATGCTCCTAGATTTGACAGATCCCCACAAAGGTTGGGGATTTGATTTATGCTTTTGTATTTCAGGAAATTGTGCAGTAAAGTTTGGCCCTCCAGACGTTTACTACAAGTTGGTGGACTAGTGCTTCATGCTATATCATAGATAACTTGCTTACTAATAATTGGTATGCTCCTAGATTTGATAGATCGCCATACACGTTGGGGATTTGAGTTATGTTTTTGTATTTCAGGAATTCATGCAGTCAAGTTGGCCCTTTTCTAGGTTTCGAGAAGTTGGTGCACTAGTGGTTCAAGCGAAGATAGATAACCATTCGTATTATATGCCTGCTAATAATAAGCATGCTCCTAGATTTAACAGATCGTCACAAACTTGGGGGATTTGGTTTATGTTGTTGCATTCCATTGATGAGAAGCTGGACATCATGCAATTGCAATATGTATGTATGTACACAGATTTTCGCAAACTTCTCGCTAACTTTTCGTTCGTGTCATAGTGGGGCGGGGGGCGGGAGGCAGGGGGTGTACACGGACAATTGCAGTACTGCACGATTTTCTGACAGTTCCACGTGGTGCGTCACGCCGACGTACTGATATGCGCGTCAGACCTACGGCTGTGAAGAGTGCTATCCAATTTTTTCCTGCACGAATTCGTTCTCAGCGCCCAGTCCACTCTGATTGCTCATCATTGCTCAGGGTTGGGTACCGCCTCCCCTAGCCACCCCCCCGGTTTGATGGTGTTGTCCGAGGACCCCCTTTGGACAGCTTCCTTCATCACGCCGAATTGGCGTACTGCGTTTCTTTTCTTTTCATCATATTCTGGGCGCTTATTCATTCTGAGCGCTTATTCATTCATCCTGAGCGCCCATTATATCCTGAGCGTTCATCGTTATTCCGATAGCTCGATCAGCATGAGCACCCGTTCATCCTGAGCACCCATTATATCCTGAGCGTTCATCGTTATTCCGATCGCTCGATCATCATGAGGACCCGTTCATCCTGAGCGCCCATAAATCCTGAGTGACCATTCTATCATGAGCGCCTCTTCAGAACTTCAGCATGCTTCCGACTACCTGCAACATGCAAAGTTGCAGGCTACGACCTCAGTTCACAAACTCAACATTTGTCATCTTCCTGCGTTGCTCCTGTGCTTTTTCGCCCAGCATGCAGTACAATATCGCAATCTGCTTTCCAAGTCATGCATGTTAGTAACAGAAACTATTGTAGAGCGATCCCGGATCGAACGGAAGCAGTTGCGGGGTCTTATCAGGTTGCTGGTTCGAACCCCATCGAGGTCACCTGGGCCCACCCGGAGGGTCGTCGACCGGCATGGTAACTGGACTCTAGGTGTGATGTCAGCCCGTCCATCGCATACTTACGAGCCGGTTCCCTTAACTCCACGTCTTTAGAAGTGTCATTGTGACATATCTTGGAAGTTAAGATTTATTTTCATTTATTTTTTATTTTTATTTACATAAAAAGCTTTGGGGGGTCCTTCATTCGAATTGAGAACAAAGCTCCAAGAGCCGATTTGACTCCCATCTGTGGGCTTGATGCGCGAATAAAATGAGAAGGCTAGTGAGCCTCCAGAATCATTCCAATCGATGATTCGATCGCTTTTTGAGTCACTCGGAACTTGACTGATTTATATATATATATATATATATGTATATATATATACCGTACTTGACATCCTTATTCATGTCGAAACACTGAAAATCACCAAATCGATCCTGCAGGTCCTCCCAGTAGTGTTCAGTTGACCACCACTTACTTGGACGATCGAGTGCGTATTGGGAAAGGGAGCCGAGGGTCGCTTTTTGTTTTCACAAGAGGTGGACTGGCCGACGAGGCGCAGATGGACATAGTCGGTGAGTTGTTTTTCTTCTTTCATATTTTGCTTTGTTTTTACTGAAAGGGTCGCTTTGGTAGGGGTCAGATATGTAATATAATATTAGTGAATACATAATATTATATACTATTAGATGGACGAGCCGACTCGCCAGAATTTCAAATTTATTTGCGACACTAATAATATTAGTTAATATTAGTTTTTCGAACACTATTATTATTTGCCGTTCCCTACATATGAGTAGGGAACAGCAATATGATATGATATCATGTCAACATTTGATATCATGTGATGCCGGCAGTCTGACTAGGCCAAAGTTACCATATATATACAACATCATATGATTTTCAAAAACAAATATTAGTTACTGTTCTCTACGCTTCTTGGTTCGCAAGGAGGACCTAGTTGGTGCGTGGAATTCACAGTTGAATGGCAAATGGAATTCACAGTTGAATGGCAATTGGAATTCAAATTCACAGTTGAATGGCAATTCACAGTTGAATGGCAAATTCACAGTTGAATGGCAATTGGAATTCAAATTCACAGTTGAATGGCAATTCACAGTCGAATGGCAAATTCACTGTTGAATGGCAATTGGAATTCAAATTCACAGTTGAATGGCAAATTCACAGTTGAATGGCAATTGGAATTCAAATTCACAGTTGACTGGCAATTGGAATTCTCAGTTGAATGGCAACACAAGCAGAAGCAATATCAACAGGCCAAAACCTCCATACACATATTCATATACACAGACACATACACGTTTACACACACATACACACATGCACACACGTACGCACACATATACACGCACACACGTACACACACATACACACACAAGAGGGACCTAGTTGGTGCGTGGAATTCAAGGTTGAGTGGCAACACAGGCAGAAGCAATACCAACAGGCCAAAACCTCCGTGCACACACACGCACACATACATACGGGAGGGACCTGGTTGGGGAGAGTTGATTTCAACGTTGAATGGCAACACAGGTAGAAGCAACACCAACAGGCTAAACCCTCCATACACATATACATATACCCACACACATACACGCGTACACACATATACACACACAAGAGGGACCTAGTTGATGAGTGGAATTCAAGGTTGAATGGCAACACAGGTAGAAGTAATACCAACAGGCCAAAACCTCCATGCACACACACGTACACATACACACATACACACACATACATGCGTACACACAAATACACACACAAGAGGGACCTAGTTGGTTAGAGTTGATTTAAAGGTTGAATGGCAAGACAGGCAGAAGCAATACCAACAGGCCAAAACCTCCGTGCACACACACGTACACATACACACATACACACACATACACACACACGTACACATACACACATACACACACACATTCACACACACACACGTACACATACACACATACACACACACACACACATACACACATACACACACACATTCACACACACAAACACATAAACACGTACACACATACACACGCACATAAAACAAAAGGTAATAATAACGCCTGGTGGGGCGTGGTGTTAAGGGAACCCGTCGGGAGGGAGCGGTTTTCTACCTCAACTAGACAAGCTACCATCGCGGTTGACAACGACCTGCAACGCCAAGAGCAATCGAAGGGGGAATTGAACCCCCGACTCTTCATCCTCAAAGTGATTTGGTCTACAACTAGACCAATGTATATCACTGAAAGGGGCTACACACACATACATACACACACCAAACTTGTTATCAAGAGGAGGACAGGCCAACAAGGCTCTGATGGACATAGTTGGTGAGTTCATCCCGGGGTTTTCCCCCCGTTACTTAATTACCTGGCTCCGGTTTCCAAATAGCTTCCGAATAGCTTCTGAATAGCTTCCCACTAGTTTTCTAAGAGCTTCCGAATAGTTTCCAAATAACTTCCGAATAGCTTCTGAATAGCTTCCCAATAGTTTTCTAAGAGCTTCCGAATAGTTCCCGAATAGCTTCCAAATCGCCCTAGGGAGCAGTTTCTCGTTACATGGGGGTGTCCACTTCACAACTAAAAGGATCACTACCTAGGACTCCGTTTTGGCCCAAACTTCCGCTACCTCGACACCCATACCCCCCCACACACCCCCGCCCCCCCCCCCGCCCCCACCCCTGAGCGGCCCTTCGGTCTGCCCTACCCAAATCGCTACCCGGACCTCACCCTTCGAAAGTACCAAATTCCTGAAATCTACCAGAAGACCCCCTTTCTTAACACAGAAACTCCAAATAGAAACTCCAACCCCTACCCAAAACCAAAATCTACGCTTTGGCTTCAAACCCAAACTCCAACTCAAATCCAAAACCAAACCCTACACTGTAACTTCAAACCCAAACTCCAACCCAAATCCAAACTAAACCCTACACAGAAGCACGAAACCCAAACTCCAAACCAAACCCCAAACCAAACCCTACACTGTAACTTCAAATCCAAACTCCAACCCAAAACCCAGAACCAAACCCTACACTGTAACTTCAAACCCAAACTCCAACCCAAAACCCCTTCCCCCCCCCAGGAAAGCAAGGCACCTCCAAATCAGCATTGGTAGCCTTCTCTGTTTTCTTTGTCACTCTCATGCTGGGTGGCCTGGGGATGTGGATGTCAGGCCACCCGGTTCTTCGGGTAGGTGCCGTTCTAGGATGGTTGTTAGGGGTTGGTATCGCCACGGTGGTCAAAGAGGGTGGTATCATCCGAGGCGACAACGTAACACCAGCAGGAAAAGAAACACCGGCTGGTGATGTAACGCCGACAGTTGGGGCCACCCCTGTGTAGAGAAGACAGCGGCTAGAGTGTCAATAGCCACTCCGTTGCAGAGAGGACAGCAGCAACAGTAGCGGGCACACGGGCAGGAAAGGAACCGCTTGCAGGAAAGGAAACGCCGGCGTTCCCCTGTGTATAGACAGCAATAGCCACTGCTATGTAGAGAGCACAATGTATCACCGGCAAGAAAGGAACCGCCTGCAGGAAAGGAAACGCCGACAGCCCCCTGGGTATAGACAGCAATAGCCACCCCTGAGTATAGAGGACAATGTCACACGGGCAGGAAAGGAACCGCCAGCAAGAAAGGAAACGCCAGCGGTCCCCTGTGAATAAAGGACAGCGGCAACAGAGGCAATAGCCACTGCTGTGTAGAGAGGACAATGTCACACGGGCAGGAAAGGAACTGCTTGCAGGGGAGGTAAAGCCGGCAGGTTAGGCCACCCCTGAGTATAGAGGACAATGTCACACGGGCAGGGAAGGAAACACCGGCAGGTAAGGAAACGCCGGCAGTCCCCTGTGTATAAAGGACAGTGGCAACGGAGGCAATAGCCACCGCTGTGTAGAGAGGACAATGTCACACGGGCAGGAAAGGAAACGCCGGCAGGTAAGGAAACGCCGGCGGTCCCCTGTGTATAGAGGACAGTGGCAACAGCGGCAATAGCCACCGCTGTGTAGAGAGCACTACGTATCACCGGCAGGAAAGGAACCGCCTGCAGGTGAGGTAACGCCGGCAGGTTAGGCCACCCCTGAGTATAGAAGACAGCGGCGCCAGCGGCAATAGCCACCCCTATGTAGCGAGGACAGTGTGACACAGGCAGCCCCTTTCAGTGATATACAATGGTCTAGTGGTAGACCAGATCGCTTGAGGATGAAGAGTCGGGGGATCGACTCCCCCTTCGGTCGCTCTTGGCGTTGCAGGTCGTCGTCAACCGCGATGGTAGCTTGTCCAGTTGAGGTAGGAGACCGCTCCCCTATAACCACGCCCCTCCAGGCCTTATAACCACGCCCCACCAGGCGTTATCATTACCTGTAACACAGGCACTAAATGAACCGCCTGCGGGTGAGGTAACCTCGGCAGGTGAGGCCCCCCCTGTGTATAGGAGACAGCAGCAACAGCGGCAATAGCCACCCTTGAGTATAGAGGACAGTGGCACCAGCGGCAATAGCCACCCCTCTGTAGCGAGGACAACGTCACACCGGCAGGTGAGGAAACGCCTGCAAGAAAGGAAACGCCGGCATGTGAGGCCCTGCAAAGAGAGGACAGGGGCGCCAGCGGCAATAGCCACCCCTATGTAGCAAGGACAACGTCACACCGGCAGGTGAGGAAACGCCTGCAGGAAAGGAAATGCCGGCCGGTGAGGCCCTGCGTAGAGAGGACAGCGGCTAAAGTGGCACCAGCGGCAATAGCCACCCCTATGTAGCGAGGACAACGTCACACCGGCAGGTGAGGAAACGCCTGCAGGAAAGGAAGCGCCGGCCGGTGAGGGCCCTGCGTAGAGGCGGCCGCGGCCGAAAGTGGTAACAGCAGCAACAAACCACCCCATGCGTAGGGAGAGGACGCGGCCACCAAAACGGTTTGAAACGTAACTACCCCACACTCCTGAGAATAACCTGTTCAGATGAGGTGGAGACAGTTGGAGGACAGTTGGAAGGCGGTTGGGATGCCTAGAAGCTGCTACACGTAGCCCAAATAAGTCCCTGTAGAGTTGGCATAAGAGAGTATTGAAATTGAAATTGTTACATCCGTGTAATACAGTTACTCACAGGACGTGAAGTGAAGGACACCATAGCGTAAGCCGGAGCTAGCTGTAGTCACCGTTTCAGTGAGTACTTCACTTCAAAATCTCCTCAGGCCCCCTCTTTTTTATATAGAATTTCCACGGGGGGGGGATGATTTTGGGTTTGGGTTTTCGAAAAAAAACACTTTCGGACGTTTTTTAACCTTCGATAATTTTGGGCCCTGAAGAATCGAGAATTCCGAGTTGGAGACAGGTGGAGGTAGCTGGAGGGCACAGGATATTGGACAGTTCTAGAGCAGAGCACCTGTTGGGTCGAGAGGGTGCATGGAGTTGAATGGTTGCAGAGCAGTTGACGACGGTTGGAGGGCAGTTGGAGACAGTTGGAGACAGTTGGAGATAGTTCAATACTGCTTGAAGACAAGAGCGTGCTTAGTAGGGTAATTCAAAGCGCGCGCTTTTGCGCTTTTGAATGCTGACTTTTTGACCCCCTCTGCGCTTTAAGCGCAGTTTTTTGCAACCCCTTGTGGGCGCTGCAAGCAATTTTTGCGCTTTTTGCTCTACTAAGCGCAGCTTTTTGTTTCCAAGTGCGCTAAAGCGCTGGCCAGTTTGGCCATTTTAAGTACCCTGGTCCTTTGTAGCCAAGTTTGAGCGTCCATTGAACTGATGTCCTTTTTAGGGAGGGCAGTTGGAGACAGTTGGAGGGCAGTTGGAGACAGTTGGAGACGGTTGGAGGGCAGTTAGAGACAGTTGGAGATAGTTCAATACTGCTTGAAGACAAGAGCGTGCTTTGTAGCCAGGTTTGAGCGTCCATTGAACTGATGTCCTTTTTAGGGAGGGCAGTTGGAGACAATTCAATACTGCTTGAAGACAGGAGTGTCCGTTGTAGCCAAGTTTGAGCGTCCTATTTAGGGATGTTCTATTTAGAGAGGGCAGCTGGAGACAGTTCAGTACCGCTTGAAGACAGGAGTGTCCTTTGTAGCTAGGTTTGAGTGTCCTATTTAGGGAGGGCAGTTGGAGACAGTTCAGTACTGCTTATCCCCGATTCGGCGACTGGTTTAATGTATGATCATTTCCCTGGACTGAAGAAGTTGCTAGGTTCGAATCTTAGGGTGCGCTTTAGTGTCTTAAGTGTTCGTGGTCGCTGTCATCCGCCATAGTAGCACATTCCAAGTAAAGTAGCAGCCCGTTATCTACCGCCCTAAGACAGGGCTCCCTTCATCCCACACCCCACCAGGCGCTATCATTACTAGTATATTTGGGTTCCATGCAATGGCGCGGAAGTCCATGCTCAGGCGCAGTAGCGGGCTGAAAAAATGGAAGGGCGTACTGGTTTTCAATTTGCAGTCCATTGGAGTTTGAGATATACTCAAGACACCATAGCCCTTATTTTCGGCTACAAGACTTGGACTTGAACTTGAATTTGGTTACATACTACAGCTTCAGCCAGTAATTTGGCTGCTCGCCGTCTTCAGCAGTACGAAACATTATTAAAAAAGGAAAAATGTAAAAGCGAACGAATAACTTTTTCCAATGTTTCGTTTTTTCATTTTTCTTCTTCTGAACGAAAGAACGAACGAACGAGATACTTAGTAACCACAGCTCTTTTTTTCGGCTACAAGATGCAGATTCTAGGCAGCTCACCTGATTTGTTATTCAGCCTAAGCTATTTCATCTTGAAGCTGACACAATCAGCTGTCCAGAACTCCTGGAATATTGGGATGTAACTTAGTGGCTGGCTCGGGGATCAACCTAGAAGGTCCTCAGAAAAGCCGGGAAATACCATGTCAGTTACTAACTGTGACTATAGCTAGCTCCGGCTTACGCTGTGGTGTCCTCAACATCACGTCCTGTGAGTAACTGTATTACACGGATGTAACCATTTCAATTTGAATTTCAATGTCAGTTACTGCTGACTAGGTACAGGATGCAGATGGATGAAACAGGTAGCCCACGCCACCAGGGTACCACTTCACCACCCACCACTTCTTGCCAAATTGGTCAGCGCTTAAAGCGCACAAACGTCAAATTGGGCAGCGCTTTTTGGAGCCAAAAGCGCAAAAACTGCGCGCTGCGCCCACAGGGAGTTGAAAAACTGCGCGATATGCGCAGAGGGGCTCAAAAAGGCAGCGCGGCGCCACGCTGCCGCGCGCGCTTAGTAGTACCCTGCACGCCACACAGTACATTAGCATGCCCTCTGCGCCTCTGAACATACAGCCATTGAGGGCCAGGTGCCAGACAGACCACTTTGGGCCCAGCCTTCAAGAGGGAGCCTATTTGTGTCGGAGAGTACATATTCAGTCACCAGGCATAGACTGTAGATGGCTGAAATATAAAAATAGGTAGCCGAGACAGGACATTACCGTATATTAGCAGGGCCCTAATGCCAATAAACAGGCAGGCACTAACTTGAACTTGGTTACATAGCTTCAACCAGTAATTTGGCTGCTGGGCGTCATCAGCAGTAAAATAAACAATAAGACAGGCACTAATGGCCAGGTACCATTCAAAACAGGGTTGTTCACGACGCTGCGTCCTTCATCGCAGATGCAGCATTGAAGTGTATTTTGCGTCGCAGGATGCAGGCTATACATTGGTTGCGTCCCACGCAGCAGTGCTGGGTCCTTCTGAAGTACCCTTGTACAGACCCATAGGGCCTTTGCGGGCCCCAAGAAATTAGCGAGTAAATAGCAGGGTGCCCGGGGCCCCCTAATGGCCGGATCAAGTGTGTACATTGAGGTACATCGTACAACACAATCACGTAGGTTGGGGCAAACTAGGGACTTAAGGTCGTCTAGCAGTCGTCTAGTATGAAATTGTATACTACCTATATCGCCTATACATATACCTCGTACCTCGATCTACCAGCCGGGGCCACAGTGCCACACCACTGCCACGCCACTACCACGCCGTGACGAACAAGGGTGAATCCACTAATGTACATGGAATAGTAGTATAATATCAGATGATGCTTGCAGTAGGACCAGGATCAAGTTATCATTTATATACAATTGCAAGTGAGGCAGTTTGTATGATATCATACTCGCGTTTGGTCTACATCATATGATATTCCGGTCCCTACTTAGGTTACAACGTCAGATCCAGTTTATATATTGTATACTACTACTACCTTTACTCTCTCTACATACCTAAAAGCTACAAGAACATGTGAGGGCGTACAGTTTATTCTCTATACCTACCTAGAAGCTACATAAAGCTATGAGGGTGAATTTGCCTATATTCTCTCTACCTACCTACAGGCTACGATAAGCTATGAGGGTGTACTTGCCTATATTCTCTCTACCTACCTAGAAGCCACGAGAAGCTACAAGAGCATGTGAGGGCGTATGCAAATGTTCCGAGGGCATACACGTGTATGTATGTTACAGTTTAGAGGTAGGCCAAAAATGCATAAGTACATGTTGGGGCAGACTAGGTAACACTATTGTTTTTCACACACGCCACCCACACACGTCACCCCTTCTTCACCCCCCCCACCCCACCCCACACCCACACACACGTCCCCCCTCCCCCCCCCCACCACCACCACCACCACCACCACCAACCAACCAACACCACCATACACCATATGGGTCTCCTGAAGCTGCTGCTCGTAGCTGAAAAAAAGCTATGATCCCATGGCGGTGCTGCACCACATCTGCCCAGTGCTGTGGGCCCAGTTTTTTTTTTTTTTATTATGAAAGGAATTTCACCCCAGGAGGTGGTTCTCCTGACATTGACTCTAGGAGGTGGGTCTCCTAAAGCTGCTGCTCATAGCTGGAAAAAAAGCTATGCTCCCATGGCGGTGCTGCACCACATCTGCCCAGTGCTGCGGGCCCAGTTTTTTTTGTTTATTATGAAAGGAATTTCACCCCAAGAGGTGGGTCTCCTGACATTGACTCCAAGAAGTGGGTCTCCTGAGGCTACTGCTTGTAGCTGAGGCTGCTGCTTGTAGCTGAAATAAAGCTATGCTCCCATGGGCATTGCTGCATCACAGCTGTCCAGTGTTGTGGGCCCAGTTTTTTATTTTTACTTTTATTATGAAAGAAATTTCACCCCAGGAGGTGGGTTTCCTGAGGCTGCTGCTTGAAGCTGAAATAAAGCTATGCTCCCATGGGCTTTGCTGCATCACAGCTGTCCAGTGTTGTGGGCCCAGTTCAGATATATGCTTCCGCCAGTGTTGACAAACCCTACGGCAGCCTGCAGCTTGATCCCTGTTCAGGTTGTTAAACAGGTGTTCAGGGTGTTAAACACCTCTTCAGGTTGTTAAACAGGTGTTCAGGGTGTTAAACACCTCTTCAGGTTGTTAAACAGGTGTTCAGGGTGTTAAACACCTCTTCAGGTTGTTAAACAGGTGTTCAGGGTGTTCAACACCTGTTTACGTACACGGCTGGTGCACCCACCACACCACGAGCCGTAAGTACAGCACGAACACCACCCCACGGCGTACACCACCGTACTAACGGTGCGGTGGTGTGCGCCGACACCTGTTTACGTACACGGCTGGTGCACCCACGTACACACTTGCTTATACGTGGTCACAGCTGTCCGGTGTTGTGGGCCCAGTTCAGATATATGCTTCCGCCAAGGATGACAAAGGCCCAAAGCACTTGGACGTACCACTTGTTTGCATCAGGATCAAGGGCAGGGGTCTCAGCTTTCTCCTTCAGCCCACTGCTAGACGAACCCCGAGCTCCCATGGATGGTGCTTTGCTAGGCGTATTCAGCTTCCTCCTGCATGTGTGTATGTGTGTATGTGTGTATGTATGTGTGTGTATGTGTGTGTATGTGTGTATGCATGTATGCATGTGTGTGTATGTGTGTATGTGTGTGTATGCATGTATGCATGTGTGTGTATGTGTGTGTATTTATGTATGTATGTATGTATGCTTAGCTAGGCACAGTCAGCTTCCTCCTGCGTGTATGTATGTGCATGTATGTATTTGTGTGTGTATGTATGCATGTGTGTGTTTATGCATGCATGTATATATGTATGTATGTATGTATGTATGTATGTATGTATGTATGTATGTATGTATGTATGTATGTATATGTATGTATGTATGTTTGTACTAGTACATTGCCTGTGTGGCCAGTGGCCACCCCCCAACCACCCAGGTCCTTAAGTCTGCTCAGGGTTACAGAAGGGGTCAGGCACTTGTATGTCTCCCCCCTCCCACCCACCCCTCTCCCCCTCCACATGCACTCAGTCAAGACATTTCCACCTTGCCAGCTAAAAATATGTGATGCATGCCCCCTTCCCTTCCGTAATGTATGCCCCCCCTCCCCCCCGGACCTGCACGATCCCCTACTTTTCCCTAAATATTTCTGCCCCCCATCCCCATGGCCACACCCTCTCTTTCTACCCTCTGCCCCAAACACCTTCCAGCCACCTCCCCCGTCGCGCAACCCTCCCCTCTCTCTCCCCCGCACCCACATAAACACAAGTACAACCTCTTTTCCTTCCTCCTCCCCTTCACTTAAGCTGTGCCCCCCCAGCCCTATCACACACACATACCATTCTAACCCACCCCCAGCCAGACCTACAGTATCCCCTACTTTTCCGGACCTCTCTCTGCCCCTCACCCCACCCCATCCACACACACTCTCCCCCCCCCCCCCCCCCCCCCCCCCTCCACCGTCCCTTTCCCCAACCACCGAAACGCACACACACTTTCCTCCCTCGTCCCTACTTCGTACACTTCACTCCAGCTGCGGGCTGTAACCGTGCAGAAAGTTAGGCTGCGAACAACGGCTTGCGAACTCTCAATTCCGAATTTGCGAGGCCAAGAACACGGGTTCTTCTCGTGTAGTGGTTGAGTTCCAAAACTTCGAGTTACACATGCATTGGGTCAACTTTGCTGCAGCCAAAATCGCGGCGCCGTGCTTAAAAATCGTCAATATAATGAAAAGAGAGTGGGTGATGAGATGAGCATTGCAGGCGCAAGCAATGGAGATAGTGATGAAGAATTCGAATTGCTCGAAGTTGTTGCGACTATCTGCCAAGCGTCACAAATGCACCTGGTTTGGTTAGCTGCATGGCGTTCATCTGCAGGCATTGAAGCCCCCGTAATAGCATAGGCTTTGCGCCTGGTTCAGGGATATTTTTTTCAAATCAAAAAGAGGAAATCTTATTCCTTTTTATTTTTTCCTCCCTTTTTTCCTCCCTAAACAGGATCCTTATTCCGATTTTGGTCGATTAAGGTCATTTTTAGTCAATTTCAGGACATAAAAAAACTTTTGTTTTAGGTTTCATATTCCAATTTGGGCCAAAACGGGGTCTCGTATTCCGATCCAGAAAAAAAAAACGGAAAAAAAAATCCCTGGCCTGGTTTGGTTAGCTGCCTGGTGTTCATCTGCAGTCATTGCAGCCCTCGTGGTAGCACAGGCTTCACGCCTAGTTTGGTTAGCTGCCTGGTGTTCATCTGCAGTCATTGCAGCCCCCATGGTAGCACGGTCTAATCGTCGTCGCTGGTTGTCATGGCCCTACTCCTCGTCGGTCCTAAGAGCTCGCTTTGCGCGCTGACTGGCTGTGGTTTCTGCTCTTCTGCCATGGTGGTGTAGCATGGTGGCATCAAGAAGCAATAGGTTGCATACGATCAGCCTTAGCGCGATATTTGCTTCAGATAGCGGAGAATAGAACTAACTCAAAGGATTTATATGTTTTTTTAGGCATGGTACCAAAAGCAGACCACGACAGCGAAACAATTGCAATCGCTCAGAATGAATAAGCGCTCCTGAATATGACGAGCATTCAGTGTAGAGGAAAGACGAATCCGCGATGAGACAAAATTTGAACCTTGGCAGGAGTCCGTGTACAGCCTGCCCGCGTATATTAGTAAATCGGCTTGGCATACCACGTGGAACAGCCTGGAAATTCGTACAGTACTGCAATTGGCCGGGGGACCCGCCCCCCTACACACCAACGAACGAACGAACGAAAAGTTCGCGAACTATTCACAGAAATCCATGTATGTCTACATATATATAGAGGTACTAGTACGGTAGCCCGTGTGGCCGGTGGCCACACCTGTCAGGATGTACCCAGCAAAGAATGATGCCCACCCACCCCTTCCCAATCAAACACATTAAAAATGAACACTCACATGACCCCCCACCCCTCACCCCCCACCACACAAACCACCACCCTCAGTCGATCCCCTCCCTCCCCCTCTTCCCCCTGCTTGCCTGCCGCACCCATTGATTAACACGTACACGTTCCTGCTCTCTCCATCACCCCCCATCCTCTCTCCCCCCCCCCCCCCCCCCCCGTCTCAACCCCCTCTCCTTCCCCCCAGCATCAACAAAACACACATGCTCCCCTACCTCTCCCCACGGCTTCCCTGCTGAGAAAATAGGACTTGCGCAGTCGCAAAGCTCATACCCAAAGCTTCTTCTTCGCGCACATTTACCGAAGCTGGGGTGTTGACGGAAACAATCCAGTCAACTGGAACTTCACTTGGGTACATGAATTGGTTAATTCATTCAACTCGCGCTTGCTATCAAACAATGCACAGTGACATGCTTATCGATGCAATGGAAAGTTGTTGCAGACATGGGAAGATAGCAGCCAGGCTTTCCTCATCGGGTATGGCAGCCCTGGCTCCACGCCTGGCCTCGTTGACAGCTCCGGATCGCGAATTGTGACATCATTCACAACTCCCGCTCGCTATCAAATAATGCGCAGTGACATGCTTCTCAATGCAGTGGAAAGTGGTTGCAGACATGGGACGATAGCAATACTACTATGGCTGTATTCGCCGCCCTTCTGTCTAAATTTGGCTGGTTGTGCGCGTGCAATCGTGCATGGTGGCGTCGAGAAGCAAAATATTATAGACGATGAGCCTGAGCGCCATCGTTGGTCTGAGCAGGCGCTCAGAACGAATGCGGAATAAAAAGGATACTCATAAATGCGAACATCAGCTCTGACAACGTTTTCAAATTTTGATGGTGGGGAGCTGGGTCGGGGAGCTGGGTGGGAAGCTGCTGGGTGGGAAGCTGGCCCCGAACGAAAAAAACGAAAGCCAGCCAGCGCCAGCTCGCGAAACCGGATAGCCAGCCAGCACCAGCTCGCGATAATCCATATGTGTTTACATATATATAGATGTACGGTAAGCAAATGCAGGGATTGGTGGCTGGCCTCAGTGCAAGCAAGCGGCCTGGCCCCCTGAACCTCACGCCTTGTAATAAGCCTTGTAATAAGGCGTACTATTTCTTTATTCAAGAGATATGTAGACCTACTTGTTCGCTCGCCATGTTTCAGGATTCACCCCTAAGTATTAAACCCTAAATAAACCCTAAACCCTTAACCCTGAAATACATAGATCTACTGAATTTTTGCTCTCCATGTGTCAGTCTTCTCCTCAAGTATAAAACCCTAAATAAATCCCAAACCCTTAACCCTGAAATACACAGACCTACTCGTTTGCTCGCCATGTGTCAGTCTTCACCGCAAGTATAAAACCCTAAATAAATCCCAACCCTAAACCCTGAAATACACAGACCTACTTGTTTGCTCGCCATGTGTCAGTCTTCACCGCAAGTATAAAACCCTAAATAAGTCCTAAACCCGTAAACATATTAATCTACTCGTTTGCACGCCATGAGTCAGTCTTCACCCCAATTACAAAACCCTCAACTGCTAAACTCTGAAACACACAGACCTACTTGTTTGCTCGCCATATTTCAGTCTCCACCCTAAGTATAAAGCCCTAAACCCGGAAATACATAGACCTACTTGTTTGCTTGCCTTGTGCCAGTCTTCACCCGAATGATATAAAACCTTTCACCCTGAAACACATAGACCTACTTGTTTGCTCCCCACGTGTCGGTCTTCACCCCAAGTTTAAAACCCCAAATAAACCCCGAACCCTGAACCCTGAAATACATAGACCTACTTGTTTGCTTGCCATGTGCCAGTCTCCACCCTAAGTATAAAACCCTTAACCCTGAAATACATAGACCTACTTGTTTGCTCGCCATGTGCCAGTCTTCACCCGAATTATATAAAACCCTAAACCCAGAATCACATAGACCTACTCGTTTGCTCGCCATGTGTCAGTATTGACCCCAAGTATGAAACCCTAAATAAATCCTAAACCCTGAAAAACATAGACCTACTCGTTTGCTCGCCAAGTGTCAGTCTTCACAGGGGTCATTGTCACTCTCTCATCCTCTCCAATGGGCAGCTTGGGAGCTTCTTGGATGTACTGCATGTAGTGGTGTGTGTGTGAGTGTGTGTATTAGTGTGTGTGTGTGTGTGTTTGTCTGTGTGTTTGCGTGTGTGTCTGTGTCTGTGTGTGTGTGTGTGTGTGTGGTGGTGTGTGTGTGGGGTGGGGTGGGGGGTGGGGGTGGGGTTCTCTCCCTCCCCCCTCTCTCTCCCTCTCTCCGTCTCTCCCCCTCTCACCGCCCTTCACCCCCTCTATCCAATTATCCCCCCTCTATCCCTCCTCCCCCCCACCCCCCCTCCTCTTGATCCCCTCTCACCCCCCCCCACTCTCCTCTCTCCCCCCCCCCCCCCCCCCCCCCCCCCCCCCCCCCCCCGTCTCTCTCAACAAGCATCGACCCCATCTCCACACTCATCGCAAATCCCCAGCCTGTCTTCTCAGCCTCTTGTGGTGAGTGATTTGTCTCAATGTACTTAAAGATGCCACTAGAATCCTTCTCTCTCTCTCCCACTACCCCCCCCCCCCCCTCTCTGCCCCCCCCCCCCCCCCCCCCCCCCCTCTCCCCCCCAGCATCCTGATCCCATCTCCACACTCACTCGCAAATCCCCAGCCTGTTTCCTTAACCTCTTGCTGGAGTGATTTGTCTCAATGTACTTAAAGGTGTCGCTAGAATCCTTCTCCCTCCCACACGCCTGGTAGGCCAGTGCAAGCCATAGCTGGGCTTCTCCTCCCAAATCCGTGTCCACCCCTAGATCTTCCGATGCCTCTTCTAAGATCCTCACACCTGTTAGACAGCAAAGTTGCGGAGGTGGTTAGCCAAAGAGAACTTAGTATTTGGGGGGATTTGGTCAATGTGCTGTGGGCGTTTGCGAAGCCAAGCCACAGCTGGGCTTCTCCTCCCAAGTCGATGTCCATGCATAGCTCCTCCGATGCCTCTTCTAAGATCCTCACAGCTGCCAGATAACACAGTTCAGGTGGTGGTTAGCTAGATAGCACTCTGTATTGGGGGGGATTTGGTCGATGTGCTGTGGGCGTTTGCGAAGCCAAGCCACCGCTGGGCTTCTCCTCCCAAATCGGTGTAGCTCCTCCGATGCCTCTTCTACGATCCTCACACCTGTCAGACAGCACAGTTGTGGCGGTGGTCAGCCAGATAGCACTCTGTATTGGGGGGGATTTGGTCAATGTGCTGTGGGCGTTTGCGAAGCCCAGCCACAGCTGGGATTCTCCTCCCAAGTCTGTGTCCACGCCTAGCTCTTCCGATGCCTCTTCTAAGATCCTCACACCTGTCAGACAGCACAGTTGTGACGGTGGTACACCTGTCAGACAGCACAGTTGTGACGGTGGTACACCTGTTAGACAGCACAGTTGTGACGGTGGTACACCTGTCAGACAGCACAGTTGTGACGGTGGTACACCTGTCACACAGCACAGTTGTGACGGTGGTACACCTGTCACACAGCACAGTTGTGGCGGTGGTACACCTGTCAGACAGCACAGTTGTGGCGGTGGTACACCTGTCAGACAGCACAGTTGTGACGGTGGTACACCTGTCAGACAGCACAGTTGTGACGGTGGTACACCTGTCAGACAGCACAGTTGTGACGGTGGTACACCTGTCACACAGCACAGTTGTGGCGGTGGTACACCTGCCAGACAGCACAGTTGTGGCGGTGGTTAGCCAGATAGCAATCTGTATTTTGGGGGATTTGGCAAATGTGCTGCAGGCGTTTGCCAAGCCAAGCCACATCTGGTGCAGTAAGTGTGTGGTGTTGAAGTATAATAATGATGTCATGAAGGGCAATACAACAGGAAGAGAGTGTGGTGTTTAAGTAAAATAATGGTGTCATGAAGCATAATCAAATAGGTTCAGTAAGTGTGTGGTGTTGAATTAGGATAATCAAAGAGGTAGGGCATGTATTTCAATTATATTTTTTTTGTTATGAAGGGCAATACAAGAGGTAGAGAGTGTGGTGTTTAAGTAGTATAATTGTGTCAAGGAGCATAATTGAAGAGTTCCAGTAAGTGTGTGGTGTTGAAGTAGATGAATCAAAGAGCTAGGGTAAATGTTTCAATTACAATAATTGTGTCATGAAGGGCAATACAAGAGGTAGAGAGTGTGGTGTTTGAGTAGTATAATTGTGTCAAGGAGCATAATTGAAGAGTTCCAGTAAGTGTGTGGTGTTGAAGTAGATGAATCAAAGAGCTAGGGTAAATGTTTCAATTATAATAATTGTGTCATTAAGGGCAATACAAGAGGTAGAGAGTGTGGTGTTGAAGTAGAATAATTGTGTCAAGGAGCATAATTGAAGAATTTTAGTAAGTGTGTGGTGTTGAAGTAGATTAATCAAAGAGCTAGGGTAAATGTTTCAATTATAATAATTGTGTCATGAAGGGCAATACAAGAGGTAGAGAGTGTGGTGTTTAAGTAGTATAATTGTGTCAAGGAGCATAATTGAAGAGTTCCAGTAAGTGTGTGGTGTTGAAGTAGATTTATCAAAGAGCTAGGGTAAATGTTTCAATTATAATAATTGTGTCATGAAGGGCAATACAAGAGATAGAGAGTGTGGTGTTGAAGTAGTATAATTGTGTCAAGGAGCATAATTGAAGAGTTCCAGTAAGTGTGTGGTGTTGAAGTAGATTTATCAAAGAGCTAGGGTAAATGTTTCAATTATAATAATTGTGTCATGAAGGGCAATACAAGAGGTAGAGAGTGTGGTGTTGAAGTAGAATAATTGTGTCAAGGAGCATAATTGAAGAGTTCCAGGAAGTGTGTGGTGTTGAAGTAGATGAATCAAAGAGCTAGGGTAGGTATTACAAGTAAAACAATTGTATCATGAAGGGCAATACACAAGGTGCAGTAAGAGTGCGGAGTTGAAATAGGGCCATGGTGTCATGAAGGGCAATACGTAAGGTAGAGAGTGTGGTGTTGAAGTATAATAATGGTGTCATGGAGGGCAATACACGAGGTAGAGAGTGTTATGATGAAGGAGGGAGAATAATGATGTCATGAAGCATGGTCAATATGGTAGAGTGAGAGTGTGGTTTTGAAGTAGGATTTAATTGGTAGGGTTAGTATTCCAATTATAATTACGGTGTCAAGGAGCATAATCAAAGAGTTACAGTAAGTGTGTGGTGTTGAAGTATGAGAATGATGTCATGAAGCATAATCAATTAGGTAGAGTGAGAGTGTGGTGTTGAAGTAGAATAATCAAAGAGGTAGAATGAGTACTTCAAGTAGACTAGTGGTGTCATTAAAAACACAAGCTGTAAGAGTTACAGTAAGTGTGTGGTGTTGAAGTATGAGAATGATGTCATGAAGCATAATCAATTAGGTAGAGTGAGAGTGTGGCGTTGAAGTAGAATAATCAAAGAGGTAGAATGAGTACTTCAAGTAGATTAGTGGTGTCATGAAGGGCACTACAAGAGGTACAGTGAGTGTGTGGTTCATAAGTATAATAATGGTGTCAAGCCAAGCCAAACTTGACTCACTTGCTGCATATCCTTTTATATATATATTTCACACCCTTTGGCGTTAAAGTAGAATAATGGTGTCAAGCTTCTTTTTTCACTATTGGGGTCCCTAAATCAGGACAGATTTTACACAAATGTGGGACGGAGCCAAGCGCAGTCAATTTTTCACATCTTTGCTTACAAATCATTGTCACAGCAGGTTGTGGAAGGTACTGTGCAGGCAGTACAGGCTGTACAAAGCCAAAAATCACTGAGTATTTGAACGTTTTGGGCCAAGTTAGGCCAATTATATTACAAGGCCGTTTACATTTGCACGTTTTGGGCCAATTTAGGCCAATTATGTTACAAGGCTGTTTATATTTGCACGTTTTGGGCCAATTTAGGCCAATTATATTACAAGGCCGTTTATATTTGCACGTTTTGGGCCAATTTAGGCCAATTATGTTACAAGGCCGTTTATATTTGCACGTTTTAAGCCAATTTAGGCCAATTATAATACAAAGCCGATTTAAGCCAATTAAAAACACAAGCTGCAAGAGTTACAGTAAGTGTGTGGTGTTGAAGTATAAGAATGATGTCATGAAGCATAATCAATTAGGTAGAGTGAGAGTGTGGCGTTGAAGTAGAATAATCAAAGAGGTAGAATGAGTACTTCAAGTAGACTAGTGGTGTCATTAAAAACACAAGCTGCACAGACGCAGCTGCATCGTTGTGTGTCTGTGTCTTTCAGCAAAGGGTTCGGAATCACTTTTCGAAAAAAATGAAATTTCAAATTTCAAATCCCACTTTCAAAACATTTTCAAAAAACAAACTTTGTTTCTTTTCATTAAACATCCACATCTAAAATTATATTTTGATTTGGGATTTCCCCCAGATATAGGCAAAAATGGCAGGTGGAATGCTGGTAAAGGCCAAAAAGGCGGGTGGATTTGCTTTTGCAGTTCACTCAGAAGCCGAGGCTGAAAACCTTGCGGTAGGGATTAGATAAGCCTTTCGTCCCGCGAAAACTTGATTCGCGATAGCTTGCGCAACCTCATATTTGACGCGGATTGAATTAGTCCCAAAACAGTTTGTACATCTCGTGTACTGCCAACTGCCTGCTGGCCTGGGCTCGCTTGCAGTGTACCTTTTTTCTTTTTTTTTAGTTGCACACCCTTTGGCGTTGAAGTAGAATAAGGGTGTCAAGCCAAGCCAAAGTTCACTCGCTTGCAGTGTACCTTTTCTTTTTTAAAAGCCAAGCCAAAGTTGACTTCCTTGCAGTGTATGTCTTTAATGCACACCCTTTGGCGTTGAAGTAAAATAAGCCAAAGTTGACTTCCTTGCAGTGTATGTCTTTAATGCACACCCTTTGGCGTTGAAGTAAAATAAGCCAAAGCTGACTTACTTGTAGGGATCGGCAATATGATATCATATGATATCATGTCATCATATGATATCATATGATGCCGGTGGTCTGACTAGGTAGCTTTGGCCTGGGGCATCATATCATATGATATTAAATCATTTGATTTTTGTATGATATCATACTCGTCTTTGGTCAACATCATATGATTTGCCGTTCCCTACTTACTTGCCGTGTACTCTCCACATTCGTAAGCTTCACGCCCGAAGGCCATTTTTGCCATTTTCTTTTCTTTTACAGCTTGCTCTTGCTCCCTCATCTCATCAGACCTCTGTAAGATGGGTGTGGGTGGTGGGGAGTGGGTGTGCATTTTCTGTGGTACATGGGTGTGGGTGGTGGGGGGTGGGGGTGCATTTTCTGTGGTGCATGGGTGTGCATTTTCTGTGGTACATGGGTGTGGGTGGTGGGGAGTGGGTGTGCATTTTCTGTGGTACATGAGTGTGGGTGGTGGGGAGTGGGTGTGCATTTTCTGTCGTACATGGGTGTGGGTGGTGGGAAGTGGGTGTGCATTTTCTGTGGTACATGAGTGTGGGTGGTGGGGTGTGGTTGTGCATTTTCTGTGGTACATGGGAGTGGGTGGTGGGTGGTGGGGGTGTATTTTTGCCCTTTTCTTGTCTCTTACAGCTTGCTCTTGCTCTCATTTTCTCTGGTGCATGGGTGTGGTGTGTGGGTGTGGGTGGTGGGGAGTAGGGTGTGGGTGTGGGTGTATCCCTTACAACTTGCTCTTGCTCTCATTTCTCTGGTACATGGTTGTGGTGTGTGTGGGTGGGTGGTGGGGAGTAGGGTGTGGGTGTGGGTGTGGGTGTGGGTGTATCTCTTACAGCTTGCTCTTGCTCTCATTTTCTCTGGTACATGGTTGGTGTGTGTGGGTGGGTGGAGGGGAGTAGGGAGTGGGTGTGGGTGTATCTCTTATAACTTGCTCTTGCACCCCTTGTGGGTGTGGGTTGGGTTGGGCTGGGTTGGGTTGGATAGGGTTGGGTTGTGGGTTGGGTTGTGGGTTGGGTTGGGTTGGGTAGGGTTGGGTTGTGGGTGTGGGTGTGGGTGTGGGTGTGGGGGTGGGTGGAGGGGAGTGGGGTGTGGGTGTGGGTGTGGGTGTGGGTGTGGGTGTGGGTGTGGGTGGAGGGGAGTAGGGTGTGGGTGTGGGTGTGGGTGTGGGGTGTGGTGAGGGGAGTAGGGTGTGGGTGTGGGTTGGGTAGGGTGTGGTTGTGGGTGTGGGTGTGGTGGGTGTGGGTTGGGTGGGTGTGGGTGTGGGGTTGGGTGTGGTGGGTGTGGGTGTGGGCGGGGTGTGGGTTGGAGGGGAGTAGGGTTTGTGCCGGTGCTGGGGTTGGTGTGGGTGTGGGTGTGGGTGGGTTGTGGGTGTGGGTGTGGGTGTGGGTGGAGGGGAGTGGGTTTGGGGGGTTTGGGGCAGTGGTGGGGGGGTGGAGGGAGGAAGGTAGTAGGGTGTGGGTTGTGGGGATTTGTGGGTGTGGGTGGAGGGGGAGAGTAGGGGTGTGGGGGGGGTTGTGGGGGTGGGGTGTGGGTTTGGGGGTGGGAGGGGAGGAGGGATGTGGGTATGTGGGTGTGCTGTGGGGTGGGGTGTGGGGTGGGTGTGGGTGTGGGTGTGGGTTGGGGGTGTGGGTGATGGGGGAGGTGGAGGGGGAGTAGGGTGGGGGTGTGGGAGGTGTGGGTGTGGTGGATGGGGTTGTGGGTCTGGAGGGGAGTAGGGGGTGGGTGTGGTGTGGGTGAGGGGTGGGTGTGGGTTTGGTGGGTGTGGGTGGAGGGGAAGAGTAGGGTGTGGTTGTGGGTTGGGGGTGTGGGTGTGGGTGTGGGTGGAGGGGGGTAGGGTGTGGGTCTGGGTAGGGTGTGGGTGTGGGGTGGGTGGTGGGTGGAGGGGAGGGATGGAGGGTTGTGGGTGTGGGTGTGGGTGGGGGGAGAGTAGTAGGTTTGTGGGTGGGGGGTGTGGGTGTGGGTGTGGGTGGTGGGTGTGGGTGTGGGGTGGGTGGAGGGGAGAGTAGGGTGTGGTTGTTGGGGGTGGGTTGTGGGTGGAGGGGAGTAGGGTGTGGGTGTGGGTGTGGTGTGTGGGTGTGGCGTGGAGGGGAGCTAGGGTGTGGGTGTGGGTGTGGGTGTGGGTGTGGGATGGAGGGAGTAGGGTGATGGGTGTGGGGGTGGAGATGTGGGTGTGGGGTGGGGTGGGGTGTGGGTTGTGGGTGTGGGTCGGGTTGGAGGGGGAGTAGGGTGTGTGTGGGTGTGGGTGGGGGGTGGGTGTGGGTGTGGGGGTGTGGGGTGGGTTGGAGGGGAGTAGGGTTGGGTTGGGGGTGTGGGGGGAGGTAGTGGGTGTGGGTGTGGGTGTGGGGTGGGTGGGGGTTGTGGGGCTGGGTGTGGGTGGGGTGTGGGTTGGAGGGAAGTAGGGTAGTGGGTGTGGGTGTGGGGTGGGGTGGGGTGTGTGGGTGGAGGGGGGTAGGGTTGTGGAGTGGGTGGGGTGTGGGTGGAGGGGAGTAGGGTGGGGTGTGGGTGGGGGTGTCGGGTGGAGGGGAGTGGGTTAGGGTTGTGGGTGTGGGTGTGGGTGGAGGGGAAAGTAGGGATTGGTGTGGGTTGTGGTGTGAGGTGTGGGGTGTGTGTGGGTGTGGGATGTGGGTGGAGAGGGAGGAGTAGGGTGTGGGTGGGGGTGTGGGTGGAGGGGAGTAGGGGTGGGTGTGGGTGGGGTGTGGTGTGTGTGTGGGATGTGGGTGTGGTGTGGGTGTGGGTGTGGGTGTGGGTGAGGGGTGTGGGTGCGTGTGGAGGGGAGTAGGGTGTGGGCGTGGGTGTGGGTGTGGGTGGAGGGGAGTAGGGTGTGGGCGTGGGTGTGTCTCTTACAGATTGCTCTTGCACCCTCATCTTATCAGAGCTCTTGTAGACAGGAAGGTCTTTGTATTTATGTTTTTATTGTGATACGATATCTGATATGATACCTGATATGATATAAAGGTCAGATGAGATGAGGGCACAAGAGCAATCTGAATACATGCAACATGTATTTCTTGTTTCTTACAACTTGTTCTTTCTTTCTCATCTCATCTTATCAGACCTCTGTTAGACAAGAAGGGCAAGGGGTGGGGATGGGAATGGGGATGGGCTTGGGGTTGTGGGGGTTGTGGGTTTGGGGTGGTGGGTTGTGGGGGTTGTGGGTTTAGGTTTGGGTTTGGGAGTTTGGGTTTGGGTTTGAGTTTGGGTTTGAGTTTGGATATAGGGATAGGATTGTGAGGGTTGTGGGGTTGGGGTTGGGGACATATGATTGTGTTGTGAGAGTGTCTGCCGACTTGTCTGTCTGTATGTTGTTACAGTCCAGGGGTAGGCCAAACAGGCTGAAGGGACTTGTCAAACCCTGAAAGGAGGGGCTATAACAAAAATCACGAAAAAGCTGTTGTGTGAGTGCTTACTGGGTTGTCTATTCATTATATTTCTATTACGTACTATACTTTTATGTAATTATCAATTAATTTATTCTATTCATTTATTTGTTTATTGTATTTATTTATTTATTTATTTATTTATTATAATCATTTTTTATACGGATTACTGGGTGCGTGTTAAGTAGCCCACATGGCAGTACATATGCACAGTACGAAACCGCATCTTGCCTGTTTGTATATAATCCAGTATGTATGTTAAAATCCAGGGGTAGGCCAAATAGGCTAAACAGACTTGCCCAACAGTGAGAAGAAGGCGAAGAAAAATAAACAGGATTAAGGACTAAACCCCCAAACAATCGTTTCACCGGTATCAAGCACTCCCAGATCTTGTCAGTGTATGCCAAGGCCACAAGGCAGTACACATGCACAGTACAAGATCGCATCACAGCTGTATGAACCACTCCCGGATGTTTTCCTTGTATGCCAAGGCCACATGGCAGTACACACATGCAGTACAAGACCACATCCCACCTGTATCAAGCACTCTTGGATCTTGTCCTTATATGCCAAGGCCACATGGCAGTACACATGAGCAGTACAAGGCTGCATCCCACCTGTATCAAGCACTCTCGGATCTTGTCCTTATATGCCAAAGCCACATGGCAGTACACATGCAGTACGAGACCACATCCCACCTGTATCAAGCACTCTTGGATCTTGTCCTTATATGCCAAGGCCACATGGCAGTACACACATGCAGTACGAGACCACATCCCACCTGTATCAAGCACTCTTGGATCTTGTCCTTATATGCCAAGGCCACATGGCAGTACACACATGCAGTACGAGACCACATCCCACCTGTATCAAGCACTCTTGGATCTTGTCCTTATATGCCAAGGCCACATGGCAGTACACACATGCAGTACGAGACCACATCCCACCTGTATCAAGCACTCTTGGATCTTGTCCTTATATGCCAAGGCCACATGGCAGTACACATGCGCAGTACAAGGCCGCATCCCACCTGTATCAACCACTCCCAGATCTTGTCCGTGTATGCCAAGGCCACATGGCAGTACACATGCGCAGTACGAAACCGCATCCCACCTGTGTCAAGCGCTCTCGGATCTTGTCCTTATATTCCAAAGCCACTTCAGATTCCACCCCACTGCTTCCCGCACCAAGCTCCATCTCCAATAAGTCTTCCTCATCCATTCCACGGTCGATTCCAGCGTTGATTCTTTTTGCAGCCTGTGTATGTATAGGGAATAGCATATTATATGATGTTGACCGAAGGTGAGTTTGAGATCATATGATGTTGTATATAAATGGTAACTTTAGCCTACTCAGACTGCCAACATCATATGATATTATATGATGGCATGATATCATATTGCCGGTCCCTGTGTATGCGTGTTACAGTCCAGGGGTAGGCCCAATAAGCTAAAGGGACTTGCCCAACCATGACAGGAAGGGCTATAAAGAAAAAGCATGAATGAAGTGAACCTCAAACCATCGTTTTACACGTGGGGGCTCTGATTTTTTGTTACAGTGACAATTTTATTATAGAATATAATTAAATCATCATCCCGCATGGGCCTGCAATCATCACAGAGCATCTTTCTCGAGGAACATGTTTTTGTTAAAACTTCATTCATTTTGATTTTGCAGGTGAATGATGTTGTCCAAAACATGAACCAGACGCCTTTCATCCCTCCATCTTCCTATTTGTTCAAGACAGAGAATTTGTTTCGTTTCAGAAAGGGGGTCTTCTGGTAGCTTTCAGGAGGATTTGGAGCTTTCCAAGGTTGGGGTCCAGGTAGTGATCAGGGTAGGCGGCTCCAAGGATTTGGTCCCAAACAGGTACCAGACGCCTTTCATCCCTCCATCTTCCTATTTGTTCAAGACAGAGAATTTGTTTCCTTTCAGAAAGGGGGTCGTCTGGTAGCTTTCAGGAGGATTTGGAGCTTTCCAAGGTTGGGGTCCAGGAAGGTGTATGTGTACGCGTGAGTGCGTGAGTATTTGAGTGCATGAATGTGAGTGTATGTGTATGAATGAGTGTGTGAGTGTTTGTGTATGTGTGAGTGCGTGAGTGTGTGTGTGTGTGTTTGTGTATGTGTATGGGTGGGTGAGTTTGAGCTTTCCAAGGGTGGGGTCCAGGAAGTGATTTGGGTAGGCGGCTCCAAGGATGTTATCGATAAGGGTGCTAGATAGCGGGTTGGGTCTAAGTCATTTTGCTTTCGCAGGTTAATGATGTTGACCAAAACATGAGCCATGCACTTTTCATCCCTCTATCTTTCTATTTGTTCAAGACAGAGAATTTTTTTCGCTTCAGAAAGGGTGTCTTCTGGTAGCTTTCAGGAGGATTTGGATCTTTCCAAGGGTGAGGTCCAGGAAGTGATTTGGGTAGGCGGCTCGAAGGATTTGGTCCAGAACATGTACCAGACACCCATGCAAGGGGCACTTGGGGTGATGTAGCTTGGAGTGTGTATGTGTGAGTGTCAGTGTGAGTGTATGTGTGAGTGCGTGAGTGTGTGAGTGCCTGAGTGTGAGTGTATGTGTATGAATGAGTGTGTGAGTGTTTGTGTATGTGTGAGTGCGTGAGTGTGTGTGTTTGTGTACGTGTGATTGTGAGTGTACCAGACATGCACCAGACACCAGTGTTTTTTATTTCAGATTTCTGTAGTCCAGGTAGAGTAGCTAATTGGGCTACTCAACCCCGATCTCAGGATAGTTGCGTAGCCATCGCATGGTGGAGCGCCAAGCGCAGAGCCTGGGGGGGTCGGGGGGCAGCACGTCCCGATATCGGGGGGTCTGGGGGGGTGAAGCATTCGACAGAATGGCCACGGAATGGCAACAGAATGGCGACGCGTCGTCGGAAAAAGAAACACTGCCAGACACCCATGCAAGGGACACTTGGGTGATGTAGCTTGGAGTGTGTATGTGTGAGTGTGTGTGTATGTGTACGCGTGAGTGCGTGAGTGTGTGGGTGAATGAGTGTGAGTGTATGTGTATGAATGAGTGTGTGAGTGTTTGAGTATGTGTGAGTGCGTGAGTGCGTGAGTGTGTGTATGTGTATGTGTATGTGTGTGTATGTGTATTTGTATGTGTATGTGTATGTGTATGTGTATGTGTATGTGTATGTGTATGTGCATGTGCATGTGCATGTGCATGTGCATGTGCATGTGCATGTGCATGTGTATGTGTATGCGTATGCGTATGTGTATGTGTATGTGTGTATGTGTATGTGTATGTGTATGTGTATGTGTATGTGTATGTGTATGTGTATGTGTATGTGTGTGAGTGTGTGAGTGTGTATCAGTATGTTTGAGTGTGTGTGTGAGTGTGTGAGTGTGTGAGTGTGTATCAGTATGTTTGAGTGTGTGTGAGTGTGTGAGTGTGTATCAGTATGTTTGAGTGTGTGTGAGTGTGTGAGTGTGTGAGTGTGTATCAGTATGTTTGAGTGTGTGAGTGTGTGAGTGTGTGAGTGTGTATCAGTATGTTTGAGTGTGTGTATGTGTGAGTGTATGTGAGTGTGAGTGTGTGTATATGTGCATGTGTACGAGTGCACGAGTGTATGTGAGTGTGTGTATGTGTGAGTGTGTGTATGTGGGAGTGTGTGTATGTGGGAGTGTGTGAGTGTGTGGGAGTGCGTGAGTGTGTGTACATGTGTATGAGTGAGTGCACGAGTGTGTGTGAGTGTGTGTATGTGTATGTGTATGTGTGAGTGTGTGTGAGTGTGTATGAGTACGTGTGAGTGCGCGAGTGTGTGTGAGTGTGTGTATGTGTGAGCGTATGTGAGTGCGTGAGTGGGTGTATATGTGTATGAGTGAATGCACGAGTGTGTGTGAGTGTGTGAGTGTGTGATTGTGTGCATGTGTATGTGTGAGTGTGTGAGTGTGTATGAGTACAAATCTGAAATAAAACAAACAAACTGGAAAAAAAACTAATACACCACTCCGCACCCTACCCCACACACCACACACCACACCAAACACCCCACACCAAACTAACACACCACACCGCACCCTAACCCGCACACGACACCACACACCACATTAACACCCCACACGAACACACCACACCGCACCCTGCCCCACACACCCCACACCACACGGACACACCACACCGCACCCTACCCCACACACCCCAAACAAAACTAACACACCACACACTACCCCACACACCCCGCCCCTCATCCCCCTTCACTCCACCCCCCACACACACACACACACACAACACAACGCAACACAGCACACAACACACATCCTACATCACACAACTCCCCCCCCCCACCACCACCACCACACACACACACACCTCCCAACATGCACACACACACCACATCCCCCACACACACCTCCCACAAGCCATACCTGATCCAGGGACACCTTGGACTGGAGCTTCCCAAGCATATCCTCTGCGTTGTTTGCTCTTACGATCATGGCGGTGCCTCGCACGGAGGAGCACATTCTCGGGGATGCCGGTACACATCGGGGCGGGCCCCTGAAAATAACCCCACTTTTGCGTTGACACACCGACCTCAGCATCGCGGTCCTAAGTTCCCCTGCTACGTTCGATGCGTGGTATTATAGCCCAGTAGAAGGTGAGTTCACGATGTGCGTTGGGTAGCTGCAGGAGTTAGGATAAGCGCGTGGTGGTTCGGAGGGGCCAGCTGTCGAGTGGTGGGTTGTAAGTCGGTTGGGCTCGGTTGGGCTCCGAGAAAGGAGGCACTAGAGTAGGTGACTTGGCGATCTGTACCGTAACGTAGTGCCCAGGATCAGTTTACTCCTCGTGCTCCCTCTACATGAGCCACGTAAACTCTTATAATTTGAACAATCCTGAGGGGACGAGAACTTCGCCCCTTCTATTTAAATTATATGCATGATCCCAACAACCCTAGAATGTTGAAGTGATTCCTGGTCTCTTATTTTGTATGTTGCTACAGTCCAGGGGTAGGCAAAATAGGCTAAAGGGACTTGCTCAAGCGTGTAGGAAGGGCTTCAAAAGAAAAGGAACTGATGAACTGAACCCAAATAATGTTTTTGACGACGGGTGCCCTGAGTTCGTGCTACAGTGATCCTTTAATTCTATAATGTTACCGGTATTAAATCATCATCTTTTGCATGCAACTGTTCTTCGGGATCTGATGGCAGAGTGATGTGTAAAGGGGGGGGGGGGGGGGGGGGGACTTGAATCACGATTTGGGTTTTGCCCAGATAGCAACACCCTTCAACCTATGTTTATCTTGAGACATCTTATTCAGGCTGCCAATCATAGGTTATGATAACGCCTGGTGGGGCGTGGTATTAAGGGAGCCATGTCTTGCGGCGGTAGAGATCAGGCTACCACCTTATCTGTACAGTACTACCATAATGCCAAACATAGGAAAATAAACAAACAAGTATACTACGCTTTCATATACTTTGGTCAAACATACGTAAGGATCGGCATTGAAATTGAAATTGAAATTGAAATTGTTACATCCGTGTAGAACCGTTCTCACAGGACGTGAAGTTAAGGACACCATAGCGTAAGCCGGAGCTAGCTATAGTCTCCGTAGGGCCATCTCAGTAAAAAGAATTACCACCGATGTCTGACCGGCAGGCATCGTAGCCACATTATGCCAGTGCAGCTAAGTGTAAGGATATATAGTGTAAGGATCGGCATATCATATGAAGTTGGCCAAGTATGAGTATGCTATCAGATGATATCACACAAATTGCATCATACGATATTGTATTTACATTGTAGCTGGAGTCTAGTCAGACTGCCGGCATCATACGATATCATATGATGACATGATATAATATGACATCATATTGCCGATCCCTAAGCATACAACACTGCCATAAGCTTGATTACCGGTATTAGGATATTTGGAAACTCCTTGAAAAGGAGAGATGCCCTATCCTCTTCTTAGAGCACCCCCAAACCTATACGAAGATGATTATTACGAGTGTATGGAACTGTGGATGGGAGTAGAGGTGCGGGTTCCGATCAAAACCGCTAGGGGAGTCAAGCAAGCGTGCCCCTTGAGCCCGATTCTATTCTCACTGTTTGTGACTGATGTCCCCCAATGCTTCCCGAACCAACAAGGAGCGCGCGGTGGATTAAATTAGTACACCAGTTACATTACATTACATTACATTACATTACATTACATTACATTACATTACATTACATTACATTACATTACATTACATTACGTTACATTACATTACATTACATTACATTACATTACATTACATTACATTACATTACATTACATGTTAAAGTCTACTTGACCAGTATATCACATATGATGTGTGCAGATGACCTTACTCTTTGAGCCAATAGTGCTAAGGGTCTCCAGAAGATGCGTGTCGGTTATGGGTCGGTTGCGGGTCGGTTGTGCAGGCAGTAAAATTGGTTGCGTTTCAAGAAGCAGAGCTGGGGGTCCTCCTGAATAACCCTGCTACCATGATGCTGGCCAACAATTGGATCATATTGTACATTGTTTGTACCAGCAATGGCTTCAACAGATGCACTAATATTTAATCAATAAACCAACCACGTTGCCTCTCTTAGTAGCTTCATGTGCTTCCGATGAAAATCCCTTAATCAATACCGGGAAGTACTTGTGGCAGCTTGCTTGTGGCAAAAGCGTAGTTGCAACAGCAACAACAGCAACTGCTTCCGGTATAGCTGTTAGACAGGAAATTTGTTCAAACATCGTTAGACAGTCAGTAGGTCGGTCTATCTCACTATTAGTCTGTCAGTCGCGCGGAATGGGCCTGGTATGAAGGGACTATTAGGGTGCCTTAGTGAAAAAGCGATGAAGTTACACGTCCACACGTCGATTGGCGTGGGACGTAGGCTTCGGGCGGGGGTGAGTCATTCCTCCTCCTCATCTTTTCGGCAGTACGGCGTACTGGTTCACTCGCACAGAGTAATTAGCAAGATAAGTACAACCCTGCCTGCTCCTACCCCAAGCTTGGTGGAAGTGGTCCCTCTAACTCGTGGATTGTTTCACGTTAGCTGTCGTAAAAATGCAGCTGAAGGCTTCTGTTTCTGTTCGCTGCGCCGACAGCCGCGTCGCTCGGGCATCTATCTTGCCCAGTGTTCGCCCAGTCCCCGGCGTTGTTCCTTTCCAATGTACTAGCCAGGGTCGCAAGAATGTTGTCTCCTTCGCTGCCGCCCAGGTGCGGGCGTAGGATAGTCTCTGGTCTGGAGCACATGAGTTCAAGTGCACCAATTCTACCATATCTTGTAGCCCTTTCCCTCGTTTAGCCTTTACAGTCGTATCCTGACGGCTACTTCGTGTAAAATTGCCCGCCTGCCCAGGCCGAGGAAACCGAGTATCAGTACGAGAGGGTGAGACTCACCGGTGACGAGAACGACGTCTCCCTGCTGAAGATCCCAGAGGGATACCACTGGTGAGCATGCTATATGACTGCCCTTCGATTCGCAGCGAGCTGGACTCACCCTTCGAGCCATGGTGTTCTGATGCTTATATTTGCTCTTATCCCTTGAGTCTTGGTGTGCTGAACTGGTCATGCTTGTATGTGGTTACACCCCTTGAGCTATGATGTGCTGATGCTTGGATTTCTCCCCATCCTGTAGGTATGAGACCATGATGATCTTGAAGCCTACTTTGAGTGACGAGGAGAGGTAAGTGCATGAGTCTTCGTATCACCTATGCCCCCAACCGCTAAGCCCCTGCCATGCTAACTGGTGTGCATGCATGCATGTCCTCCAGGGATAAGGAGCTTGCTAAGTTTGAGGCATTCTTGAACAAGGAGGTGTGCGCCCACATCAATGCCCTTGTCCGTGGACGCAGCCGCATGGCATACCCCATTAAGAGGTAAGCATTGGTAGAACCAGTATTTTTCCTTTAAGCTAAAAGCAGCAGCTTCTAGGCAGCTCCCCTGACGGGCTATTCAGCCAAAGCTAATGCAACCTAGATTGTTTGAAAGCTGACACTCTGATCCGCTGTCCAGAACTGTCGAAATCTTGGGGCATAGCGCAGTGGCTGACTCAGGGAGCTGCCTAGAAGCTGCTGCTCCTAGCAGAAATGGATTACCACCCTACAAGTATACATTCACAAGTATACATTATGTCTGGCCTTGTCATGTGGCAATAATCACTTTGGGTATCCACAATCTGGAGCTCGGCCATAGGTTTTCTTTTCAGCTACGAGCAGCAGTGTCAGAGTTAGGAGAGGGGGAGAAGACCGACACGAGAGAGCTCACGATATGGATAGACTTACAAGAGGTGGAAAGCTCCTCATAGGACGGAGCCGACGGCGGCAATCAGTAACCCTAGTGGTACAGTCAAAGGAGATTGGCAAGACAGAGAGAACCATAGAACAGCTAACGCTGACAATCAGCTTCTAGGCAGCTCCCTGTGCTTTCTCTTCATTCAAGCCTGAAGCAACCTAGGCCCCTGGAAGCTGATATCGTGAACTTTCCAGGGCTCCTGGAATCTTTGGGTTTGGCCCAGTGTCAGTCCCAGGAAACTGCTTAGAAGCTGGTGCTGGTAGCTGAAAAGAAAAACAGAGAGCTCATTATGTTAACTCACATTCATCATGCAGTTTCCAATTTACCATTCACTCAAAAAATGGGTGAATTATATTCAATTACACAGCTAAATGATGTATTGGAAGCGCATAACTCAGATACCACGGATTATGCGTCTAGTTTTTTTGCAGTAGCCGAGTCGGCAATACTTGTGTTTATTCACACAGTCATGACCAAGTGGGCTTAAGCCGAAGCAAATTGTAGGCATGTGGTTGCTAAGAGCTGAAGGGGTGTGAACCAGGGTACTACTTCATGCCAAATTGGTCAGCGCTTCAAGCGCACAAACGTCAAATTGGTCAGCGCTATTAGTGCAAAAAGCGCAAAAACTGTGCGCTGCGCCCCTAGGGGGTTAAGAAAACTGCGCGATACGCGCAGAGGGGCTCAAAAAGGCAGCGCGGCACCGCCCTACCGCGCGCGCTTAGTAGTACCCTGGTGTGAACCGTAAGCAAAAACACGGAAACCCACCAAGGCTATTAATTCACCAAGGTTCTCCTCAGCTGTCAATTGTGCATGTGTACCCATTAACATGCATTTGAACTAGCAGCCAATTCAGCTGTCAACATCACATGTATGTTCATGAAATCCTCTTGAATAATTGTTGCTTATGTTCTACACGCTAGGTTTGGCGTCTAACCGTCTGCACATTGAAGCCAACTATTACCCTCCGAGCAGAACCGCAGAAACCAGGGATTTTTAGTGCACATGTCGGGGTTCAGATTCGAACCGGGGACTTCTCCGGTTGTGGTACCATTCTAACCTGTATACCACTTGGTTTTGGGGATTTCGTTTTTTTGCACATTAGCACGCATGCAAATTAGAAGTCTAGTCAGCCCAGACCTGTAGCATGTCCATTGTTTTTGTATTTTTCCGACGAGTCGCAAGTTGAGCGACTCGGTGCGACCCCAGTGCAACCCGCTGCCCCCTAACTCCCCTGGCGCTGCGCGCTCTGCCCTGTACCGTGCTATGCCACAATCCTGAAACCAGGCTTGCATTGCAACTTTTGCTACACAACTGGACCTACAGAAAGCTGAAAAAGTGTGTGTTTTATTCGTAATCTCCCAGGTGTGGTAGTGGGTAGTGTGGGTGGGTAGCTGGGTTGTTGTTTAGGGCAAAATGGGTTGGGAAGTGTTAGGTTACACCTTCGTGTTTGATTCTAACATCCGATATTACATTATTGACTGGATCTGATCACAATCTGCCAATGCACCTGTTACAAATGACCAATAGGTGCATTGGTAGGGCAGCATGATAGATCCTGTCAGGTTCGAAGACCACAACATATGACCGATAGGTGCATTGATTGAGTAGCATAATAGATCCTGTCAGGTTTGAACACCACAACATGACCGATAGGTGCATTCATTGAGTAGCATAATAGATCCTGTCAGGTTCGAACACCACAACATATGACCGATAGGTGCATTTGTTGAGTAGCCTGGTAGATCCTGTCAGATTCAGTTGAGTAGCATGATAGATCCTGTCAGATTCAAACACCACAACATATGATAGATAGGTGCATTGGAAGAGTAGTATGAAAGATCCTGTCAGGTTTGAACACTGGTTGTGGCAGGTCCTGGTAGGTAGAGCATCCTAAACATGGCCACAAACTCCATGCAGAACGGCAACCCAGCTGTGATGGATGCGAGTGTGAATTTGTGTTCCTTGGACGAAAAGTTTATGCAGCATGAACCACTTGCCACCATTTCTGTTTTGCACAGGCCCCAAGCTAAAATCTAGTCAAATCTATAGTTCAAAATTAGAGATTAGAAAACCACCAGATGCTGTACTCATTACTATTTGCTCCAGCAACGGCTTGCTTTTGATATGAAGTCCACTTTTTTGTGCGACACTTTGAAATTGTGCGACTTGGTGCCCCCCGGGGCGCCGCCTTCGGCGTTTGCTATGCAATGGCTACACAAAAATCCTGAAATGTCAGGATTGTTTAGCTACTCTACCTGGTCTACAGAAATCTGAAGTACAAACACCACTTCCCTCGCCATTTATGTGAGCAATGAAGCCCATTACTGAGTCCCTCCAAAAAGTTTCATGCTGAGTAGTAAGCAGTTGTTTTGGGGGGAGCCCCCCTTCTGGGGGGCGGGAGCCCCCAGATTCACCCCGTTGCCCGTTTGTGCGACTGACTGACCAAAAAAGCGAAGCCTGACACGCCAGCCAACTGTCGCTTAACTGACTGGCTTTGGTCAGCTCCAGGCCACCTGTCGTTCCGTTGCCAGCACTCTCCACCAATTTTCCGCGAGGCTTGCGACGCTGCATATGACCTGTCTTGTGTGAATCGATGACGTTTGGAGCCATTACCACGTGCCTCTACTTGTTCTTCACTCACGGGTTGCCACGTGCCTCTACTTGTTCTTCACTCACGGGTTGCCACGTGCCTCTACTTGTTCTTCTTGCCACGTGCTTCTACTTGTTCTTCACTCACGGGTTGGGGCAGACGGTCCTGTCGTGGTCATAGCCACCACGTCTTGTGCATGTGACATCAGTGGGATCAAGCTTGACTAATGAGTCTACATCCTCTATCCGGAGTGCTTTCTCTATTTGCCAAGGCATGTTTAAAACCGCCCATCATTGTGTGTGCATTGAGTCTCATGGTAGCTCGAAGCTAAATAGGGCATCGCAGTCCTGCCCGTCCCTTGGGACTACTCATGCATACTTTCTCCACAACAACCTGTTATGTGTTAAGACTCTTGGTAGCTCGAAGTTAAGTGGGGCATCGCAGTCCTGCCCGTCCCCTGGGACTACTCGTGTTTACTATCTCCGCAACAACTTGTTGCTTGTTTTGTCTCATGGTAGCTTGAAGCTAAATGGGGCATCGCAGTCCTGCCCGTCCCCTGTGACTCCTCGTGCATACTATCTCCGCAACAACTTGTTGTGTTCTTAGTCTCATGGTAGCTTTGAGCCAAATAGGGCATCGCAGTCTTGCCCGTCCCCTGGAACTACTCATGTTTACTATGTCCACAACAACCTGTTGTGTTTTTAGTCATGGTAGCTTGAAGCCAAATGGGGGCATCGCAGTCCTGCCCGTCCCCTGGGACTCCTCGTGCATACTATCTCCACAACAACTTGTTGTGTGTTTAGTCTCGTGGCAGCTCGGAGCTAAATGGAGCATGACAGTCCTATCCGTCACTTGGACTCATTGATTGGTAATTTTTCATATACTGCACATGCATCTTCACACCTGTCATGCACGAGATTTGTGCAGGTAAATGTTTTTAGGAACTCGCTAACTAGATGCCTTAAATCAAACCCCTCCACTGCTATTGAACTTGAACTTGGTTACCTAGCTTCAGCCTGCAATTTGGCCGCTCGCCATTTTTGGCAGCAAAATAAAACAGTTACCCGGACCCGCTGCTGTACTCCACTATTATGCATGCTCCCTACCTACTTTTCGGTGTTCATCTCTTTAAAACAATCCTTGGACGTCGTGTTTAGTTTCCCTATCTAATATAGATATTTACTTCCTGAACATCAAGGGAACAGCAGTACGACATTATATGATATCATATGATGCCGGCAGTCTGGCTAGGCGTAAGTTACCATTTGAATACAATATCAAATGATGCAATTTGTATGATATCATAATCTCTTTGCCAAAATCGTATGATATGCCGATCCCTAAAAATATCCATATTTATTCAGATTTACTTAATAAGTGTCTATCTTCACTTTCTGTTTTCTCTTAATATCCACTTCTGGTGTCACTGAGCATGGCCCGTGATGTGTTGTACTGCCTATCTGTATATCCACATCTGGTGTCGCTGAGCATGGCCCGTGATGTGTTGTACTGCCTATCTGTGTATCCACATCTGGTGTCACCATGCAGCAACTGGAAGGGCATTTACGTACTAGACACGGTGGGGTTGTGTATGTGTGCTGGGACCAACAAGCGCCAGACAGCCGGGACCATCCAGCACGACCACCACTCCACAGACCATCTGCTATCATCCTAACCACAGCCCTTGCATATCTACTTCCGTGCAGCAACTGGGATGGCATCTACGAGCTAATCACCTGAGCTGCCAAGCCCCTAACCCAACCCAACTGCAGCACTACAACCACCTTCACGTACCATCTGCTATCATCACAACCACAACCACTTTAACCCTTGCATATCTACTTACGTGCAGCAACTAGGAGGGCATCTACGAGCTAATCACCTGAGCTGCCAAGCCCCTAACCCAACCCAGCCCCAGCACTACCACCACCTTCACAGACCATCTGCTATCATCACAACCCAAACCCTTGCATATCTACTGATGTGCAGCAACTGGGGGGGCATCTACGTGCTGTACACCTACACCGCCAAGCGCCGAACCCAACCTAACCCAACCCCAGCACTATCACCACCTTCACAGACCATCTGCTATCATCACAACCACCAGCACTTAAACCCTTGCATATCTACTGTTGTGCAGCAACTGGGAAGGCCTTCGTGCTGCACACATACGCCGCCAAGCGCCTTACCCGACCCAACCCAACCCCAGCACTACCGCCACCATCACTGACCATCTGCTATCATCACAACCACTTCAACCCTCGCACATCTACTGATGTGCAGCAACTGGGATGGCATCTACGTGCTGTACACCTATGCCGCCAAGCCCCTAACGGCCTAACCCAACCCAACCCCAGCACTACCACCGCCATCACAGACCATCTGCTATCATCACAACCACTTTAACCCTTGCATATTTACTGATTTGCAGCAACTGGGATGGCATCTACGTTCTGTACACCTATGCCGCCAAGCCCCTAACGGCCTAACCCAACCCAACCCCAGCACTACCACCGCCATCACAGACCATCTGCTATCATCACAACCACTTTAACCCTTGCATATTTACTGATTTGCAGCAACTGGGAAGGCATCTACGTGCTGTACACCTACGCCGCCAAGCGCCAGACAGCAAAGACCATCCAGATTTTGCTATCAACTCCAGAGTCCGGAGCAGAAGACAACATCCTGAGACACATCAGCTTTTGTCGCCTTTAGAATAGCAACTCCTGCCCTTGTTGTGGGCACGGCGGCCTGTTGAAGTACCCTTGATCGACTCTGGTTGGGAGTAGCAGGATGGGGCGGCAAAAACAACCCTTTTCACCCGGCATAGGTTAGCCATAGTTATGCTGCTGCGCTGCTCCTTTTCACCAACGGCCGATTCTCGGATAATTTTGTGGGCTTAATTGATCAGTCAAGGCTCTAAATGACGCCGTATGTAACATGTAGCATCTGTACTGTGCCTATTTAAGCCAGAGCTTGTTTTCGTTTCTGAAAGGGTGTCTTCTGGTAGCGGTCAGGGGATTTGTGTCTTTCAAGGTTGGGCCCCTTGGTAGTGATCTGGGTAGGCAGACCAGGGCAGGGCCGAGATTGGAGTCTCATGGTAGTGGAAGGTTAGACCAAAACAGGGTCTCGAATAGCGATCGGTGCCAAATTGTCCGGAGCGGCGTCTTAAGTATACGGCAGACCTACATGTGAAGGAACCGGCATATCCCACGACGTTCACCAAAGGCGACTATGATATCAGACAGTCATACACAACTAAGACACTAACAATTCATATGCAGCGTCGCCAGCGTCGCGGAAAATCGGCGGAGTGTGTTGGCAACGGAACGAAAGGTGGCAACGATGGAGCTGACCGAAATGAGTTAGAAACGCGACCGTTGGATGACGTGTCAGGCTTCAAGCAAGAATGTTTTCGGTCAGACGGACAAATGGGTAACCCTGGGGGCTCCCGCCCCCTTGAAGAAGGGGCTCCGCCAAAAAACTGCCTACCAGCATATCTGTATATGATGTATATAAATGGTAACTTTGGTGTAGTCGGACTGCCGTCTGCCGGCATCATATGATGACATGATATCATATAGTATCACATTTCCGTCCCCTATATATATGTGTGGATAGATACGTCTGGCCTGGCCTCATGACGTACATGGTCATCGTCTCTTCGATGATCACCCACCACTTAGGCTTCTGCTGACCAGATAGAGTGGGGCTTGTGCGTATGGATAATGGGATACACACTGACAACTGCATTAGCCATTCTACAACCGGCTTCCGAGCATTCTTGGACTTGGTCGCATGGCTCTAGCCTTTAAGGCTGCTCGCCGTCTTCGGCAGTAACATAATCAATTAAATTCGTGTTATACACTGTAGTTAGGGTGTTGGAGATCCACACACTTACACATTATGGCCCAGGGCTCCGCCTCTAACAACCATGGCAAGGAGCTTGTCTGTCGTGGTTAATAGGGATAGTGGTGGATATTCGTTTGGTCGAGGGTTGGTACTTTATTGTAGGAGTGGCAACGCCTTTCGAGCTGAACATCTAAGCAAAGAGAAATGCTAAAGAAGTATGGTGACGTGATTGTGGGCATGGATGCCACAAACAAGGTGGTCGAATGGGGTCCTTCTTCTCACTCACCGTGATCACAAACCATGGGCATGTCACTGCCTTTGCAATAGTAACACTTGTGGTCGAATCTGCAGACATATTTTGGGGGGGCTACCCTACCCCCCCCCCCCCCCCCCCCCCCCCTCCCCCCCTCCCCCCTGGAGCCATATATTGTTGTTCCTGCCCCACCTTGCAGAGTTTTACCCCCGCTACCAGTAGCGATCGCTACTAGGTGAGGGATCCCGTTTTGACCAAACCTTCTGCTACCATGAGAATGTCGGCCCCGCCCCCTGCCCTCCCCCGGGGGAAAAAAGGGAAAGCGCTGGCAGGAGGCAGGGAAATCAATTGAGAAAATTCGCTGAAGTGCCAACCCAAGTCAACGGAATTCCTCCAAGTCCTGCGCTTGCGCTTTGCTACGTTGCGGACCCCCCTTGCGGGGGGTGGGGGGGTGGGGGGTCCGCCGGGGTCCGCCCCGCTGACGTCAACGATATCGTTGAAGGCGTAGTATAGCGGTGCCCTTACTAGAATAGAAACAAGCTGTAGCCCCTAGATTTGGGGCCCAGCTATCCTAGCTGGCGGCGTCTTGGCACTTTATCTGGTACTTCCGCTTCCAGGCTGTCCAAAAGATAGGGCCTCAAATGCTCAAACAGCAAACTTTTATCCCAGCCCTTTATTCACCACAAGCAATCAAATCATTTACTTCACGAGCAGTCCGCCATTCCAGAACTAACGATTGAAAGCTATTATAAACAGTTAGACGTAAAGTGGCGCCCTATAGCATCGAAATGACTCCAGAGGATAAGGCAGGATTTGCAGTCGAGGTAGTCGAGGGTTCGCAACAACAGGTAAATAGTGCGCTCTGTTTGCGCTCGTGTTCATGCCCGTTTTCTACCGAAAGCTTGAATCAACTTGACTCCTTCAAACTTTTGATTTGGGCAAGTTTAATGCAAGTTCGGCACTCAATGTTCGGCAATTTTTGCCTCGTCCGTACTTAGGATGCCTCGCCAGCAAAGAAAGACGAGGCGTTGTTCAAGGAGACGGAAGGTAAAGCTGGAGCTGCAGAGGAGCCTTTACCTCTCGTTTCCTCAAGTTGGGAGTGCAATGGCGATAGTACAGAAGATCCTTCTGCAAATCATGCCAGCCCGAACAGAGGTGATAGCAAACAGAAATTTGCTGACTCGAGCGATGAAGACGCTGCTGGAGCCACAGGCACTGGAAACACGGGGAACACTCGCACAACCGATTGTTCTGATAAAGATGCTATGACCACTCTGGAAACACAGCAGGACGAGCAGCAAGAAGAGACGGAGCAGCTGGAAGAGACAGAGAACCAGGATTCAAAAGACAAGAGGCCCAAGCTGCAAAGGCCTCAGGTGAGAACTCGGAAGAAAAGTTATATCTGCCTCGTCAACAGGATTCTAGCCTCTTCCTGCGAGAGTTCGATGCTATCAAAATCCATTCATTGTCAACCCGCTGTAATTCCGCATGAACAAACCTGGCCCGCGTCTGTTGCACATTTGTGGGCGCTTGAACTGAAAAGCTCTTGCGTCTCCCTCTCTGTTTGCCGCTGGCGATTTTCAGGAATTCGCAGGCTTTAGTGCTGTTTCTCTCAAGCGAGTGGCTGACAGGCGTTCTATCATGTGTCACTAGCTGCTGCCAGAGAGAAAATGATATCCATTTTGGACGGACAAGTGCGTTGATGACTTGCTGCGCGTGTATGAGCTGTTTGGCTGCGTTTCTGCTTTCTATTACCGGACTGCTAATTCTGCCCAATGTTATGCTGAGCAGGTCAACGAGCCGTGCCCAAGGTGTCACTCCCCTGAGACGAAGTTCTGCTACTACAACAATTACAACATCAAGCAACCGCGCTTCTTCTGCAAGGTGCGTGCAGTTTATTTCGATGTCAATTCAGAATTGCACAACTACTTCTGAGTTGTACCGACGAAGCCCTTCTACCACCACCCAAGACACACAGACACACACGAAGCCCCCCGATCGTCGATCCCCAACTCCTGAGTTTGATTGAATTATCCTCTATAATCCCCGTCTATAGCTGTAGCATGCTGCCACCAAATTTCGTCTCTGAATTCCCGCGCTGGCAGTTCCGATACCTGATTCGGATTCCAGGGCTGTTGGGTCTCGAGAAATATCCATCTGGCGTGTTTGTATGGCCGTGAATTATCCGTCCCCTTATGCGCCCGCTTTTCAAATGGCGACACCCAGACATCAGATACCGCAGAAAAATAATCTTACGCCAGGGGACCGTGGTACGCTATAAGGCTACACGGTAGAAAGCGGATTAGCGAAGCGCAACTCCCTGCTGCGCTCTACAAGACGCCGCTGCACTCTAGAAACCATTCTCCGACCACCTTGTTCTTAATTATGTTATGACTCATGTTGGGTCCTGGTTGGGTCGGAGACTATTCTGATACGGTCCAAATGCTGCAGCCATCCCACTCACAATCGTTGAAATTAGGCAGGCTTCAACCTGAGCTCTGAGCTATCCAGTCCTCAAACTGATTGCTCCTACCCCACACCCCTTGTAGTCCTGCCAGAGGTACTGGACATCAGGTGGAACCCTTCGAGCTGTGCCGCCTGGTGCTGGACGGCGCAAGAGCAAGAGTGCAGCAGCCAGAGAGAAGCAGCAGCATGAGCTGGATCAGCTGACTGATACAGGGCGCCAGACAAATTTCCCCGTCCCATCCTGTCCCTTCCCCTCCACAGGGGTGCAGAACCCCTTTCTCAAAACTCTCAACACCCAGCAGACACTTCTCAGCGCTGGGTACAAGCTGCCAGGATTGTCAGGCATGAACCCTTGGGTAGACATGGGTGCTGTGCAAGGAATGAATGGCCTGGACTCCCGTCTGCTGAGTTCTCTCCCCGACACCCTCGGGGGGATGGGGATAGTGCCCTCTCTTTCCAGTGTTGCTTCGACATCAGCCTTTCACGGTCCCTTCTCCACCTCATCAGGGGCTATGACTGGTTCTGCAATGACATGTGATGGCAGTGGTGATGGGCGTCGCGTTTGTCAGAGGATGGAGGAGAAGGCTAGCATGCTCAGAGTTCCCTTAGGGCGTGACTCTAGTACTGAGATGACCCATCCTATCTCCATGCTAGCCAACAGCAGCGGCAGTGCGCTAAGTTTGCCGAGTAACCTAGGCTCGTCACCTAGCCATTTCCAGCAACTGCAACAGCAGCAGCAACTGCAACAACGGCAGCAACAGCAGCTCCAACAGCAGCAACAGCAGCTCCAGCAGCAACAGCTGCAGCTCAACCTGAACGCTCAAGCTATGCAGCAGACAGCTACCAGCAGCTGCGGCAGTATGAACGGCCTTGTGGACTTCCAACAGAATCCCAACGTGGCTGCCTTGTTTGCTGCTGCAAATCAGCATAAACAAAACCATGCCAATCTGCAACTGCAGGCTGTCCAGCTGCAGGCCATGGCATCGGCTGTTGCTGGAAACGGGTGGGCCGGAAACAACTCCAGCATGATGGGTAACCAGTTCTGGCAGCAGCAGAAGCAACAGCTAGCAGGCTTGGGGAACCCTAGCTGGCAATTCAGCGACAACGGCTGCCAAAATCACGCAGCAATTTCGCTTATGACGCAGCAGCTCCTGAGCGGCATCCAGCAGCAGCGCCCTCAATCGGACATGAGACAAATGCCCAACTGGGGAGGCTTCAATCCCAACGCCGCTGCTGTCTCCAGCATGTTTGGCACGAGCACACAGCAGATGACTCAGCAGATGACGATGCTACAGCAGCTGAACAACATGTCTTCAGCTTCAAATTCTGTCATTCCTGTCGGTAACGGTAACGTGGATGCTGGCCTCTTGGGCCAGCAGCTGATCATGGATCAGTAAATGATTGATGCAAGGCCTGACCAGTGGCCTGACCTAGCCTTATAATGTAAGGCCTGATCAGTGGCCTGACCTAGCCTTATGATGTAAGGCCTGATCAGTGGCCTGACCTAGCCTTATGATGTAAGGCCTGATCAGTTGCCTGACCTAGCCTTGTGATGTAAGGCCTAATCAGTTGCCTGATCAAGCCGTATGATATAATGTGAGGTAAGGCCTGATCAGTGAAAGACTGTTCATTTTTTTTCCACCGCAGTGCACTACCATTTTTTTCCTCCTGGCCGCTTGTGAGCTGTGATGTTCTGCACCCCACATGGGATGAGCCCCAATATTTTGCTCTGACCAGACAGCTTAGGTACTTTGTGCTGTGGTGTAGACCATAGCTTTTCTTTTAAGCCGCGAGCAGTAGCTTCTAGGCAGCTCCCTGGGCCAGTCACTGGACTAAGCCCCAAGACTTCGGCCATATTGGAAAGACGATTCTGCCAGCTTCCAGATGCACTATGTTGCTACAGGTTTGGCTGGGGAGCAAGCCAGGGGAGCTGCCCATAAGCTACTGCTGGATGCTGAAATTAAAACTATGCTCCTCGCTTGAGGCTGACTCGTGGTGGGCCTTTGAATGATACAAGTGGGAAATATTTGAGTAAATAAAGACTTGCCGTTTTTCAGCATACGTTTGCTTCCCTACTGCACGCCTTCTTCCTACGCAGGGATACATTACATTACCATCGACAGGCCATTGTTGGCCCAAGACAAGCCCGCTCCACTACATCCGGGAGGGGTTTCACACTCTTAAACATGTTCAGTCTGGGTTTCTCGGCAAAGCGAGCCGGGGTGGGGGGTGGGGGGGGGGCATAATGGACCGAGTTGCAAGGCCTCTCATGATCTGAACCACTGAACATAGGTTATGATGAATCCAGCACAGGTTACTGTCCCGTGCACTTATGTTTTTCCTTCACCTTAGAAGGGGACTGTGCACTTGTGTTTTTTCTTTACAGTAGTAGGGCACTGTGCACTTTTATTTTTCTTCACTGTCGTAGGGCACTGTGCACTTGTGTTTTTTCTTCACTGTAGGGGGGGGAAGGGAAAATTGTGTTGATTGGAGGAGCCCAAGAATACAAGGGTGGCTACACAATTTGAGAGCACCACGAGAATGGGGTCTATATCCTTGATTTACCTCGGTGCTTTTCTTTTTGGCTACGAGCAGCAGTTTCTTGGCAGCTCCCCGAGCCAGCCACTAGGCTAAGCTCCGAGATGTCAGTAGTACTGGAAAGCTGTATCTGTCAGCTATGGAATGCACTATGTTGCTGTATGTTTGGCTGGGTAGCAAGCCAGGGGAGCTTCCCAGAAGCTGCTGCTGGTAGCTGAAAATAAAAACTATGATTCGCCTCAATCTTAACAAGTCTCTGCCCAGTTAGTCTCGCTGAATCATTGTTCCAATGGAGTTATAACGCTGACGCCGAACTCATTCATGCTACTTTCCGTGTATATATGGGCCAACCCAGACTCCTGGCTTCCCGGCTTTTGGCCTCCCGGCTTCCCGGACCTTTGTCCTAAGGACCCATTCGGACCTCTGGTCCTCGCTACACATGCGGCCACAACTAGCAAGCGGTGTCCATGCATAACGTGTGATTTGCACACACACTTGAGTACGCACCAACATATCACACAACCGCCTCTTGTACAGGCAATGCGGGGCTTGGTTGTGTGTTGCTTGCATGTTGACTGTAGACATCAGTATTTACATACATACGTAGTTACACACACGTACATGGTTTCCACTAGGGAATCCACATATAACCTAGGGCCGAATTGGCAGCTTGTGGATTGAACATGCACACGTCTGCATGAACTCAATTATTTTTCGCTCTAGTACTGCAGTATAGCACTCTTGTCGTTCCAGTGACTATGGTGTTATTGTTGCAGTCCAGGGGTAGGCCAGATAGGCTTAAAAAGCTTGCCATACATTTTGGTTATTTTGGGTTTTTTATATTTTGGCTATATTTTTCTGCCGCGGTGGGCGCGATTATCCGATATGTCGATGTCTAATAAATGCCCCCCGAGACAGAGCGCTTCTGATCTGAATCAATGTTTGTTTGCGAACCTACCATACAGAAATGCGTATGGGATATGGTATCCAATGCGATTGCCACTTGCCATGACATGTGTATGTTCATCCCTACTTCGATTGGATTGTTATATGGTTTTTCAGCCAACTCTGGGCTGCTCACCGTCTTCCAGTTCCAAACCCCCCCCCCCCCCCCCCCCCCCCCCCCCCCCCCCCCCCCCTCCCCCTGTGCGATACCCACGGAAACCAGGGAGTTTGCGTTAAGAGCAGATTATACAGTTTAAAGACTGACCTCTTGGAGAATAATTGTTACACGGTTCTAATGCGGTGTCTACCCGTCTGCAGAATACAAGACTTTCCCCCGTGCGATATCCACGGAAACCAGGGAGTGTGACAGGGCTCAAACTCAGACCGATTATAAACATGTCCAGGTCTCAACACCGACAGTTTAACGACTTATCAAGGTCACTTGGAAATGCCTTGCACATTTGTAGGTCAGTTGAGCACCAGGAAAAATGCAATGATCATCATCACTTCTGTTGTAGCACGATACTGAAGCAGGCGGTTTCGATGTTCTGTTTGATTAAGTTGAACTTGGCTACATGGCTCTAGGCAGCAATTTGGCTGCTTCCTGTTTCCATGTTCTGTTTGATTACATGATCTCTCAGCCTTCAGACTGCTAACCGTCCACGGGCGGGGGAAGCAGGTGTAGTTAACCACTCTCACAGACTGCCTACTGAATGAGTCAATGCATCACATGGGTGAGGACATTTTCTATGACTACGACCTGTTGGCGGATGAGTTGGCAGAAGGGGTTCCGCCAAGTAGGATTCCGTCCAAACAGGGAGCGCTGGCGGATGGGGCCGTCCGCCAACATTTGCAATACAGTGCAGTACACGTTTACCCCCCTTTCAAGTATCCCCCAACCATTTGCCACTTCATTTCGTTCCAGCCCTTGAGCTGTACAATGCTTGTAAAGATCAAAGCTCTGACCCGATGGATTCGTCTCTTGATTGTTTGACTTTTGGGCGGAGCCCCCTCTTCAAGGGGGTGGGAGCCCCCAGGGTTACCCTATTGTCCGTTTGACCGCCCCTGCCGAGAAATTGAAGCCTGACACGTCAGCCAATTGCCTCATAATTTACTGGCTTCGATCAGCTCCATTTCCGTTGCCGCCTTTCGTTCTGTAGCCAACACACTCCGCCAAGTTTGCATGTAACTTTTTCACTCTAGGACTGGGCGTGATGAAGAATGTTATGCATCGTACTGTTGTTGACTTGTTGGATGTCCTCAACATGGGATGAAGAAGGTCGACCTGAGGTACCATCCTATCTTGAAAGATACGCGCCTCACCAAGTAAAAAGCTATTTGGTCTCTTCTGGTAGCATCAAGAAGATGTTGAATTTGACCAGTGCTCCAGATTTGTGACCCATACATTCCAGCAAAGAGGGTGAAGGACTAGAACAGCCAAAGCATGGCGAATGGCCTATCCTTAACTGCAAACTCTTAACCCACTTCTATAACACGTTTGATCCCTGCCCCAAAGAGCTGCGTATGCAGCACATCAGCAGCATATTTCATGCATCCCGTGTCTATAAATACCACAACAAGTTGTTTAAACTCCGCAACCCTCTACAAACTTCAATCGCCCAGATGAAAGTCATACTGGTCGTGATAAAGGTTAGGGTTAACAAATATTACCTGGTATTTGTTCACGTTAACTTTGAGGGCAGCCATGGCTGTATGCGTGTCGGTGGAGTACTGCCATAGTGGTGTGTGTGTGTTTGTGTGGGGTGGGGTGGGGGTGGGGGTGGGGGGGGGGGGGGAGGTATGGGTAATTTGGGATGCGCGATGCTAAACATTAATAATCGAGCATGTCGATGCTGCAGCCGGTGAGCCAGCGTTTGGGTCGACCAGAAACATTAATACCTCTGATTAATACTCATGTCTGAACGATTAATCGTCCTTAAGAAAAACACTGATCCCTGACTACTAACATACCTAATCATACTGTGATCTAATCTTTATAGTAGTAAGCATCACGTCAAGTGCGATGCCTAGGTTGCGGGCTTATTGGCTTGATAGCGAGGGGCGTTCATCGTGGAATACGACCCCTGCGTCAAGGCACATCATTACCTTTACCGTTATCATCTCAAGTAGGCGAGCAGACCGCATTACAGGAAAAGGCTTGCAGGCAATGGTAGCTCACCGTCAGTTCTGATGAACCGAATGCGAATGGCCACGACTGTTGGTACAGCCTGCACTGGTACAGCACTTTATATAATTGCCTAATTGATAACCGTTAGTGTAGGTGTACCGGAAACTCGACAGCCCTCGATTACGTGACTCGTCACGGGGGTACACGTCATGGTTTACAGGGCAAGGGGCACGAGCATTCGTATTCGAGATTTCCGTAGGCATTACTGTTAAATCACTAATATTGTCGCTGCTTGTCTTCTTGGAAACTAAACAACTACTATGCCTAGCAACGTGAATGCCGTTTCACCTAACTCCTTAGGAGTGCAGAAGATCATCAGCAAGGACCGTGAGGCGCCTCGTGCCACACTCGCCCTCGCCCTGCTGGTGACCCCCTCCGGTTCTGGCTCGGATCAGCTTACAAGCACGGAGCATAAGATGGAGAATGACGAGAAGGCTGGTTGCACCCCCAATAATTTCGCTGAGGAAGGATTGAGAAGGCGAGTATCATAATCATCATTCCCGGCCTGGTCCGCGGACGATATTTTGCGTTTGCTTCTTCCAGCCTATTAGCGCGTTCCCACCCCCCACCAATATGGGCAAGTAAGAGCAAGGCTACATAATTTTCGCTTTTACTCTCGTACGATGTTAGTGTCTCATCTGGAGTTAATCGTGCCTCAATTTTTGTGCCCTCCTGATCTGTCCTCCGCTAATTTCTAGTCGGTAGGAGTGTCTCTCGCTCCAAGCAGGAAATTCCATCCTCGGATGTTGGCCTCCCCTTTCCACCTTGTTGCTCCTTCGTTTTCCTTCTGGCTCGTCTTGTCACTGTAGCTCTGTTGCTTTACATTGCCCGCGTGTCACGTCTTATTGTCTTCCTTGCTTAGGGAGTAGTCACTGCAAAGAGTAGTCACGTTAGGCAGCCGGAGTTGCAGTTACAAATCCTATGACAAATCGACTGGAGCTATGTTCTCTTGTCTTGTCATCTTGGATGCAGGTTGGGTACCTTTCCTTGTCTGCGCCTCGAAGACACAAGTCAGAAGCGCTCACTACGCCATGGAAACTTGCAGCGAAAATGGTGTCTGATTCGTCACCGAAGGTCTCCCATACAACCGTGTCATTCTTCTGTGTCGCCCTGATTTTGTTGCCTCGTACTTATCTCTTTGCCTTGTCCCCTCGCTTCTGCCTGCAGTGACTCTGGCGGCAACAATAACTCGTTTGAGGGATGCGAGGAAGCTGGAAATCCCGTGGGGCCACATTCTGAGGGTCTGGAATTAAATTTCGCTTGTGCTAAGGAGAAGAACCGCCAAGCCCAGCGCCGATTCAGGGAGAGGCAAAAGACTCTTGTTGACTCGCTTAAGGAACTTGTTGTCGCCCTTGTATCCCAGGTGCGCCATATTATCCTACATTTGGCATTTAGGTGTCCAATGAGTGCGACGCTATAGACCATTCATCCAAATGTTGGACGCGTAGTTACAGCGTCCTAGCTGATCCGCGCGTAAGCACTGTGGATTTTGTGCATCTTGATTTGAAACCAGCTAGCCCCCGCTTATTGCCATAGCATGGAGAGCCCAAGTAGCATCATCCGAGTATTGGTTTCTTCGTTCGCTAGTACCTTTCGTGAGACCATTACAACATCATCTGCTACAGGTGTCTGAGCGCGATTCCCTGATGGAGAAATTGCGCGAGGAGAACAGGAACCTTGAATCGCGTCTGCTTGCTGCCGCTTCTGCTCCCCCCCAAGTGAACAACCACCTGGGCCCTCTGATGTTCAATCCTGGCAACAACGACGCCAACGCAAGGTGAGCCGTAGTTTCCACGAGTAGGAGGGGGAGTCAGGATGGTAACTCGGGCCTACGGCTTGCGTCAGGTTGGAGCTATCCTGGGTTCATGAACTGGCCTAGTTGGAGGGGCACTATTCTAGGTACCAGAACAGTGCCCCTCTGCTGCCACACCGGACGCCTCTGGGATGCCCAGGTGTCCAAGGGCCTACATCTGCCCTCTGCAGGGTTGTGCTATTTGCTTATAATTGACAAAAATACTGTACGCCACTGCATTCGGTGAAAATATTGATCGCGTTAGGTGCATTCGGGCATTCGGTATACTATATGAAACTATTAGTAGCATTATCATACCGTGTACTCAATGGTTCAGTAAGAATTTAAAAATCGGAGGTCGAGTGTTCAAATCCCCCCACATACACCAGGGGGAAGTTTCCCCTGCATCACCTTACCAACCTCGCACTGTGACTCATACCCCATGTATGCGTGTATAGTAGAAATGCATATTTGCATGTCCTGACAGTAGGGAACAACTGTGTCATAATTTTTTAATCCAGATCATTGATGGTTTGGAAGGTACAGCACAACCAATTGCAACTGAACGACCTTCAAAAAACGGATGAAGCCTAATCCCAAACAGTATGCGACCGCAAATGGCACAACTCTGCCCCTCTACTTGAACTCTAGCTGGCCTAGATTTTGGCAGAGCCCCCCCCTCCTGGGGTCAGGAGCCCCCAGATTCAACCCGTTGTCCGACCGACCAACCGACAAAGAAACGAAGCCTGCCACGTCAGCCAACTGTCTCATATATAACTGGCTTGGGTCAGCTCCGCTCCGTTACCACCTGTCGTTCTGTTGCCGACACTCTCCTTCAATTTTCTGCGTCGCTTGCGACGCTGCATAGGACTTGTTGATCCATTTGGGCTGGACTCATCGTCTGCCTGCTTGGGCTGTCAGGCATGAGTCTGCTGCTTACTGAAGTCAGATGTCATGCGTAGGGACCGGCAAATCATATGATGTTGACCAAAGGCGAGTATGATATCATATGATATCATACAAATTGCTTCATATGATATTGAACATAAATGGTAAATTTAGCCCAGCCAGGCCGCCGGCATCATATGATATCATCTTGCCGTTCCCTAGTCATGGCTAAGTTCACGTACCTCATGTCATTTGGTTCATTTCCAAGTTAGCCTCTAACTGCGTTACGCTGTGATTCATCATATTGCAGGCAGCAGCAACTGAGCCTATTGCAGCTGCTGACCCAGTCCACGGACCAGCGCACGGCGGCCCAGAAGCCACACGGACAGGTCATGACCGGACAGGGCCAACTGCTCCCCGGACAGGGCCAACTCCAACTCAATGGGCAGGGCCAACTCCAACTCCACGAACAGGGCCAACTCCAACTCAATGGGCAGGGCCAACTCCAACTCAATGGGCAGGGCCAACTCCAACTCCACGAACAGGGCCAACTCCAACTCAACGGCCAAGGCGGAGTCTCATCAATGCAACTCAACGGCCAAGGCGGAGTCTCATCGATGCAACTCAACGGCCAAGGCAGAGTCTCATCAATGCAACTCAACGGCCAAGGCGGAGTCTCATCGATGCAACTCAACGGCCAAGGCAGAGTCTCATCGATGCAACTCAATGGACAAGGCGGAGTCTCATCGATGCAACTCAATGGACTAGGCGGAGTCTCATCGATGCAACTCAATGGACAAGGCGGAATCTCATCGATGCAACTCGATGGACTAGGCGGAGTCTCATCGATGCTGGGAATGCATAACCTGAACTCCCTCCATATGCCAGGCGCCCCACGCTCCAACTTGATGCCTATCCAGCTGGGCAACAGGCTTGGGCAAGGAACTGTCTTTGTCCCGGCTGATGCCAACCAGGCCGGGGTCATCCAAATGGGCTCCTCGGGCTTGGGTGTAGACCATAGCAACACAGCACAACAGCTGCTGCAGCTCCAGTCCGGCATGTACGGCCAGCTTGAGGGAAAGCTGATGCATGTTCTCCCTCCCGGCTACAAGTGAGCTAACTTCCCATTTGCCACTGCTGATTGATACCGTGGCGTTGCTAATTGCTGTTTGCCACTGATGATTGGTACCGTGGCCTTGCTAACTTGCAGGTTTCCTCTGATGATTTATAATGTGGCCTTGATAACTTGCCAGTTTCCACTGCTGATTGGTACCATGGCATTTCTAACTAGCCACTTGCTGATTACCGCCCTCAATGTAGCAGAGACCCCACAGTTACACTTGTTACACTGGAGGTCTCGGTCATACCTGGGGGGTAGGCGGCGACCTAGGCCACCTGCGCAATATTGCAGCAAGCATTATGATCACCTAATTCCATATCTTTTAAAACTCTTGTCCTACTTTGTTACCTATTACTGGTGAACTTGGTGGTGTCTTGCCCCGATACGCTGTAGTCCGTTTTTTTGACACACGAAATTGCACCAGCCTCAGTATTTCTGACGTAGTTTCTAAGTGCGTTGTTAAAATTGCTGTCTTCCCCTTTGTGAGGACTTAGCGCTCTCTCTAGGCCGGCCCCGCGGAGAGGCAAGCAACTAGCCCCCGTGGCTGTGAACGGGATTACACAGAAACAGTTCTTACTTCCCTCTCCTAAGGGACGAATGGGAGCATAAAGATCACCGCAGATACACCAAAAACGATAGTCGGTGGTGCTATAGTCCACTGTTTTCTTTCTGCAACATTACAGGCAGTTTAGGCTGGATGTCTTGGCTTGTTTTGGTTTATAGTTGTACCGACTGCTTTTTCGCTTCTGTATGCAAGCAGTTGTAGCTGCGGCCCTTGGTGTCATTTACTGTCCACTGTTTTTCTCTTCTGCTATGCAAGGCAGCTTGTAGGCCTTGGCTGCCCCTTGGCTGTCATTATTGTCCACTGTTTTTCTCTTCTGCTATGCAAGGCAGCTTGTAGGCCTTGGCTGTCCCTTGGCTGTCTTGGCTGTAGGTCTTGGCTGTCCCTTGGCTGTCATGGCTGTAGGTCTTGGCTGTCCCTTGGCTGTCCCTTGGCTGTAGGTTTTGGCTGTTCCTTGGCTGTCTTGGCTGTAGGTCTTGGCTGTCCCTTGGCTGTCAACTCAGCCAAACCGAATGCAACCTTGTCAAGGACTGATAGCTAGCGTCACTAGCTGTCTAGGACTACTGCAATGTTTGGACTTTGTCAGGTGGCCAAACCGAATGCAACCTTGTCAAGGACTGATAGCAAGCGTCACTAGCTGTCTAGGACTCCTGCAATCTTTGGATTTAGTCAGGTGGCCGAACCGAATGCAAGCCTGGTGGGGACTGATAGCTAGCGTCACTAGCTTTCTAGGACTACTGCAATGTTTGGACTTTGTCAGGTGGCCGGCTCAGGACTTTGTCATTAGACTTGGTCTGGTGGCTGGCTCAGGACCTTGGTCAGTTGGCCGCCCACAAGCTGCTGCTTGTAGCTGGAAATGCTAACACTGTCACACCCCATTCACTATAGGAGAATGATGCCTGTGTGATCTTATTGAATATTTTGTGGCCTGAAGGCCTGGTTGGTCAAAACATGAGAATACTACTTTGGCGGATATATTACTTGATACATGACTGGTACATTGTTTTTTACTTAGACGAATACATGCATATACTACTCTGGCATATATGAGTTATTAATTTGGCAGGTATATGAGGATACTACTTTGGCATATATATGAGTATACTAATTTGGCAGGTACATGAGGATACTACTTTAGCATATATATGAGTATACTAATTTGGCAGGTTCATGAGGATACTACTTTGGCATATATATGAGTATACTAATTTGGCAGGTATATGAGTATTATAATTTGGCAGATATGTGAGTATATAACTTATGCATATATATAAGGATACTGCTTCATGTCTCACTGGTCGCCAAGTACGGTTGAAAAGTGTTTGAAACAAAAACACCTGGCCCTAGACTTTGTGCTTGGCTCAAAACTCCATGTGTGCAACCTCCCTGGTAGCACTGTCGAACTTGTGGCATGAATCACACGAACACCTGGACCTAGACTGAAGATCTTTTTGCTAGGCTCAAATTTCCCTGTGTGCAACCTCTCCCTGCACTGCTGAACTTGTGGCATGGATCACAAGCACACCAGGCCCTAGACTGAAGACCTTTGTGCTAGGCTCAAATTTCCCTGTGTACAACCTCTGTGGTAGCACTACCGAACTCGCGGCATGAATCACAAGTACCCCCGGCTCTAGACTTAACATCTTGGTGCAGGCTCCATGCTCCCTGTGTGCAACCTCTCTGGTAGCACTACCGAACTCGCGGCATGAATCAGACAAACACCTAGCCCTAGACTTCAGATCTTGGTGCAGGCTCCATGCTCCCTGTGTGCAACCTCTCTGGTAGCATTGCTGAGCTTGTGGCATGAATCACACAAACACCTGGCCCTTGACTTAAGATCTTGGTGCAGGCTCCATGCTCCCTGTGTGCAACCTCTCTGGTAGCATTGCTGAGCTTGTGGCATGAATCACAAAAACACCTGGCCCTAGACTTAAGATCTTGGTGCAGGCTCCAGGCTCCCTGTGTGCAACCTCTCTAGTAGCACTACCGAACTTGCGGCATGTATCAGACAAACACCTGGCCCTAGACTTAAGATCTTGGTGCAGGCTCCATGCTCCCTGTGTGCAACCTCTTAGGTAGCATTGCTGAGCTTGTGGCATGAATCACACAAACACCTGGCCCTTGACTTAAGATCTTGGTGCAGGCTCCATGCTCCCTGTGTGCAACCTCTCTGGTATCATTGCTGAGCTTGTGGCTTGAATCACACAAACACCTGGCCCTTGACTTAAGATCTTGGTGCAGGCTCCATGCTCCCTGTGTGCAACCTCTCTGGTAGCACTACCGAACTTGCGGCATGTATCAGACAAACACCTGGCCCTTGACTTAAGATCTTGGTGCAGGCTCCATGCTCCGTGTGTGCAACCTCTTAGGTAGCATTGCTGAGCTTGGGGCATGAATCACACAAACACCTGCCCTTGACTTAAGATCTTGGTGCAGGCTCCATGCACCCTCTGGTGCAACCTCTATGGTAGCACTACCGAACTCGCGCATGAATTAGACAAACACCTAGCCTAGACTTAAGCATCTTGGTGCAGGCTCAATGCTCCCTGTGTGCAACTCCTCTGGTACAGCCACATACCGAACATGCCGGCATGAATCAGACAAACACCTAGCCCTAGACTTAATGATCTTGGTGCGAGGCTCCATGCTCCATGTGTGCAACCTCTCACGTAGCATTGCTGAGCTGTCGGATGATCAACCCCTGCCCTCTGACTTAAGAATTGGTGCAGGCCCTCCATGCTCTGGTCAACCTCTCAGGTAGCATTGCTGAGCTTGTGGCATGAATCACACAAACACCTGGCCCTTGACTTAAGATCTTGGTGCAGGCTCCATGCTCCCTGTGTGCAACCTCTTTGTTAGCATTGCTGATCTTGTGGCATGAATCACACAAACACCTGGCCCTTGACTTAAGATCTTGGTGCAGGCTCCATGCTCCCTGTGTGCAACCTCTCTGGTAGCATTGCTGAGCTTGTGGCATGAATCACACAAACACCTGGCCCTGACTTAAGATCTTGTGCAGGGCTCAATGCTCCTGTGTGCCACCTCCTTTACTTTGTTTTTTTTTCCTTTTTTTTTTTTTCTTCTTTATGGTAGATTGCTGAGCTTGTGGCATGAATCACACAAACACCTGGCCCTTGACTTAAGATCTTGGTGCAGGCTCCATGCTCCCTGTGTGCAACCTCTCTGGTAGCACTACCGAACTTGCGGCATGTATCAGACAAACACTGGCCCTTGACTTAAGATCTTGGTGCAGGCTCCATGCTCCCTGTGTGCAACCTCTCTGGTAGCATTGCTGAGCTTGTGGCATGAATCACACAAACACCTGGCCCTTGACTTAAGATCTTGGTGCAGGCTCCATGCTCCCTGTGTGCAACCTCTCTGGTAGCATTGCTGAGCTGTGGCTTGATCACAAAAACCCTGGCCCTTGATTAAGATCCTTGGTGCAGGCCCATGCTCCATGTGTTGCAACCTCCTGGTAGCAATACCGAACTTGCGGAATGTATCAGACAACACCTGGCCTTGAATTTTGGTGCAGGCTCCATGCTCGGTGTGCAACTATCTTGAGCATTGATGAGCTGTGGCATGATCACACAAACACCTGGCATTTGACTTAGACTTGGTGCAGGCCTCCATGTCCCTATGTGAAACAGCTCTTGTAGACTACCAAACTCGCGGCCATGAATTAGACAAAACACTAGCCCCACACCGACTTGAAGATCTTGGTTCAGGCTCTGATCCTGTGTGAAACTCCTTGGTAGCACTACCGAACTCGCGGCATGAATCAGACAAACACCTAGCCCTAGACTTCAGATCTTGGTGAGGCTCCCTGGCTCTTATGTGCAACCTCTATGGTAGAATGTGGCTTGTGGCCTGAAGCACACAAAACAACTGGCCCTTGACTAAGATCTGTGCAGGCTCCATGCTCCCTGTGTGCAACCTCTTTGGTATCATTGCTGAGTTTGTGGCTTGAATCACACAAACACCTGGCCCTAGACTTAAGATCTTGGTGCAGGCTCCAGGCTCCCTGTGTGCAACCTCTCTAGTAGCACTACCGAACTTGCGGCATGTATCAGACAAACACCTGGCCCTAGACTTAAGATCTTGGTGCAGGCTCCAGGCTCCCTGTGTGCAACCTCTCTAGTAGCATTGCTGAGCTTGTGGCATGAATCACATAACAACAAACTGTCCCTTTGATCTTACGATCTTGGTGCGGCTCCCTGCACCCGCTGTGCAACGCTCTCTGGTATCACTACCGAACTCGCGGCATGATTAGCAACACCTACCGATTAGACTTAAGATCTTGGTGCAGGCTCCATGCACCCTCTGTGCAACCTCTCTGGTAGCACTACCGAACTCGCGGCATGAATTAGACAAACACCTAGCCCTAGACTTAAGATCTTGGTGCAGGCTCAATGCTCCCTATGTGCAACCTCTCTGGTAGCACTACGAACTTGTGGCATGAATCAGACAAACACCTAGCCCTAGACTTCAGATCTTGGTGCAGGCCCCATGCTCCCTATGTGCAACCTCTCAGGTAGCATTGACGAGCTTGTGGCATGAATCACACAAACACCTGGCCCTTGACTTAAGATCTTGGTGCAGGCTCCATGCTCCCTGTGTGCAACCTCTCTGGTAGCATTGCTGAGCTTGTGGCATGAATCACACAAACACCTGGCCCTTGACTTAAGATCTTGGTGCAGGCTCCATGCACCCTCTGTGCAACCTCTCTGGTAGCACTACCGAACTCGCGGCATGAATTAGACAAACACCTAGCCCTAGACTTAAGATCTTGGTGCTGGCTCAATGCTCCCCATGTGCAACCTCTCTGGTAGAACTACCGAACTCGCGGCATGAATCAGACAAATACCTAGCCCTAGACTTAAGATCTTGGTGCAGGCTCCATGCACCCTGTGTGCAACCTCCTAGGTAGCATTGCTGAGCTTGTGGCATGAATCACACAAACACCTGGCCCTTGACTTAAGATCTTGGTGCAGGCTCCATGCTCCCTGTGTGCAACCTCTTAGGTAGCATTGCTGAGCTTGTGGCATGAATCACACAAACACCTGGCCCTTGACTTAAGATCTTGGTGCAGGCTTCATGCTCCCTGTGTGCAACCTCTTTGGTAGCATTGCTGAGCTTGTGGCATGAATCACACAAACACCTGGCCCTTGACTTAAGATCTTGGTGCAGGCTCCATGCTCCCCGTGTGTAACCTCTCTGGTAGCACTACCGAACTTGCGGCATGTATCAGACAAACACCTGGCCCTAGACTTAAGATCTTGGTGCAGGCTCCATGCTCCCTGTGTGCAACCTCTTTGGTAGCATTGCTGAGCTTGTGGCATGAATCACACAAACACCTGGCCCTTGACTTAAGATCTTGGTGCAGGCTTCATGCTCCCTGTGTGCAACCTCTCTGGTAGCATTGCTGAGCTTGTGGCATGAATCACACAAACACCTGGCCCTTGACTTAAGATCATGGTGCAGGCTCCATGCACCCTGTGTGCAACCTCTCTAGTAGCACTACCGAACTTGCGGCATGTATCAGACAAACACCTGGCCCTAGACTTAAGATCTTGGTGCAGGCTCCAGGCTCCCTGTGTGCAACCTCTCTAGTAGCACTACCGAACTTGCGGCATGTATCAGACAAACACCTGGCCCTAGACTTAAGATCTTGGTGCAGGCTCCATGCTCTGTGTTTGCAACCTCTTAGGTAGCATTGCTGAGCTTGTGGCATGAATCACACAAACACCTGGCCCTTGACTTAAGATCTTGGTGCAGGCTCCATGCTCCCTATGTGCAACCTCTCTGGTAGCACTACCGAGCTTGCGGCATGAATCAGACAAACACCTAGCCCTAGACTTAAGATCTTGGTGCAGGCCCCATGCTCCCTGTGTGCAACCTCTCTGGTAGCATTGCTGAGCTTGTGGCATGAATCACACAAACACCTGGCCTATAATTAAGAATTCTTGGGTGCAGGCTCCCCATGCTCCTGTGGCAACCTCTCTGGGTACATGTTGCTGAGCTTGTGGCATGAAATCTACGACAAAGAACCCCCTGGCCTTGACGTACATCTTGGTGCATCTCCATGCACCCTCTGTGCAACCTCTCTGGTAGCACTACCGAACTCCTGCCTGACTTATACAAACCACCTAGCCCCCTAACTTAAGATCTTGGTGCTAGCTCATGCTCCCCTGTGCAACCCTTTTGGTAGACTACCGAACTCGCGGCATGAATCAGGACCAAACCCTAGCCGAGACTTAAATCTTTGGTGCAAGGCTCCATGCTCCTGTGGCACCTCTTTGGAGCATTGCTGACTTGTGGCATGAATACACACAAACACCACACACCTGGCCCTTGACTTAAGATCTTGGTGCAGGCTCCATGCTCCCTGGTGTGCACCTCCTTTGGTAACATTGCGGACTTGTGGCATGAATCCACAACCCACCTTGGCCCTTGATTAAATCTTGGTGCAGCTGCATGCTCCCTGTGTGCAACCTCTCTTGTAGCATTGCTGAGCTTGTGGCATGAATCCCCACAACACCTGCCCGTGACATTAAATCTTGGTGCAGGCTCCATGCTCCGTGTGTTTGCAACCTCTTAGGTAGCATTGCTGAGCTTGTGGCATGAATCACACAAACACCTGGCCCTTGACTTAAGATCTTGGTGCAGGCTCCAATTGTGCTCCCTATTGCCAACGTGTGTCAACCGCTTTGGTAGCATTCCTGAGCTTGTGCATGAATCCACAAACACCTGCCCTTGACTTAAGATCTGGTGTCAGGCTCCATGCACCCTTGTGCAACCTCTCTGGTAGCCTACCGAACTCGCGGCATGAATTAGACAAACACCTAGCCCTAGACTTAAGATCTTGGTGCAGGCTCAATGCTCCCTGTGTGCAACCTCTCTGGTAGCACTACCGAACTCGCGGCATGATCACACAAACACCTGCCCTAGACTTAGATCTTGGTGCAGGCTCCATGCCCCTGTGTGCAACCTTCTGGTAGCATTGACTGAGCTTGTGGCTTGAATCACACAAACACCTGGCCCTTGACTTAAGTCTTGGTGCAGGCTCCAGCACCCTTGGTGCAACCTCTCTGTAGCACTACCGAACTTGCGGCATGAATAGACAAAACCTGCCCTAGACTTAAGATCTTGGTGCGGGCTCACATGCTCCCTGTGTCAACCTCTCGGTAAGCACTGAACTGCGGCATGAATCAGACAAAACCTGCCCTAGACTTAAGATCTTGGTGCAGGCTCCATGCCCTGTGTGCAACCTCCTAGGTAGCATTGCTGAGCTGTGGCATGAATCACACAAACACCTGGCCTTAGACTTAAGATCTTGGTGCAGGCTCCATGCCCCTGTGTGCACCTCTCTTGGTAGCATGCTGAGCTTGTGGCATGAATCACACAAACACCTGGCCCTTGACTTAAGATCTTGGTGCAGGCTCCATGCTCCCTGTGTGCAACCTCTTGTAGCATTGCTGAGCTTGTGGCATGAATCACCAAACACCTGGCCCTGACTTAAGATCTTGGTGCAGGCTCCATGCCCCTGTGTGCAACCTCTCTGGTAGCACTACCGAACTTGCGGCATTATCAGACAAACACGGCCTAGACTTAAGATCTTGGGCAGGCTCCATGCTCCCTGTGTGCAACCTCTTTGTACATTGCTGACTTGTGGCATGAATCACACAAACACCTGGCCCTTGACTTAAGATCTTGGTGCAGGCTCATGCTCCCTGTGTGCAACCTCTCTGGTAGCATTGCTGAGCTTGTGGCATGAATCACACAAACACCTGGCCCTTGACTTAAGATCTTGGTGCAGGCTCCATGCTCCCTTGTGCACCCTCTATGGTAGCACTACGAGCTTGGCATGTATCAAACAAACACCTGGCCCTACTTAAGATCTTGGTGCAGGCTCCATGCTCCCTGTGGCAAACCTCTTAGGTAGCCTGGCGGAGGCCTAGGGCGCTTTTCCTCCTGCCGACCCAGCCAGCTAACCATTCTAGTGCACCTGTGCTTGATTTCCAATCAGTATTCTACAACCTGTTGAAAGCTTGGTGTATATCCGGGATAAGTCCTGATCTGCCTGAAGCTGCTGCTCGCAGCCGAAAAGAAAATCACTGACCAGGATAGAATGTCAACAAGGCAATACAGCATGGAAGTTAGACGTTATGACTTTAACGGCTTTGATGCTTCTGCTGCTCTCTAGGGGTGCCCAGCTCGGCTGTGCCCAAAATACTGATCCGCTAGCTGCTATGGCAGCAGCTGCAGCTGATACAGCTACTGCAGCTACTGCAGCTACTTCTGCCACTGCAGCTACTGCTGCTACTGCTGCTGTTACTACTGCTGCTGCCACTACTGCTGCTGCTGCTGATTTGCTGGATTCGACCTACCGCACCACGGACATATGCGGGGAGGTGGGCGTGCAAGGGCCCACCACCTCTATTGGACGCACCAAGATTGTCTTCCTTGCGTCTGTCCTTTTTAATTGGAACCCCAGCTGGGACGATTTGGTCAGTGACGCTGATGCTATTGAGTTAGTGTGACTGTGCAGCCGGAGGTGAAATCCCTAACCCTACCAACCCTGCAAACATGCGCCAGCCCCCCCGTGACATAACATGTCAACTGGGAACAGCGAGGGTGCAAATTACTACTGGATGTTCCGCCACGTCTGAAACTTCGGCATCTATTCGCCCTGCGCAGTATCTGGCATCCCCAGCGCAGTATCTGATATCCCCAGCACTGTATCTGATATCCCCAACACATACTGGATTCCCGAGCACTGATCTGACATCACCAGCACTTTATCTGACATCACCAAGCACTGTATTGGCGCCCCCCATCACTGTACCCGGCGTCACCAGCACTGCATCTGGCAACACCATCCCTGTCTCTGGCAACAACACAGAGCACCCATACCTCCGGGTTGGGACCTTATTTACACCGTAATCATTCCAGAGACTGAAGACGGATCCGAGGATGGTTTTGATGACCCTGGCAACGTCTTCCTCATTCCCATTGCCTCAGCCATCACCCAAGGTAATATTTTTTGTCCGTCACGTTTTGAAATTTGACTTTTTGAAAACTACAAAAAGCAATCCGGCTAATTATTATAGCAAGGTCGGCAAGGGGGAAGTAACAAGTCCTATGGAGCTTCGCAAGCGACGCGGGAAATTGGCGGAGTGTGATGGCAACAGAACGAAAGGTGGCAACGATTAAGCTGCCGAAGTCGAGTTAGCTACACGCCTGTTTGGCTGACGTGTCGGCTTCAAGTTTTTTGGTCCAAACGGAACAATGGTAACATGGGGGCCCCCCGCCCGCTTTAAGGGGGCTCCGTCCAAAAAACGTCCCATTATGTGAAATTGGTTTATGCTTGACCTGGGTTTCCTGGAATTACGTGTCTCTAACGGTAAATACATATATTATATATAGTAGAATCTTATTATGAGTCCGTGCGGTGGGGGGCCAGCCGTTGCTTTTCACTTCACATGGGGGGCCACCCACCAATGGGTGGGTGGGTTGGGTTTGGGGGTGTTGAGGTGTGGGTGTGGGGTGTGGGTGTGGGTGGGGGTTGGTGGGTGGGGGTTTGGGTGTGTGTGTGGGTGTGGGTGTGGGTCGTGGGTGTGGTTGTGGGGTTGGTGTGGGGGTGGGTTGTGGGTGTGGGTGTGGGTGTGGTGTTGGTTGGGTGTGGTGTTGGTGTGGGTGTGGGTGTGGGTGTCGGGTGGTGGGTGTGGGCTGTGGGTGTCGGGTGTGGGTGTGGGTGTGGGTTGTGGGTGGTTGGGTGGGTCTGGGTGTGTGGGTGTTGGTGTTGTGTGTGTGTGTGTGGTCTTGCGGATGGTGGGGGGGGTGGGGGGGGGGGGGGGGGTGGGTGCCGCCGATGGTCAGGTCCACATCAGCTTATTCACACCCTTTGGGCACCTGTCTGGCTCAGCTGCTTCGCTCGCACCGCTTTCCCACATTTGTAGATCCCGTCGAGGACATTGCGCCCTCTTGTCCCTTCCACATCACAATAAGCAATAAGCCCTCTGTGGGCTTCTTTAAACGTCTCCAACCTGGGTAGGTCAAACCGCTTTCCACAACCACTTGACCGGGGTACAAGCCCAGCTCGAAGCTTGCGCTTCCTCGGCAACCCCTCGAACACCCCTCGTCAACCCCTCGACACACTCCTCCAAGAGGCTGTTGCTCCAAACCCGCTCGAACTTGCCCGTGGTACTTCTACGCTAGCTGCGCATAATGAACACACTGTGTACTCTTGTTTATAATCCAGTTGCAGGTCCTAGAACTCTGTATCAAATGATTCTAGAGATGAAGTATGACTTTTTTTTAGTTGTGCAAGGATGTTTACCCCAAGGTCGGGTCTCCCGACACAAACCAGCGACCCTGATGATTCAGTTTCGCATGGCGTTGCCCCTCCTAACATACAACGTGGCGCACTTACGGGGACCTAAGTTTTTTAACGGACCGGCTGGGGTTTGGGTGGGTCGTTAACCTCCTGCCGCATCAGAGGGGTAGTCCGTATGTTATCCCAAACCCGCCCAAACCCAACCAACCACCCACCACACCAACCTCGACCACTAACGTTCCCGTATGACTTATGTTTACGTTGAATGTTTGCCGATAGTTCTTTCAAGACTGCATCTGTTAGTGCTACTGCTAGCATATATTGTATTGCTCATGCAGAGGCATATCTTTAGGTTGGTGATAAATATAGATTCCAGGCCCTTTTGAGGCTCATTTTCACGAAAACCTGAAAAGTAATCCGGACGAGATTAATAACCCATTTACGTTTGTGGTACCCCCTAACCTACCTTCAAAAACATAGTAATAATGTCTATGATGGTCAATCTTTGAGGAGCACAAGACACAGCACAAACATCACAACCATCATAAACCACACAATATTGACCCCCCTAATCTCTCGAGCATTCACAAAAAGGTAACAGGAGGTCCTTGTGAGGCAACTTTAATCGAGTTAGATATTATAAGCATACTTAGTCCACCAACTTCTAATAACTAACTGGCTTTCAGGTCAGATCCTCTGGGTCCACCTGCCGTTCAATTGCCAACACAATCCACCATTTCTTTGCGTCGCTTGTGAGCGCATATGACTTGTTGACCCCTAGACTCCTCCTTAAAGAACATCACAAACCACCACGAACAGCAATAAACCATCATACCAACTGACGCCCCCCCATCCCCCCCCTTCTCCACAAAAAAGGTCACCATGATGGTCCATCATTTGGTGAGGGCACTAACGTATAATTATGTAAGATGATATGATGACAATTATGAATGCTCTTTTCACGAATCCTGAAAAATGAATCCGGAAGGTCTAATGTTTGTGGGACGTTTTTGACCCCTTAATCCCCCTCCTTCCCAACCACCACACGAACCATCACCAAACCATCACAACTATCCAAGCCATCACAAACGTCACAACCATGACAACCCTTTCACAACCACCATCACGGAACCACCAAGCCTCACAGCCATCACAAATCATCGTAAACCATCACAAAAACTGACCCCCTAATAACCCCCTCCTCCACCGAAACAATCACAACCATCTAACCATCACAAACCACTGACCCCCCCCTAATCCCTTCCCCTCCACAAAAAGGTAACATGATGGTCATCTTGGTGAGGGGCACTTTAACCAAGTACGAGTGGATGATTAATTTTGACTACGCCTTCACCAACTTCGAGAAGGTCGACCCCAGGCTGGAGGGCATGGCGCACTCATGCCCGGCGTCTCAACTTGCGCTCAAGTATTTGTGACCTGCAGCCCATTTCCTGGAGGAAGTCAATAGTGAGGGCCCCATTAACCACGGTGTCCCATCTCAGGTTAGTTTTCTTCTTCTTCTACAACACGGCTTTTCAAAACTTGCGTTTCAAATATTTGATGAACTGCAGCCCATTCTGGAGGAGCAAAGTAGTGAAGGACATTCACCACGTGTCCCATGTATATAGACATATAGAGAACCGTACATTGTTTTTTTGCGGACTGACATGTCGCTTCAGCCACGTTTCTATCTCAGCTACTCACGGGAGCTGGTGTCGCAGTAATCCCCTCTCTATCATTTATCATTTATGTGTTTATTTTTTGTTTAATATTATTTGTTTATTATATTTGTCAATTTTTATTATCGAGGGGTGGCAGGATAAAGTTAGGCTGACCCACGTGTCGTAATTGTTATTTTGAACCCCGGGGACCCCCCCCCCCCCCCCCCCCCCCCCCTCTTTGAGACCTCATATCTAACACCCAGACCGTATTACATAGGAAAGGGGTGGTCCATGAGCAATCATCTCGCAAGGGCCCTTTTCCACCATAGCACCAAATTCATGAATATCAGTTTTGGACAAAGTTTTTAGATTTTAGTATTATTTAACAGACTTTCTGGCGCCAGCGTCGTCCGCGCCCTAATGAGGAAGTCACGCAATCGACTAAGGCGTTATTCTCTTCTTTTATCTTTATAATCACCATTATCAGTGCTTGATCTAGCGCCATCTTGTAATTCTGTAGCCTTAGGGTCTGCTCGGTTGTGTGTGTGTTTTTGGGTGGGGGGGTGGGGGGGAGGGGGAAGAAGGTGTGGGTGGTGGGGGGGGTGGGGGGGGGCTCAGTGCTTGCCCCATGCCTCGACTGCTTTTAGGACTTCGGTAGGGAACCGCAATCAGAACGCGTTGCGCCGCGCCTTTTTCCGCCACTTGTCGCATCGTTCCAACTGGCCGCGAGGTCTTGGGTGACGTCCAGCCCGCGTCCAGCTCTTGATGTAACCTTCCAGGATATATTCACAATTACACCCTTGGTATCACTCACTACGACTTCAGATTTGTACTCCTCTCGTCCGAGACCTTCTCAATGGTGTACGGCCCGCCAAAAAATTCGCACGTGGTCAAAAAGTTTACACGATGGTTACAATAAAATGGAAAACGGTCGGACCCCCCCCCCACCACCCCCTCGTATCTTCTCTACTCCGGCCGCCCGTGGGTGTATCGACATGATTTTTTTTTGTATGACTATGCTCGCGGTTCTCTATTACATAATCGACGTGCGTACGACATCTTCTCCTGCCCCCCCTCGTTTATTATGTTTATGAGGTTAATTGGTCTGTTTATTTATGATTTAATTATTGATTAGTGATTCTTTATGACTGACATCCGCTTCATCACTCATCAGTCTACTCAAAGGCCTGGTTTGGGGGGGGGGTTAGCATATCCTCTCTATCTGGTCCATCAGTACATCAATGAGATCCATCTCCGCTGCTGAACCAAGTCCACGTGGATCCTTCTGTTTGCCACCATCCATGCAGGTCTGGTGTGGTGTTGTGTGTGGTTTGGTGTGTTGGGGTTTTGGTGTGGTGCGTGTGTGTGGGGTGTTTGTGGTGGTGTGTGTGTTGTGTGGATGGGTGGGTTGGGTGGTATGTTGTGTGGTGTGTGTGGGTGGTTTTGGTGTTGGTGTGTGTTTGTGTTTGTGGGGGGGGGGGGTGTTGGTTTTTGTTTGGTTGGCACCACCCAATAGCTGGTATTCAACAAAAAAGTGGTGACAGAGTCGGAAAACTGGGGAGTGGTGTTGGGTGGGTGTGGGTGGTTCGGGTGTTTGGGGTTATTTGGCGGTTGTGTTGGTTGTTGCTTGCACCACCCAAGCAGATGTTCAAAGTGTGTCGAAGTCAGAAATTGGGGTGGTTTTTGTGTGTGGTGTGTGTGGGGTGTGGGTGTGTGTGGGGGGGGGGCAGTGTTGGGTGGTTGGGTTGGCACCACCAAATTGCAGATATTCAACGTGTAGTGTCCGATTCCTAATTCATCTAGTTTAAGCTGACAAGCTCGAGTTAGAGGCACGGCAGTACAGTTTTTCCTTGTGACGTGTTGCTGAACCTGATCTAGTGGATGCCCTTCTAGTTGGCGCCTCCCATTGGAGGTATCAAAACTATGATGGGAAGTTGCAAAGGGGGTGGTGGTTGGGGTGTTTGCACATACCACGTACACGTACAACAAACACATTGCACACGAACACACACCACATGCACCTACTACACATACACACCCATACACTCTTTAGCCATTCAACTGGCCCTCATCATAAGATATCGTATGATAATCTATATTGTTCTTCTCCCTACACATTTAACACACATTGACACCACTCTCACTCACACACACACACAGGGACCGTGTTTTCAAACCAGAGTCGTCCGAGAAGGTCAACACCATCCTCCTCTCCTTCGATTAGATGTTGTACCTCAGTAAGCCTGTTTTTAAGGTAGGTTTCCCATCGATGCTTTAGGTCTGTTCTTTTTAGGTATGTTCTTTTTACAAGAGGGATTAATGCCTCAAAGCGTGGGACTCTGTGTGGTGGGAGGGTGGTGGAGGTGAGAGTGGAGGTGAGAGGACTCTGTGTGGTGGGAGGGTGGTGGAGGTGAGTGCAAGGGTGGGTCTCCGTCAGAGGATTGTAGAATTAAATGATCACTGTAGCACGCACCCAGGCCTTTCGGTAAAACGATGTTTGGGGTTTCACTTCATCAACCATGCGACTGCAACTACATACAAGAAGGATTGGCCTCAAGCGTGGGACTCCGTGTGTGAGTGGGTGGTGGTGGTGCGGTGGGTGGGGTGGGTGGGTGGAAGGTGGTCTTTACCTATTTGGCCTCAAGCGTGGACTGCCTGTAGTGATGGGTGGTGGTGGAGCGGGTGGGTTGGTGGAAGGGTGGGTCCCTTTCCTATTTGGCCTCAAAGCGTGGGACTCCGTTTGGGGGTGGTGTGGTGGTCGGTGGAGGATGGTTCCTCCGTCGGAGGATGGTATCTTAAATGATCACTGTACAGCGACTCAGGGCCCTTGTCCGTGTAAAACATTGTTTGAGGTTCATTTACCATATTCTATAGTTTTTTTTACCAGCTTTTCCTACTATGGTTGGCAAGTCCTTTTTCCCCTATTTGGCCCTACCCGCTGGACTATAACATACGTAGAATGGATTTTTGCTGCAAGCGTTGGAACTCATTGTGGGGTGGGTGGTGGTGGTGGGTCGTGTGGGTGTTGGTGTCGGTGGGTGTGGTGGTGGTGTGCGTGGTGGTGGTGTCGAGTGGTGGGGGTGGGTCGGAGGGTGGGGGGTGTGGTCGTGTGTGGGTGGTGGTGGTCGGTGTGGGGATTCTCCTGTGCTAGCCCTATACTCAAGTTTGCTTTTGATTATGAATCGGCGTGATACTCCAGCCTTATACACCCGAGTGATACCACCCCGTTGGTGAAGCCCCCCTTTTGAGGAGCGGGAGCCCCATGTCACCAATTTGTACCGTTTGTTTTTCCACCTTGGCCCTAGTTTTGCACAGCAAACCCTGTTTTGGGCCTCCACCCAAGTGGGGTTACTTCACTGTTTTATTTTGGGGACTGCCCATAGCACTTCTAGGTAAGCTCCCCTTACCTATCCTTGAGCCCAACCATTAGCCTCTAATGCATCTGACAGGGATATGCTGCCTGCTTGCTTGTTGTTGTTGTTGTTGTTGTTGCAACGGTAACCCTGGCTACTGCCACAACTATGGGTTCTCACTGTGATTTTTGACCTTCACATAGCAGCTTCTAGGAAGCTTCCCCTTACCTGTCCTTTGTGCCAACAGAAGCGTCGCTAATGCGCAGCTGAAGCATGAATTTATTTTCCATGATACATTCTGTATCGTAATAACAGACCCCCCGATTTTTGGTCCAAAAATTTCCGGATTAAGGAACCTAAAAACAATAAAAGTTTTTTTTTAAATGAAATAGACTAAAATTGGACCCAAAAGGTCCAAAATCATAATAAGGATCCTGTTATAAGAGGAAAAAGAGTCGAAAAAGAAAACCAACCAGAAGGCTTGCTAATCCTGACGCGCTTGGACAAGTAACGTCACTCTCTCTAGGCCAATCTCCTGAGACTTTGGCAGGGCCCAGTGGCTGGCTATTGGCTGTACTGGGAAGGCTGCCATGATACCAAAAAAATAAAACACGCATTAACCGGTTGCTTTAGCAGCTTAATCCGTTCCGATCCTGGGCGTCACTAACTTGGCGTCATTATGTGCGCCCCAATTTTGGATCACGAGCATGCCTTAAAACTTGTTACATTCTAAAATTTAGATTTGAATTAGAACTTTCATCTCTAATTGACATGCAGTGTAAAAGGTTGAGGGGGGCCAGCCCCGATAGGCTTGCACTGGGGCCCACCAGGCAGTGGCAACGCTGTTCAACTAATCCTCGTTGTCGCTCTTTTTTGTCGCAGACCCCCTCCTGTGGTAAAAAAAACTTGCAAACTAACAAACTTTTTCAAATTCCCTTGCAAATGTTAATTATGTTCCCTTTTTTAAGCTATTAATGTAGCTGTAGCTGTAGCTACCATGCAGCTTCTTAGCGCTCCTTTCTGTCTTTCCTGCCCTGGTCCAAATTGAAACAAAAAAGAAGCCACCCATGGTAGTATTCTTATCACATTCCTTTGCGCATCTTTTTGAACCCAGCCATCCCTTCCCCTGCCCTTGTGCCGCATCTAGGCATCTTCTTTTCCTCCGTGTCCTTGGAGTCAGCATCTATGCAGCTTTTTCTGTGTCCTGGAACAAATACTGAAGCTTGCTAGTGCGTCTGAACGCTGACGGACCGGGTATGCTAATGCAACTGAAAGCTTTGGGCCACCATTACCACAACCAACAAACCACAACAACCACCTCCACACTCAACAACACCACCAGAAACACCACCGCACCCACCCACAACAACAACCAACACCACCAACATTCACCCCCACACCACACCAACCACCACCACCCACCCACACAGCACATTGACTGGCATTCCGATGCATTGAAAGCTTTGTCTTTCATCCATTGCTAGCAAAACTTATACTGTTTTCACGACCACTTATATGGGAAGAGAGTCCGCCACCCTGGCATTACTGTCTTATGTCAGGGCTGGACTCCTGGGTAGTAATTCTCTTCATGACTTACATGAGGCACTGTTTCTTTTGGGCTATGAGCAGCAGCTTCTAGGCAGCTCCTTTTACCCTCCCTTTAACCAAACCAGAAGCTAGCTAGTGCGTCTGAAAGCTAACGAGAGAGGCATTCCAATGCATTTGCAATCTTTAGACTTGACCGAGTGTCTGGCTACTGGAGCTGGACAGAAACTGCTGTGTGTAGCCCAAATAAGAAACAGTGGAGACTGGCAATCAAAGTCTCAATCAATTATTCCTGAAGGAGAATCTCCCAGTGCATCCTTTGCTGTATGGTGTTCCGTACTGCACTGCACTGTATATACCTTTCTGTGTGTTGTATTGTACAGCGCGACCCTTGATTTACGTTGTACAGCCACGCGGCATCCCCGTGATGTAATGGTACAGAACCCACTGCGCCCACCCTAATGTAGGTTTGTAAAAAAACACTGTCAACTGGCGCATCCCTGATTATGTTGTACCGATTGGTGCTTCCCTTGATTATGTTTGTACCGCCTTGTGTTTTCCCGGATTATATTGTAACCCCCCGCATTGGTTTCCCTTGATGTATTTGTACCGGCCTGCGCACCCCCCACCCCTTGATTATAGTTAATACTGCACTGTCCATCCCTTGATGTAGTTGTACCCGCATTGTGTTTTCCTTGACTGGATGTTGTACCGCACTGCGCACCCCTTGATGTATGTTGGACTGCACTGCCCCATCAGGGATTGTATGTTGTAACCACCAGGCAATTTGTGGTTTCCCCTTGATGATGTTTTTTTTTTTTTTTTTGTTTTTTTTTTTATTTTTTTTTTTTTTTTTTTTTTTTATTTTATTTTTTTTTTTTTTTTTTTTTTTTTTTTTTTTTTTTTTTTTTTTTTTTTTTTTTTTTATTGGTATTGCACTGACGCATCCCTTGATGTAGTGGCTAGCACCGACTGCGCACCCCTTGATTGTATGTTTTTACTGCGCTGCTCATCCTTGCTGTATGTTGTACTGGCACTGCGCATCCCTCTTGATGATGTTGTAATTGTCCTGCGCATCCCTTGAGTACGGTACCCCCGCACTGCGCAACCTTGATGTATTTATCTGCAACTGCGCATCCCTTGGCTGTATGTGTAACCGCATTGTTTTTCCTTGATGTATGTTGTACTGCACTGCCGCATCCGCTTATGTTGGTACCCCCGCACTGCTGCGCACCCCTTGATTGTATGTTGTATGCACTCGCATCCATGATGTAGGTTGTATCGCATTGCTGTTTCCGCTTATGTATGTTGTCCGCATTTGTTTCCCTTATGTATGGTACCACAATACCGCACTGCGCATCCCTTATGTATGTTGTACGCATTGTGTTTTCCCTTGATGTATGTTCTTACCGCACTGCGCATCCCTGTTGTTGATTCTGGTACAACCGCACTGCGCACCCCTTGATGTAGGTTGTACTGCCTGCGCTCCCTTGATGATGTGTACCGGCATTTGTTTTTCCCTTGTGTTTTGTACTGCACTGCCGCATCCCCTTGTGTAAGGTACACCGCACTGCGAACCTTGATGTAGTTGTACTTCACTGCGCATCCCTTTATTGTATGTTGTACCGCATTGTGTTTTCCTTGATGTATGTTGTACTGCACTGCGCATCCCTTGATGTATATTGTACCGCATTGTGTTTCCCTTGATGTATGTTGTACCGCATTGTGTTTCCCTTGATGTATGTTGTACCGCACTGCGCACCCCTTGATGTATGTTGTACTGCACTGCGCATCCCTTGATGTATGTTGTACCGCATTGTGTTTCCCTTGATGTATGTTGTACTGCACTGCGCATCCCTTGATGTATGTTGTACTGCACTGCGCACCCCTTGATGTATGTTGTACTGCTCACGGCGCATCCCTTGTTATTTTCAACGCATTGTGTCCATGAGTAAGGTTGTACTCTACACTGCTCATCCCTTATGTATGGTACAAATCCGCATTGCGCACCCTTGATGCAGGTTGTACTGCACTGCGCACTTCCCCTTGATGTATATTGTCCGCATGTTTTCCCCTTGATTTATGTTGTTACCCGCATTGTGGGTTCCCGTGATGTATGTTTGTACCGCACTGCTCGGCACTCACCCTTGCATGTATGGTTGTACTGCATCTGCCCGCAGTCCCTGGATGTATGTTTACCGCTTTTGTTTTCCTTGATGTTGTGTACTGCACTGCGCAGCCGCTTGATGTATGGTACACCGCACTGGCGCACCCCCCCTTGATTATGTTGTACTCACTGCACTGCGCATCCCTTGAATGTATTTGTACCGCCATTGTGTTTCCCTTGATGTATGTTTGTACTGCCTGCGGCATCCCTTGAATGTATGAGTACACCACACTGCTCGCAACCCTTGATTATGTTGTACGCCCTGCGCATCCCTTGATGTATGTTGTACTGCACTGCGCACCCCTTGATGTATGTTGTATTGCACTGCGCATCCCTTGATGTATGTTGTACTGCACTGCGCACCCCTTGATTTGTTGTACTGCACTGCGCATCCTTGATTGTATGATTACCGCATTGTGTTTTCCTTGATGTATGTTGTATGCACTGCGGCGCATCCCCTTTATGTATTGGTACAGCCGCACTGCGCACCCCTGATGTAGGTTGTACTGCACTGCTCATCCCTTGATGTAATGTTGTACGAGCACTGCCGCAGCGCCCCTTGATGTAATGTTGTTCTTGCACTGGCGCATCCCTTGCTGTAATGGTACAAAATCAATACACCGCACTGCGCACTCCCTTTATGTATGTTGTAACTTCACTGCGCAGCATCCATTGTGTACTGTTGGAAACCGCATTGTGCTTTCTCCTTGATGTATTTGTTCATTGCACTGGCGCATTCCCTTGGATGTATGGTTACACCAAACCGCCACTTACTCAACCCCCTTGATGTATGTTATACTGCACTGCACATCCCTTGATGTAATGTTGTACCGCTGTGTTTCCCTTGTGTTATGGGTACTGCCTGGCGCATTCCTTGATGTATGGTACAACCGCACTGCCACCCCTTATGTATTGTACTGCATCTGCGCCATCCCTTGGATGTATGTTGTACCGCATTGTTTTCCTTGAGGTATGTTGTACCCGCATTTGTGGTTTCTCTTGATTATGTTGTAACCCGCAATGCGCACCCCTTGATGTAATGTTGTACTTCAACTGGCTCATCCTTGGCTGTATTTGTACTGCACTGCGCATCCCTTGATGTATTTTGTACTGCACTGCGGCATCCCTTGATGTATGTTGTATTGCACTGCGCATCCCTTGATGTATGGTACACCGCACTGCGCACCCCTTAGTTGTTTGTACCTGCACTGCGCATCCCTTGAGGTATTTGATACCGTATTGTGTTTTCCTTATGTATGTTGTACTGCACTGCGCTTCCCTTGATGGTGTATGGACACCCGCACTGCCCACCCTTGATGTATGTTGTACTGCGACTGCGCATCCCCTTGATGTTGTTGTACCGCATTGTGTTTCCCTTGGATTGTTATGTTGTTTGCACTGCGCATCCCTGATGTATTGGTACAACCGCACTGCGCACCCCTTGATGTATGTTTGTACTGCACTGCGCATCGCCTTGATTATGTTGTTACCGCCTGTGTTCCTTACTGTATGTTGTATACCGCATTGTGTTTCCCTTGATGTATGTTGTACCGCACTGCGCACCCCTTGATGTATGTTGTACTGCACTGCGCATCCCTTGATGTAATGTTTACCCGGCATTCGTGTTTTTCCCTTGAATTAATGTTTGTAAGTTGCAACTGCGCATCCCTTATGTATGGTCAAAACACACGCCTGCGCACATCCCTTATGTATGTTGTACTGCACTGCGCAATCCCTTGATGTCTAGTTGTACGCATTGTGTTTCCCTTATATATGTTGTTATCTAGCACTGCGCATCCCTTGATGTAATGGTACAACACCGCACTGCGCACCCCTGATGTATGTTTGTACTGCAACTGCCATCCCTTGATAGTCTGGTACACAACCATCAAGCCGCACTGTGCGCACCCCTGATGAAGGTTGGTACTGCACTGCGCTGCCCTTATGTATGTACGCCGCACTGAGCACCCCCTTGATGTATTTTGTACTGCACTGCGCTCCCTTGAGTTGATGTACCGGACCGCTTTTGTTTCCCCTTGATGTATGTTGTAATTGCACTGCGCATCCCTTGCATGGTATGGTAAATCACCCCCTGCGCACCCCTTGAAGGTAGGTTGTTTACGGCACTGGCGCATGCCCTTGATGTATTTGTCTGCACGGCCGCACCATGCCCTTGATGTAGGTTGCCTGCACTGCGCTCCCCCTTGGGTATGTTGTATTCACTGCGCATCCCTTGATGTGTACAACACGCCGCACTGCGCACACTCCCTTGATTTGTTGTACTGCACTTCGCATCCTTGATGTATGTTGTAGCCGCATTCGTTTTTTCTCCCTTGATGTACTTTGTACCGCATTGTGTTTCCCTTGATGTATGTTTTACTGCACGCGCACCCCTTGTGAATGTTTGGACGTGCACTGCGCATTCTGCCCTTGATGTTGTTGGCCGCATTTGTCGCACTTGATGTATGTTTTATGCACTGCGCATCCCTTGATGTCTGGTACACGCGCATGTGTTTCCCCTTGATTATATTTGTACTTTCACTGCGCATTCCGTGATGTAGTTGTACCTCATTGGTGTTTCCTTCATGTATGTTGTACCGCATTGTTTTTCCCTTGATGTATGTTGTACCCACCAGCCACGCGCACCCTTTATGTATGTTGTACTGCACTCGCTCCTTGGATGTAGTTTCCTGCACTGCGCTCCCACCCCTTGATGTACTTTTGTATGGCACTGCGCTCCCTTTGTGGTATGGTACAACCGCACGTTGCCACCCCTTGATGTATGTTGTACTGCACTGCGCATCCCTTGATTAGTTTGTCCGTATTGTGTTTTCCTTGATGTATGTTACTGCAACGCGCATCCCTTGATTGTATGGTACCCCCCCGCACTGCGCACCCCTGGATGTCTGTTTATGCCTGCGCATACCCTGTGATGTCTGTTTTACTCGGCATTGTTGTTTCTTGATGTATGTTGTAATTGCATGGCACTGAACTTCGCACCCCTTGATGTATGGTACAACCGCACTGCGCCACCCCTTGATGTATGTTGTACTGCACTGCGCATTAACCCTTGATGCACATGTTTAACCGCATTGCGGTCCCCGTTATGTCTGTTGTACCGCTTTGTTTTTCCTTATCTTTTGTACTGACAATGCGCATCCCCTTGATGTTTTGTGGCGACTTGTGTTCCCCTTGATGTTTTGTACTGCCCTGCGCATCCCTTTATGTATGGGTACACCGCACGCGCCCCCTTGATGTATGTGTACTACCTGCACTGCGCATCCCTTGAATGTATGTTTTAGGCGCTTGTGGTTCCCTTGATGTTGTGTAAACTGTCACTGCGCATCCCCTTGATTTATTGTACACCGCAACTGGCGCACTCCCCTTATGTATGGTTTATTGCACTGCGCATCCCTTGAATGTATGTTGTACCATGTGTTTCCCTTGATATGTATTGGTCTGCACTGCCGCATCCCTTGAGTATGTGATCACAGCCGCAACTGCGCCCCCGTGATGTATGGTTGTACTGCACTGCGCATCCCTTGAATGTATGGGACACCTGCACGCGTCATCCCTTGAATGTATGTTGTACCTCATTGTTTGTTTCCCTTGTGTATGGGGTACTGCCTTCGCATTTCCCTGTGATGTTGTTGTACCGCATTGTGTTTCCCTGATGTTTTTGTCTGCACGTGCGATCCCTTGATGTATGTTGTACAGCATTGTGTTTCCCTTGATTTAGGGTTGTACTGCAAACTGCGCATCCCTTGTGATGTATGGTACACCGCAACTGCGTCACCCACTTGATGTATGTTTACTCCTGCGCGATCCCTTGATGTGGTTTGACCAGACATAGTGTTTTCCCTGATGTATGTTGTTAGTCACTGCGCACCCCTGATGTATGGTACACCGCAACTGCGTCACCCCTCGATGTATGTTGTACGCACTGCGCTCCCTTTATCTCGTTGTACCCGTATGTGTTTCCTTCCCTTGATGTATGTGTACCGCATTGTGGTTTTCCTTGATTCTTCTGTACTGCACTCGCATTCCCGTGATGTATGTTGTAGGCGGCATTGTGTTTCCCCTTTAGTAGTTTGGACTGCACTGCCCCGATCATCCCCGTGATGTATGGTACACGCAACTGCGCACCCCTTGATGTATGTTGTACTGCACTGCGCATCCCTTGATGTATGTTGTACCGCATTGTGTTCCCTTGTGTTATGTTGTACTGGCGACTGCGCATCTGCCCTTTGACTGTATGTTGTAGCGCATTGTGTTACCCTTGATAGCTATTTTGTACTCACTGCCGCATCCCTTGATTCTGTGTCCTCGCACTGCGCACCCTTATGTATGTTGGTACTGCACTGCTTCATCCCTTGATTTAATGTACATAGACAACCCGCACTTGCGCCCCCTTATGTATGTTGCTACTGCCCTTGCGCATTACCCTTGATAATGGTACATTAGCAACAGCGCAACCCCTTGATTGTATGGTTGTACTGCACTGCGCACTCTTATGATGTATGTTGTGTACGCACGGCGCCACCCCTTGATGTATGTGGTACATGCACTGCGCATCACTTATGTATGGTACAACACAACCGCCCTGCACACCCCTTGATGTAATGTTGTACCAACACTGCGCATCCTTGATGTAATGTTGTACTGCTTGTGTTTATCCCTTGAATGTATGTTTGTACTGCCTGCGTGCGGCATCCTTTATGTTATGGTACACCGCACTGCACACCCCTTGATGTCTGTTGTACCGCACTGCGTCAATCCCGTTGATGTTGTTTGTCCCCCATTGTAGTTTCCCTGATGTATGTTTGTATTGCACTGCGCATCCCTGATGTATGGTACACCGGCACTGCGCACGCCTTGGATGCTATAGTTGTACTGCACTGCGCACCCTTGATTGTATGGTACAACGCACGCGATCCCTTTATTTATGTTGTACCGGCATTGTTTCCCTTGTTATGTTGTACTGCACTGCGCATCCCTTGATGTTATGGTACAAACAGCCGCACTGCGCACCCCTTGATGTATGTTGTACTGCTCTGCGCAATCCCTTGAATGTAATGTTGTACCGATTGTTTTTCCTGCCCTTATGTATGTTTTAACCTGCACGCGCATCCCTTGATGTATGTACACCGACTGCCACCCCTGTATGTAGTTTGTACTCACTGCGCATCCTTAAGTATGTTGTACCGCATTGTGTTTCCCTTGATGTATGTTGTAGTACTGCACTGCCGCATCCCTTTGAGTTTGGTACACTGCACTGCGCACTCCTTGATGTATGTTGTACTAGCCCTGCGCATCCCTTGTGTAGTGTTATTACTGCTGTTTTATGCGCATCTCCTTGATAGTACGTATAGCTGCTGTTTTATAAACCGTACTATGCTCCTTGATTGTAATGTTGTACGGCAATGCGCATTCCTTGATGTCGTTGTACTGCACTACACATCCTTGAGTTATATTTGTACGGACCGCGCAGTCCTTGATGTTGTTGTAACTGCCTAAACCATCCCTTGATTATGTTGTATACTGCCACTGCCATGCCTTATAATAAGTGTACCGCACTACAACGTCATCCCTTGTGTTATGTTTTTTACAGTCCAGGTGTTACCAAATAGGCTAAAGGGACTTCCCCAACCATCATATCGGGAGGGGCTTCAACAAAAAAAACTGATGAACTAAACTCCATACAAACATTTTACTGAGGGGGGCCCTGAAATGAGTTCATGCTAAAGTGATAATTTAATTTTAGGATTTTACAAGAATGGCCTGGATGCCTGGGAGAGTCAAATAGGAAATTCACCCCGCCTTCCTTTTACCCTAAATATTTATCAAAGCATCTGATCTGACAGTCACAGTGCACTGTTTCTTTTTTGGACTACGCGTAGCAGCTTCTAGGCAGCTCCCTGTCCTTGCCCTTGAGCTAAACCTGGAGCTACCTAGTGCTACTTCAAGCTGATGTGACAAGCATTATAATGCAGCTTCAGTCATTGGGTTTGACCCAGTGACTGGCTATTGGAGCTGCAGAATCTGCCATATAGTAGCACAAGTGAAACATGTCACAATGATCCACGATTGGGCCCTATATCCTGATCTGACAGTCACAGTGATCCACGATTGGGCCCTCCATTGTAGCCTATTTGGCCTACCCCTGGACTGGCTAACATACTCACATACATGATCAACTTATTTTGTGCATTCCTTGGTTGCACGTGTCCACGTGTTGGGCCAAGTCCCCTCAGCCCATTTCAGCTATTTTGCCACCCCTGGGACTGTAACATACTGCATGCTAATCCCGTTATTGCAGGTGCCATGTGTCGCCAAGATAGGCTTTGTAGTAGTTATATCATTCGCATCCTTTTACTTTTCCAGACACTGGAGCAACCCCACAGGCTGTCCTGGGACTACGGTGCGCCTCTTGGCTAGGAAGGGATATTTTCTAAATAAAAAAAAAAAAGTGCTTTGTATAGTTGTCCTTGGTCGTTTGTTCCTCTGTTATTGAATTTTTTAACAATTCTGGCATGCTCAACTAGCATTATTTTTTTTTTGTTTTTTTTAAACCAACAACGAATCAATACTTTTGGTAAACTTCATATTGACCATTACGGGTGAGGGCAGAGCGGTAGCGGTACAGGGAAGGGTTGGGTCAGGAATGAAAGGGCATGGGCAGAGGCACGTGCATGGTAGGGATGGGTGAGGACTGCAAGGTAAGAGGAAGGAGCAGCGAAGGAGATGGGTCAGTAATGTAAGAGCAGGGAAGGGAGAGGTCCTGGGACTACAAGTGTGTCTGCTTTGGCTAGGGAAAGACAAGGGCGAGGGTAGGAGCGGTAGCGATAGCAGGGAAGGGTTGGGTCAGGAATGAAAGGGTAAGGGCAGCGGCAGGAGCAGGGCAGGGAAGGGATGTATCAGGACTGAAAGTTGTTCGAGCATAGATTTGAACAGGTAATGATAATGCCTGGTGGGGCGTGGTGTTAAGGGAGCCCGTCGTACGCGGGTAGGGAGCGGTCTTCTACCTCAACTGGACAAGCTACCATCGCGGTTGAGAACGACCTGCAACGCTAAGAGCGAGCGAAGGAGGAATCGAACCACCGACTCTTCATCCTCAGAGTGATTTGGTCTACCACTAGACCAATGTATATCACAGAATGGGGCTATAGATATGAACAGTTAACTAGTTCCAGTTGTAAGAGGATGCTAAACAGCTCTGACGTCAGGTCGAATGGCTAGATAAGGGCAAGGGCGAGGGCAGGAGTGGGCGCGGGGAAGGGTTGGGTCAGTAATGAAAGGGCAGAGGCAGGAGCAGGAACAGGGCAGGTATTAGTCGGTAATGAAAGCGCATGGACTGAGGCAGGGGCAGGGAAGGGATGGGACCGGAATGGGTATGGAATGAAAGGGCCAGGGCATGGGGGATGGGTATGGAATGAAAGGGCCAGGGCAAAGGCAGGAAACAGGGAAGGAATGTGTCAGGACTGAAAGGTGTTGGAGCATAGATATGATCAGTGAACTAGTAATTGTTGTAAGAGGATGCTAGAAAGCTCTGACGGCTGTCTAAGTAGAATGGCTAGGGAAGGGCAAGGGCAGAAGTGGTAGCGGTAGCAGGGAAGGGTTGGGTCAGGAGTGAAAAGGGGTGGACAGAGGCAGGGGCTAGGAAGTGATGGGTCTGGAATGAAAGGGGCGTGGGACAGATAGAGGCAGGAGGCAGGGAAGGGGGTGGTACCGGAATGAAAGGGCAAGGAGGGCGAGGGCAGGAGTGGTAGCGGTAGTAGGGAAGGGTTGGGTCAGTAATGAAATGGCAGGCAGAGGGCAGGAACAGGGAAGGGATGTGTCAGGACTGAAAGTGTTTGAGCATAGATATGAACAGTTAACTAGTTCCATTTGTAAGGAGGAATGCTAGACAGCTCTGACGTCTGCCTACGAGAAATGGCTAGGGAAGGGGCAAGGGCGAGGGCAGGAGCGGGTAGCTGTGGCGGAGAAGGGTTGGGTCAGGAATGAAAGGGCACGGGCAGAGGCCAGGGGTAGGGAAGGGATGGGTCAGGAATGAAAGGGACGTGGACAGATAGACGAAGGGGCGGGGAGAGGGATGGTTCTGGAATGAAAGGACAAGGGCTGATGCAGGGGCAGGAAAGGGTTGGGTCAGGATGGAAAAGGGCAACGGTGCATAGGCAGGAGCAGGGAGGGGATGGTTTCGGAATGAAAGGGCGTGGACAGATAGAGGCAGGGGCAGGGTAGGGATGGGTCTGGAATGAAGGGACAAGGGCAGAGGCAGGGGCAGGAAAGGGTTTGGGTCAGGATGGAAAGGGCGTGGACAGAGGTAGGGGCAGGGAAGGGATGGGTCAGGAATGAAAGGACGTGGACAGATAGACGAAGGGGCGGGGCAGGGATGGGTCTGGAATGAAAGGGCGTGGACAGAGGTAGAGGCGGGGGCGGGGAAGGGATGGGTCTGGAATGAAAAGGAGCGTGGACAGATAGTGGCAAAAGCAGGGAAGGGATGGGTCTGGAATGAAAGGGCGTGGACTGAGGTAGGGGCAGGGAAGGGATGGGTCTGGAATGAAAGGGCGTGGACAGATAGTGGCAGGGGCAGGGAAGGATGGGTCTGGAATGAAAGGGCGTGGGACTGAGGTAGGGGCAGGGAAGGGATGGGTCTGGAATGAAAGGGCGTGGACAGATAGAGGCAGGGGCTGGGAAGGGATGGGTCTGGAATGAATGGGCGTGGACAGATAGAGGCAGGGGCAGGGAAGGGATGGGTCTGGAATGAAAGGGCGTGGACTGAGGTAGGGGCAGGGAAGGGATGGGTCTGTAATGAAAGGGCGTGGACAGATAGAGGCAGGGGCAGGGAAGGGATGGGTCTGTAATGAAAGGGCGTGGACTGAGGTAGGGGCAGGGAAGGGATGGGTCTGGAATGAAAGGGCGTGGACAGATAGAGGCAGGGGCAGGGAAGGGATGGGTCTGGAATGAAAGGGCGTGGACCTGAGGCAGGGGCAGGGTAGGGATGGGTCTGGAATGAAAGGGCGTGGACAGATAGAGGCAGGGGCAGGGAAGGGATGGGTCCAGGGTTGTCCAAACGGACCCCAGGAGTTGCTTCCTGGGACGCACCCAAATGGGTAGGTTGCGTCCAGGGACGCAGCCAATTTCGTAGGTTGCGTCCTGGGACGCAGTAAAGTTTGAAAGTTGCGTCCCAAAAATTCCTCTTTCCCCCTCCCCACAGCAACAGCAGCTTGATGCGTCCCACTGCGTCCCACTGCGTCTCAATTTTTCTCCATGCTTCATGCGTCCCACTGCGTCTCAATTTTTCTCCATGCTTGCGTCCTAGCGGCAGCAGCAGCAGCAGCAGCAGCGGGCTTGGCAACAAAAAATTCATCCAGCCTTCGCTGCCAGGTCGGAGCATTGGGCGTGCTGCGAGATTGCATTTTGACGGTTCGAATATTTTTGGAGAGATCGACCAGAATAAATCGATCACATCAAAAAATTATAGGCTTTAGACTAGGGTGCTGTTTGAACCCTGCTCATCCACTCAGGGCCTGGGGGCATGTGGGGGCATGTGGGGGATTTTTAGGTTCGAGTCCATTCAAATTATGTGGCTGAGAGGGTCCTTTGCGTCCTGCACCACCCGCTGAGACAATCTCGAGTCGGACGCATCAGACGCACTGGGGCGCATTGGGACGCATGAGAACGCAGGGTAATGAAGTGAGACGCAACCAACTTCCAAACCTGCGTCCCGGACGCAACCAGTCTATGAGGCTGCGTCCGGGACGCAACCGACCCTGCCAATGTTGCGTCCTGGGACGCAACGGCCCTCCCCATGTTGCGTCCTGGACGCAAGGACGTGCGTCTTGGCTACCCTGGGTGGGTCTGGAATGAAAGGGCGTGGACTGAGGTAGGGGCAGGGAAGGGATGGGTCTGGAATGAAAGGGCGTGGGCAGAGGTACAGGCAGGGGCAGGGAAGGTATGGGTCTGGAATGAAAGGGCGTGGACAGAGGTAGGGGCAGGGAATGGATGGGTTCTGGAATGAAAGGGCGTGGACGGAGGTAGTGGCAGGGAAGGGATGGGTCATGAATGAAAGGGCATGGACAGAGGCAGGGCAGGGAAGGGATGGTCTGGAATGAAAGGGCGTGGACAGAGGTAGTGGCAGGGTAGGGATGGGTCTGGAATGAAAGGGCGTGGACAGAGGTTGGGGCAGGGAAGGGATGGTCTGGAATGAAAGGGCGTGGACAGAGGTAGGGGCAGGAAGGGATGGGTCAGGAATGAAAGGACGTGGACAGATAGAGGCAGGGGCAGGGAAGGGATGGGTCTGGTATGAAAGGGCGTGGGACAGAGTGTTAGGGGTAGGGAGGGATGGGTCAGGAATGAAAGGACGTGGACAGATAGAGGCAGGGGCGGGAAGGGATGGGATAGAATGAAAGGGCGTGGACAGAGGTAGTGGCAGGGAAGGGATGGGTCGGAATGAAAGGCGTGGACAGAGGTAGGGGCAGGGTAGGAATGGTCTTGGATGAAATGGCGTGGACAGAGATAGGGGCAGGGGAAGGGAGGGTCAGGAATGAAAAGGACACGGGCATCGTTTGAATGTTGGATTATATTCCATATAATACACCTTAATGCAGTTTCCGAAGTTTGTGACACTGTTCACGAATCCAACTGCAGGACTCAGTGAGGTAGAGGCAGAGTTTTACGAATCGTCCATTTATCCCCCCTAACAGTTTTACGAAGTTTGTTCAAGCTATTCTCGAATCCAACCATAGAGGGCGGAGGCAGAGTTTCACGAAACTTGTCAAAGTGGTGAACTACAGAGACATGGATGCTATATCGGCATCCGTGTCTCTGTAGTTCACTACTCTGACCATAATGCATGCCCCGGGAGCAGAACGATGATTACCCAGCGATCCCGACCACTGCCCTTAGGGTCTTACATGTGGGCGGCGACTTAGGGCTTCATTAGATCCACAAAACTCTGACAAAAGTTGACCAGACCTTTCTGTAAGAGGGAAGTGGCCCGACTATTTTACAATTCCTCCAGATACAAAAATCTTCAAAATAAATCCGTTATAGGGTGGTCAAGAAAAATCTGAGTAAATCCGGGTCCACAAATTGCCTTACTGAGCTTGAGCAACGTTGTTCGCTCATGCCTGCAGGGCTCAGCGAGGCGGAGTTCACTTTGGATCTGATTCGATGCCCTACCAGAGCGACAATTGGCGCTGCTTTGATACTTTGGACACGACAGACCCTGTTGGATTCATGTATGCCACCCACAGCTGCAGTTACATGTGTGCCTTTTCCTCGTTCGTCAACATCACTAACAACCACTGCCTGCTTAGTAGCGAGGGGGCTGACCTGTCTGTTGCCAGCTTCTGTGCTACTTTCCCTCAATCGTTCCCTAGCCTAGTGAATGCTTGCCGTAATCCCTGAACCTTATAATCACCATGCCTGATATCCTGAATGCCGTAACTCCCTGAACCCTATACTCACCGTGCCCCCTATCATGTATGACTTATCGCCATGAACCCTAGACTTACCCTGTCTGATATCCTGTGTGTACGTCAGTTTTGAATTCGCATACGTGAGCAGCAGCTTCTAGGCAGCTACCTAGGTTCTCTCTGAATCCAAACTTTAGGCAGACTAGGTACCCGGAAGCTGATATTGTTGGCTTTCCTGTGCTCCTGGAATATTGGGGTTAGGCCTAGTGGCAGTCTCAGGGAGCTGCCTTGAAGCTGGTGCTTGTTGAAAAAACAGTTGTATGTATTTCAACAGTCCCGAGGAAGCCAAATAGGGACTTGCCCAATAAGAATGGCAGTTAAAAACCAAGCATTGGTGTACTCAACCCTAACAAATGGTAAACAACAGGGGACCCTGCCTGCTAGCCAGTATGTATGTATGTATGTATTTCAACAGTCCCGGGGAAGCCAAATAGCGACTTGCCCAACAGGAAATGCAGTTCAAAACAAGCATTGGTGTACTAAACCCTAACAAATTGTAAACAACAGGGGACCCTGCCTGCTATCCAGTATGTATGTATTTAACAGTCCAGGGGTAGCCAAAGAGTCTGCCTACAAGGGAAGGCAGTTGAAAACAAACCTCCTGATACAGTAGTTAAGAAAGCTATTGATTAGTTGAGGTTGAGCAAGTCTATTTACCATTTTACCTTGAGTTGGTTACCGTCTGCATGGACTATATCATTGTAACATACAAATATACAGTATTCCAGTCTTCAATGCGTACACCCAAGCTGAAAGGATCAGCTCACGGCTCTCCAGAAGAGTTAACTACACCTTACCTATGTCCACTTGCCTGTGGGGGGAACAAGACAACCATAACTGGTACAACGGATTCACAACCCACGTTTTGTCGAATGGCTCAATGGTTGAGGTCTTTGAACGAAGAAGGTGCTGGGTCGGTTTGAATCCCCACGGGTGCGCTTTAGTGTTCGGGGTTGCAGCCTGTTTCAGTGATACGATTAGTCTAGAGGTACACCAAATCGCTTATACGAAGCAGGGTCGGGAGTTCGATTCCCCGAACGGTCACCCAGAGCGTTGCAGGTCGTTGTCAACCGCGATGGTAGCTTGTCCAGTCGAGGTGGTAGACCGTTCTCTGCCTGCGTACGACGGGTTCCCTTAATACCCACGCTCCGCCAGGTGTTAACATTATTTGTTCGCGGTCGCTGGCAACCGCCATGGTAGTTTTGTCCAGGTAAAGTAGCAGCCCGTTCCCTAGCTACCGCTGTAAGAGGGGGCTCCCTTAATACCACGCCCCACCAGGTGTTATCATTACTTTTTAACGGATTCACGGATGGATGGGCCAAGGGACTCAAGTAACTCAACTGTAACAGTGTAGTGAACGTATGTATGATTGTATGGTAGTGATTCGTATTGTTATATGATGTACCGGTAGTTGCAATTGCGCTGCATTTGTCTTATGTATGTTGGCAATGCTCAGTGCTTTGTTGTTCCATATGCCAGTGATTTCTTTTCCCTACTGCGTGTGCAAGCCGAGCCTGCTTTCAGAACAAATCAGTGGTGGACAGGTGGAATGTTTATAGTCTTAATCTTCACTAGCTTTGATCGATAGGTCGGGAGTTCGAACCGGTTGCTAGGTTCACGATTTCCGACATTCGAGAACTTTCCCCCGTGTTGTCGCACGCGGTAGTCCGAGATCAAGCGTAGTGGCGGTCTGTGGAAGCAAAACCTACAATAACCATTCAATTGTGCAAGCGAACGAACGGGTAGGTTCCTTCAAACCAGAGTCGATTGAAGGAAAACGTTGGTACTTTGCAGGGGCCCTGGTACTTCGGGTGTACGGCCTCGGGGCCAAACGTCAACATCCCGAGCGGGTCTGGGCCGCCCCCGTGGCATCCCTCTCTCTCCTTCAAACCCATGCCCTGTGGCAAGGCGTATTAATTCCACGGCGTGGTAAGGCGTTCCGAGGCGTTTCAATGCGTGGCAAGGCGTTCCAGGGCGTTCCACGGCATGGCAAGGCGTCCCTAGGCGTCCCAAGGCGTTCCACAAGTAACCAGATACAAACTTCCAGTGCAAGTTCAAATCCTCCGGATAATGGAGGTTCCATAAGGCTGCGAACCCACGCAACGTCCAAGATGTGAAGGTTCGACGCGAATCCGAAACGTTGGCCCACAACGCTCACAACTGAAACTTCCACAATCTGGCCGTTCGTGCCCCCCCACAACCGTCCCGAACTTCCAGAATCCGGACGTTCGGCGTTCGTGCACCCTCACAACCTTCCTGAACTTCCACAATCTGATCTTTCGTTCACCTACTCGACCGTCCTGAACTTCCACAATCTGGGCGTCTGTGCCCCCTCACAGCCGTCCTGAACTTCCACAATCTGGACGTCTGTGCCCCCTCACAGCCGTCCCGAACTTCCACAATCTGGACGTTCGTGCCCCCCCACAACCGTCCTGAACTTCCACAATCTGGACGTTCGTGCAAAATCTGCAAATCTTCCAGAATCCGGACGTTCGTGCACCTACGTAGCCGTCCCGAACTTCCAGAATCTGCAAGACCTTCCAAACTCTGCGTCTGAGACGCAACGGACCCTCGAAATCTGCGTCTGAGACGCAAGACGCAGTGTTTTGAACACCCCCGAACAACTACGAGTTCGGGCGTATAGTTGCCCACCATCGTCGTACTGCTTGGTTCGGTACGTGCCTGACAACTTATACCCCCGAAACCTACAACTCATATTTACCTGACGAAAAGATAACCATGATCCTCAAGGTGGTTTCTTAGTAATTGTGGCCCACCTTGCACTCCGTGGGCTGCTTTTGCCGCAGGTCTCTAAATGGGATACTGCACCGTTTAATTTTTGCCTGGCCGAGGATCGCGCAATGCGCGCCTCGGTACCCAAGAAAACAAGCCTCAACCTCCTCCTTGTAATATCAACACTCTTGGTAAGCAATCATCCTTCAACTCGTCTTTCCCAACTTGTCACTTGTACGGCGCTATTTGGACGAGTAATCTAACGCAAATGACGCCGTGAGATATGTTGAGCGCTGGCGACAGAGGAATGATCCAGTGTTTGACCTATTTATTACTGTAAAAATACAGTAATCAAGTCAAAACTGTGGTTCACCCACAAGAAACTCAGAGGCAACTGTCCTACCCTGCCTGCCACAGAACAGTGAACATCATTCAAGTGGAAGGCTCATCAGCAGATGGCGTGCACCCATGCAGCCCCTCGTGAGCACCTTAGTACACTATTAAACCAGTAGTACACTATTAAACCAGTAGTCTACTCTGGTGGGGAGTCTCCTACCTCAACTGGATAAGCTACCATCGCGGTTGACGACGACCTGCAACCAAGGTACTACAAAGCGCACGGCTTCAATACATGCAAAGGTAAAAATAATGATAACGCCTAGTGGGGGCGTGGTGTTAAGGGAGCCCATCGTACTCTGGTGGGGAGCGGTCTCCTACCCCAACTGGATAAGCTACCATCGCGGTTGGAGACGACCTGCAACCAGGGTACTACAAAGCGCGCGCGGCAGCGCGATTTCGCGCCCGCTTTTTGAGCCCCATTGCGCGTTTCGTGCAGTTTTTCCACCCCCCCTGTGGGCGCAGCGCGCAGTTTTTGCACTACAAAGCGCTGACCAATTTGACGTTTGTGCGCTGACAAATTTGACAAAATGTATTACCCTGCCTGCAACGCCAAGAGCGAACGAGGGGGGAAGTCGAAAATAAAAATACTACTGTCATGTTCCAGCCTTATGAACGGTGTTACAAAAAATATTCTGTGGTTGAACCACACGGTAAACATAAAACCGTTCCAGCCCAGTGACCCAGCTCTGGCGGACAGGAGGCCCCAAGGTCACCAACCCGTCGTCCATTTGTTTGAGCAACCGACGACTGTGCGACACAAAGCCTGCCACGTAAGCCAACTATCTGGTCACTAACTGGCTTTGGTCCGCTCTATTCCGCCGCCACCTGCCGTTCCGATGCCAACACTCTCCACCAATTCCCGCGTCGCTTGCACAAGCGACGCTGCCTAGGACTTGTCCTCTCATTATCGATCAGTGCAAAAACCAGTCTTCATGGAACGAGGAGAAAAAACAGATGCCTTGAATTCACACTACCATTATACTCATCTCAGGCACACATATAGGTATGCTGTCTGCATGGTTGACATCTGGCATCCTCACATAAGGCAGCCTTGAATTCACACTACCACTATATTCATCTCAGGCATACATATAGGTATGCTGTCTGCATGGTTGACATCTGGTCTCCTCACATAAGGCAGCCTTGAATTCACACTACCATTATATTCATCTCAGGCATACATTTAGGTATGCTGTCTGCATGGTTGACATCCCCTGTCTTCACAGAAGGCATATGCTGTCTGCACGATTTGACATCCGGCCTTCACAACGAGCCTACGGCCTTCACAACGAGCCTACGGCCTTCACAACAGGCAAATTCAGCACGCACATTAGGCATCTGTGGTCTGCATGATTGGCACCCAGCCTACAGAACAAGCCTACGGCACGCACAACAGGCATATGGCCTTCACATCAACCAAATCCAGCACGCACAACAGGCATCTGTGGTCACTGCATGATTGGCATTCGGCCTTCAGAACAAGCCTACGGTTCGCATAACAGGATTACGGCCGTCACATCAGTCAAATCCAGTGTGCACAGCAGGCATCTGTGGTCTGCGTGATTGGCACCCGCCCTTCAGCACAAGCCTACCGTTCGCACAACAGGATTACGGCCGTCACATCGGTCAAATCCAGTGTGCACAGCAGGCGTATGATTACTGAATGATTGGCATCCGGCCTACAGAACAAGCCTACGGCACGCACAACAGGCAAAAGGCTTTCATACCAATCAAATCCAGAGCGCACAGCAGGCTTCTGATTACTGAATGATTGGCACCCGTCCTTCAGAACAAGCCCACGGCACGCACAGTAGACATTTGCTGCCCGTGTGGGCCGTAACAGGTTCTGATTAGTATGTGCCGCCTAGAGGTGTGCACTGTCTACATATAACTAGGTAGATATTAGCTGCCTGCATGTAAGACCTATGCTAAGCGAGTTTGCGACTAGTGTTTGCTGGGTGCTTGGTGGTTTGCCCCAGTGCAAGCAAACGGACCGCCCCCCTCAACCTCACGCCTTGTAATAAGACGTACTATTTACTTATTTGCTGGGTGCGCATATTTCCGAAGCTTGGCGCTTTTGTAGCCGTAACATTGCACAACGCACCTAAGGCAGTTTTTGGTTTGAAGTCGCATCGCAAATTCAGCGACTCAGTGCGACGCCACAACAACCCGATGCAGTTTTGTTTTGGGCGACGCGTCGCAAATTCAGCGACTCGGTGCGGCGCTCAAGTGTGGCAGTTTCCCCCCAAATGGGTCATGCGTCCTGAGAATCAAATGAACACACATGGCATGGACAAGTCTTTAGCCTGTCTACTCTGTACGTGTGCTTCCTGGTTTCTGCGGATATCGCACAGAGGGACTTGGAATGGAAGACGTTGAGCAGCCCAGAGTTGGCTAAAGATCCATGGCTAAAGAACTACCAGAACAATCCAATCCTAACACACATGGACAAAAACACTATCAACCCTGATGTAGCTGTTCTTTTCAGCTACCAGGAGCAGCTTTGGGGCAGCCAAGCCTAATGCAACCTAGTGCACCTTGAACCTGGCATAATAAGCTTGCTGGCACTGTTGAAATCTTGGGGCTCAGCCCAAGCGCTGGCTCAGGAGCTACCAAGAAGATGCTGCTCGAATTCGAAAAGAAAAGCAATGGACACCCAACATCTAACTTAGCAACACTTTTCAACGCACCCACACAATGACACTTCTGCATACAGTGTACACACAGACGTACACTTTTATGCATTAAGTACGCTCGACACACAACACACAAACATGTGGCCCTCAACACACCATCACGCTTCACACAACACGCCGTTGCCTGTCTGAAGGATTTCACAAGGAATCCGAATCTGCAATACAGTTTTTTTAACCAATAGAACACAGTTCCTGGGCTACAATCCCTCAATACAAAAACATCTCTCTATTCTGTTTTTGTTATTATTTCGGGTATTGCCTTTCTTTTTCTGAGGATTTTTCGGAAGGCACCTCCCGGATGCTGTGGAGCGGGCTTGCCTTGGGCCAGCAATGGCCTGTCGATGACACAATGCAATGTAGAACAAAACGCCATTTTGCATCACAAGAAACCAACAAAATGGTTCACAACCCACTTTCACGTGCACAACTAATCTTGACAACACAGCAAGCACAACACACCAACACATGGCATCGACTATGCAGCACACAACACCTTAACACCAACATGTGGCATTGACCATGCAGCAAGCACAACACGCTGAACGCCGCACCAACACGTGGCATCGACCATGCGGCAAACAACATCTTCAAACCAACACGTGGATATGACCATGCAGCACGCGACACCTTCACACCAACACGCCGAACGTCGCACCAGCACGTGGCATCGACCATGCGGCAAACAACACCTTCACACCAACACGTGGATATGGCCATGCAGCACGCGACACCTTCACACCAACACGCCGAACGTCGCACCAGCACGTGGCATCGACCATGCGGCACACAACACCCTTACACCAACGCACAGCCTCACTTTGGAGGCACAGGTGAGGCAGCTCTAGAGCTGTCAGCAGCTAATGCAGCAGCCAAAGCCGGAAGCTGGGGTGCGAATTCTGTTGTCCCACGGGTCCCACCTAAGACCCCCGCTGCAGCAGGCCCCAACAGCCCTTCAAGGAAGTGGTTCCTTAATCGAAGGTTGCTATTCTCTACCTCAACAGCAGCCATCCTAGCCCGCAAAGCATCCATGTCCAGGTCCTCGGGGATCTGGATATCAGACTCGGACACAATATATGACAGGCGCGAAAGGGCAGGGGGGTTGGCCGGGTGAAGGCTGGCAGGGCCTAGGCCTCGGCCGGACATAGACAGGGGTCCCTTGCCCTGTTCGGCTTCAAGAGCCGCCGCCACCAGCTTCTGAACAGCTGCCTGCTGCTGGCTCGACTGCTCCAGCAGTTCGTACAGCTTGGGCAGCATGAAACTGACCGGGATGTTTGCGCCAGCTGCCAGGGCGGACGACGCAGGGGGAGGGACAGGGGGACGGCCAACGGAGCCCATTTGAGCAGCCCCAGAGTCTGACATCCGCCCCAAACTAGAGCTGAGTCCCATGCTGGGCATGCTGCTGTAGTCTGCAGATGTTGCGTTTTCGATGATCATGAACCGCCCCTTCTTCTTGGGTTCGGTTGGCATGGACACCGTTGCCAAGGAGGTCTGCGAGGAGAGAAGGGCAGACGGCAGGGAGCTGGCCAACGGTGCATTGCCGGTATCCATGGAAGCAACTGCGTCGGTAAAGCCTGTGGAGGCCTCAGGCTGCAAAATAGGCCTGGCTCCAACTTTGGGATCAAACCTGAGAGCCAGAAAATGGAGGAGTTAAATTGTTGCAAAGTCAAATTATCTGCACGAGCTCTGGGCCCCCGTTGTTTGCGATTTGTTGGGGTTCAGTTCACCAGAGCTTGTTTTTAAAATTGCCTATCCTGTTTCAAAGGTTGGGCAAGTCCCTTTAGCCTAGTGGGCTACCCCTGGAGCTGCCTGGAGTGTAAAAATACATTCATAACTGAGAATAAGTACACGGAGGAACCAGCACCAACCTACCAACCCAACCCTGAAGACCTACTGCTTCATATCTACATCCACATCCGTTTCTGTCTCCAAATCATAGCAAGTGACAGAGCAGCCCATTGCCATATTAAAACCCTTGTGAAATGCAACCTCACCAACTCCATCCCATGTAACCCAAACCTTTAGAACATCTTGCCAGGGGCCCACTGGTAAGCTAGTACCGCCCATAGGCGGACTAGCGAAGTTGTATTGCCAAGAGGTACAATCATACCAACCATGGCGCCAGTATTGCCAAGAGGTACAATCATACTAACCATGGCGCCAGTATTGCCAAGAGGTACAATCATACTCACCATGGCGCCAGACTTGCTGTTTCACATAATCATCTGGAGTGCGTCGCTCCATGTGCTGGCATAAGCTAGAGGCCCCAGTAGCTTTTGCCTCCTTAACAGAGCGTGTAACAGAGCAACCCAACGCCATATTAAAACCCTTGTGAAAGGCAACCTCACAAACACCAACCCACCGAACCTTTAGACTTGTTTCACATTTTCATCTGTATTGCGTCGCTCCGTGTGCTGGCTCAAGCTAGAGGCCCCAGTAGCTTCTGCCTCCTTAACAGAGCGTGTAACAGAGCAACCCAAAGCCATATTAAAACCCTTGTGAAAGGCAACCTCACAAACACCAACCCACCGAACCTTTAGGCTTGTTTCACATTTTCATCTATTGTGCGTCGCTCCGTGTGCTGGCTCAAGCTAGAGGCCCCAGTAGCTTCTGCCTCCTTAACAGAGCTTATAACAGAGCAACCCAAAGCCATATTAAAACCCTTGTGAAAGGCAACCTCACAAACACCAACCCACCAAACCTTTAGGCTTGTTTCACATTTTCATCTATTGTGCGTCGCTCCGTGTGCTGGCTCAAGCTAGAGGCCCCAGTAGCTTCCGCCTCCTTAACAGAGCGTTTAACAGAGCAACCCAATGCCATATTAAAACCCTTGTGAAAGGCAACCTCACAAACACCAACCCACCGAACCTTTAGACTTGTTGAAATGCAACTCCCCCAACACCAACCCACTAAACACCAACCCTTAAGACTTACTGCTTCACATTTTCATCTGTAGTGCGTCGCTCCGTGTACGGCTCAAGCTAGAGGCCCTACTTGCTTCCGCCTCCCTGACAGAACAAGTAACCAACTGCCACATTAGACCCCTTGTGAAAGGCTACCTCACCAACACCAACCCACCAAACCCAAACTTACTGCTTCACATTTTCATCTGTAGTGCGTCGCTCCATGTGCTGACTCAAGCTAGAGGCCCCAGTTGCTTCCGCGTCCTTCAGAACGTTGGGAGCTGGAGGAGACATGGGAGGGGGCTCATCCCCACTGCCATATATTTGAAAGCGGCCCTGGAGGGGGGGTTGTTGGTTAGGGTGAGTGAGGCGTGGGTGATGGAGTGATAGTGAGCATTTGGGAGCAGGTGGAGACAAGGGAGGGGGCTCATCTCCACTGGCATACACTTGAAAGCGGCCCTGGAGAGGGAGTTGTTGGTTAGGGTGAGTGAGGGGGTGAGGGGGAGGATGAGGGCGTTGGTAAGGGTGTTGGTGAGGGTTAGGGTGATGGACTGATAGTGGGGATTTGGGAGCAGGAGGGGAAGTTGTTAGAGAGGGTGAGTGAGAAGGTGAGGGTTAGGATGAGGATGGGGGTGTTGGTGAGGGTAGGGGTGAGTCGTGGGTGGTGGACTGATAGTGAGCATTTAGGAGCAGGAGGGGATGTTGTTGGTGAGGGTAAGGGGTAGGATGAGAATGAGGGTGTTGGTGAGGGTAAGGGTGAGGCGTGGGTGGTGGACTGATAGTGGGCATTTGGGGGCTGGAGGGGAAGTTGTTGGTGTGGGTGAGTGAGTGGGTAAGGGGTAGGATGAGAATGAGGGTGTTGGTGAAGGCAAGGGTGTTAGTGAGGGTAAGAGTGAGGCGTGGGTGGTGGACTGATAGTGGGCATTTGGGGGCTGGAGGGGAGTTGTTGGTGAGGGTGAGTGAGGGTGTGAGGGGGAGGATGAGGATGGAGGTGTTGGTGAGGGTAAGGGTGAGGCGTGGGTGGTGGACTGACAGTAAGCATTTGGGAGCTGGAGGGGAAGTTGTTGGTGAGGGGGGGTGGGGGGGTGAGGGGGAAGGTACACACAGCCCCCCCCCAGATTAGTCAACATAGCAGGTGGTAATTGTGGTAGTGGTCAGCCCTCGTGCGTGCAAGGTGGGACTTCAGGGGTGCTGGAACGTGCGCATGATTCTTCATTGGGTGCGATACAGTACAGCCGGAAATGACTGCGTCGATCCGTAACTGTTTAACTAGACCCCAATTAAGATTCCTTGCACCAGCCAAGCAGCGAAACTACAGGCTCATGCATTGCTCGTTTTGGGCTAAGGGCTCATGCATAGCTCGTGTTTGGCTAAGGGGGTGTGCATAGCTTGTTTTTGGCTAAGGGGGTATGCATAGCTACTTTTTTGGCTAAGGGCCCATGCATAGCTCGTTTTTGGCTAAGGGGGTATGCATAGATCCTTTTTTGGCCAAGGGCTCATGCATAGCTCGTGTTTGGCTAAGGGGGTGTGCATAGCTCCTTTTAGGGCTTAGGGCTCATGTATAGCTTGTGTTTGGCTTGGGGGTGTAGTTTGATCCGTGATGAGGTCTTTTGACACCTCGAAGAAAAAATACATTTCCCAGGACGGCACGACACGACACTTCCCCGGGAGGACAGAAAAACGTTCCGAATACGTTCATCGGAAACATGACAATTACCAGGACGACACGACACTTTTCTGGGAGGACCAAAACCAACCAAAAACTCCAGGGGGCAATGCTGAGGTAGGCCAGGCCAGGCCTAATCAAATCACCGTACCCCTTCCCACTTCCTCCATTGCAACCCTGCAACTCACCTTCCTAGTGGATGTTGTTGCCACGCTATCTTGATTTACCAACACAGAGTTTGTTGGACTAAGTGGATTCGCCACAGGGATTGCAGCCGATTCTGTTTGGGTTGGTGTGGGTTGGTGTTAGGTGGAAGTGGTTAGGTTAAGTGGATTGGCCACAGGGATTGCAGCCGATTCTGTTAGGGTTGGTGTGGGTTGGTGTTAGGTGGAAGTGGTTAGGTTAAGTGGATTGGCCACAGGGATTGCAGCCGATTCTGTTAGGGTTGGTGTGGGTTGGTGTCAGGTGGAAGTGGTTAGGTTAAGTGGATTCGCCACAGGGATTGTAGCCGATTCTGTTAGGGTTGGTGTGGGTTGGTGTTTGGTGGTGGTGTTTAAATTGGTGGTGTGAGTTGGTGTTTGCTGGTGGCGTTTAGGGTTATGGTTGGTGTGCTTGGTGGTGTTGGTTGGGGGTTGGGTTGGTGTTTGGTGGTGTTTGGGTTGGTGTGGGTTGGTGTTTGGTGGAGTGGCTTGATGTAGGTTTTTAATTACAAGTTTTTTTAAATTTTATTTAAACTCTAAACCCCACCTTAATTGGGGGCAGGCTATTGAACGTGATAATAATAAATGATATTTTGTTGTTTAATTACAAGTTTTCCTATTTATATTTAAACTCTAAACCCCAACTTTATCAGTGGAAGGCTATTGAACGTGACATAATACATGATATTGTGTTCTTATGTCAAAGTTTATATTTGTATTTAAACTCTGAGCCCCGCCTTTATTGGGGGGAGGCTGGGCAGGCACCGCTACAACTAAAGGTGCAGGGATTTATTTTCCGCTTTATATAGCGATTGCTACTTTTGACCCTGTTTGGCCCAAATTGTCCCCTTAAAATATATAAATGCTGGAAATACGCTGTCCCTGGAGGAGGCCTAAAACTATGAAGCTAGAAAAAAACCACTTTCAGATTTGAAAACAATATCCATGAGAAGGTGCAGGTACAGAGGAAGTGGAAGCAACTGCAGCAGCAGATCCGATTCAGTCTGATGCAACACATGCTTAGATTTTAAAAACATGTTTTGTTTTGTTGAAATTACTCTCCACCTAGATTAGTAAAAAGTATAATTGGATCTGATCACTTTTTTTTACCAAGAGTACTGGACACTTTTTTCCTGGACTACAATCCTTCAATAAAAAACAACACTTTGTTCAAGAGGTGCCAAGGACACAGAATTTTCAGTCGGACCGATCGATTTTTCTAAGAACGGGGCTGTAATGGCATGTAACTAGGCGATATTAAAAGTGACTTTTCAGGTCATTCTGATCACCTCATTTAGGGGGGGGGGGGGGGGGGGGGGGGGGGGGGGGGGGGGTCAGCCCTCATTTGTTTTTTTTGCTAACTTTTAACTCCAAAACCTCCAAATGAAATTCCGAGACTACCTATGAGTAGGCCTTGGTAAGGGTATTCTATTGGCACCACTTTGGACCTCATGCAATAAGTATTTACCCCCCCCCCCCCCCCCCCCCAAACCCAGCCCAGAGTATGGGTTGATGATATGGGTTGGTTTTGACTATCACACAATCCCTAAGTGGGAATTCTGAGGATGCCATTATGTGCGCCATACTGTGAACCCCCAGAATCCATATCTAAGTATTTGGGAGGGTCCCCTTAACACCACGCCCCTCCAGGCGTTATCTTTTTTTTTTTTATCTAGGTATTTCGAAAAGGGGCCATTTCTATTTAAGGGGGGGAGGGGTCAGCCCTCCCCAGGTTTTTTAGGCGTGGTGTGGCCTATCTTTTTTTTTCTACTCCCGCTTTGTTCTGTTTTTGTTGTTATTCCGGGTGTTAGTCCACTTGGATATGACCAACAACGTATCTAAAAAATAAGTCCAACTGGATCTGGTGCAACACGTGCTTGGATTCACAAAATAAATTGATGTATTTGACAATACTCCCCATCTTGATAAGGACCCCACCTTGGTTAGGACCCCACCTTGGTAAGGACCCCACCTTGGTAAGGACCCCACCTTGGTTAGGACCCCACCTTGGTAAGGACCCCACCTTGGTTAGGACCCCACCTTGGTTAGGACCAGGCTGGACCGACCCAGGCACAGAGGCAGTAGACGCAACAGCAGCGGCATATCCAATCGGATCTGATGCAACACGTGCTTGTTTTTTTACAGTGTTTTTGAAAGTACCCCCACCTAGATCAGCAAACAAGTCCAATCTCATCTGATGCAACGTAAGCTTGGAGTATGACAACAAATCTATTTCTAAATATTTATTTTATAAATAAATATAAAATAATATATTTATTATAAATTTATATAACACAAATTTATTTGACATTTCTCTCCACCTCCCCAACGACAACAACAACACCTGCAGCATATACGATCGGATTTGATGCAATACGTGCTAGGATTTAAAAAACATGTTATACTGTTTTGAAATGACTCCCCACCCAGATATAGATGTAAGTCCAATTGGATATAATCAACAATGGATCTGACAAATAAGTCCAGTCGTATCTGATGCAACACGTGCTTGGATAAACAAACAGAAATATATGTTTTTGAAATTACTCCCCACCGTGCTTGGATAAACAAACAGAAATATATGTTTTTGAAAGTACTCCCCACCGTGCTTGGATAATCAAACAGAAATATATGCTTTTGAAATTACTCCCCAGCTAGATCAGTAAAAAGTCTAATTGGATCTGATTCATAATGGATCTGACAAATGAGTCCAATCGTATCTGATGCAACACATGCTTAGATAAACACAAAGAAAAATAATAAGTATTTGACATTACCCCCCACCTTGGTTAGGACCAGGCTGGGCCGACCGGCCGACCCAGGCACAGAGGCAGTAGAAGCAATGGCAGCAGCAGATTCAATTTGATCTGATGCAACATGTGCTTGGATTTAAAAACATGTTTTGTATTTTTGAAATTGTTCCCCCCCTAGATAAGCAAAGAGTCCAATCAGATCTGATGCAGCACGTGCTTGGATTAACACAAATAAATGTAGGTATTTGACAATACTCCCCACCTTGGTTAGGTCCAGGCTGGACCGACCCAGGCACAGAGGCAGTACAAGCAACGGCAGCAGCATATCCAATTGGATCTGATGCAACACGTGCTTGTTTTTTTATAAGTGTTTTTGAAAGTACCTCCCACCTAGATTAGCAAACAAGTCCAATCGTATCTGATGCGACATGAGTTTGGATTAACACAAACATGTATGTTTTTGACATTGGTCCCCACCTTGGTTGGGACCGGGCTGGGCCGACCCAGGCACCGAGGCAGTAGAAGCAACGGTAGCCGCATATCCAGATGTAGGCACTGACGCAGCCCCTGGAACAGCAGCAGCAGTAGAGGAAGGCACTGGCACTGAAGCTGCAACAGTTATGGCAGCAGCAGCAGCAGCAGCCCCAGCGGTGGGAATACCAGCCACTGGCAGCGAGTTAGCTTGACTGACACCCAGGGGACTAGGGAGGGAGGCTGCATCCTCAAGGATTCCTAGAGTGGCCAGGGTATTCTGGGCACTGGAGACAGCTGTAGAGTGAGGTGGGGTGGTGGGGGGTGGTAGAGGGGGATGGTGGTGGGGGAAGGATGGTAGAGTGGGATGGTGGGGGGGTGGGATGGTAGAGTGGGATCGGTGGGGTGGGATGGGTAGAGGTGGGATGGTGATGTTTGTGAGGGGATGGTAGAGTGGGATGGTGGGATGGGATGGTATAGTGGATGGTGGGTGGGAAGGATAGAGTGGGATGGGTGGGGTGGGATGGTAGAGTGGTGATGGTTGGGGTGGGGTCGGTGGGGTGGGATGGTTAGGGTGGGGAAGGTAGAAGGGGATGGTGGGGTGGGATGGTTTAGAGTGGGATGGTAGGGTGGGAAGGTAGAGTTGGGATGGTGGGGGGGGGTGGGGTGGTGGGGTGGGATGGTAGTAGAGTGGGATGGGGGTGGGATGGATGCGGTTAGTATTGACGGTATAGTGGGACGGTAGGGGGGGACGGTAAGAGTGGGAGTTGTGTGGTATGGAGGGGGGTATGGGAGACGGTAGAGTGGTACGTTAGAGAGAGTGGGAGGTAGAGTGGATGGGTAGGATGGGGGTTGGGATGGATGTGGTATGGGACGGTAGAGTGGGACGGGATGGGGTGGGCTGTAGGATGGTAGAGTTGGGGGGTATGGTAGATGGGACTGTGAGTGGGGGATTGGGGGATGGGGGTGTGGATGGTAAGTGGGACGGTAGAATGTGGGATGGGGGTGGGGATGGATGTTGGTATTGGCGGTAGAAGTTGTAACTTTAGAGTGGGATGGGTCAGGGTATTGTATGTGTTTGTGATTGATTGTTTTATAGTTTGATGAGATGGTTTTTTATTGGATGGTTATAGTTAGATTTGTTTGAATGGCCAAAATTGGTATAAGAGGGCTTTTTTCTTTCTTTTCTTTTTTCTTGTTTACTCTTTGCTTGTCTTTGCCTCTCTCTTCAGTGTAAGTCTGGCAGGTGGATGTGGAAGATGGGGTGAAAAATAAACATACTTGCAGCAATTGCGTGTGCACAACAAAGGCATATGACGGCTTGGATGTTGTGGATGTTGTGGATGTGGTGGATGGGTGTAAATATACATGCTCACAGCTAGTTCACATCATCTTGTGTGTACCCACTAAAGGCAAAGACAGCTTGGATGAGGTGGATGGGGTGGGGAAAACCCTAAGCAATTGTGAGTATCCACCAAAGGTAGATGACGGCTTAGATGTGGTGGATGTTGTAGACTTTTTGAAGGATGGAAATACTTAATTCAATTTATAAAAAAATGCGATAATAATCGCACAATTAAATTATCATCCCAGCTGAGATGATGATTTAATAATATTGTAGAATTAAATGATCACTGTAGCACGAACTCAGGGCGCCCGTTGTTTAAACGATTGTTTGGGGCTCAGTTCATCAGTGCTTTTTCTTTTTAAGCCCTTCCTATACGGTTGGGCAAGTCCCTTTAGCCTATTTGGCCTACCCCTGGACTGTAACATACGTACATACAGACTTAGTGGATGGGGTGGAAAATATATACACTCACAGCTGTAAAGGGTACCCTCCAAAGGCCGAGGACTGCTTGCATGTGGTGCATGTGGTCGATGGGGTGGATGGGTGGAAATATATTTACTCAGAGCATCTTGTGTGTACCAACCACAGGCAAAGACAGCTTGGATGGGGTGGGTGGGGTGGGTGGGGTGGGTGGGGTGGATGGGGTGGGGAAAAACCCAAAGCAATCGTGAGTACCCACCAAAGGCAGATGACGGCCTATATGTGGTGGATGAGGTAGATGAGGTGGATGGGATGGGGGAAAAACTCAAAGCAATTGTGTGTACCCACCAAAGGCAGATGACGGCTTAGATGTGGTGGATGGGGTGGATGGGATGGGGAAAAACTCAAAGCAATTGTGTGTACCCACCAAAGGCAGATGACGGCTTAGATGTGGTGGATGTGGTGGATGGGATGGGGAAAAGCTCAAAGCAATTGTGTGTACCCACCAAAGGCGCATGACGGCTTAGGTGGCGTGGATGTGGTGGATGAGGTGGATGGGATGGGGGAAAAACTAAAAGCAATTGTGTGTACCCACCAAATGCAGATGACGGCTTGGATGGTGTGGATGTTGTCCTCGGCGTGTCTTCCTCTACTTCACTAATGGTGGACAGGGAGGGCACACCATCGTCGGGCTCGGCCTCTGCTTGTGCTTTTAGTGCTGCCACGTCAAAGTTCCATGAGCTAACACCTTTCTTGTACTCCTCCTACACCACACAGCAGCATTGGATGGTGAGGGTGAGGGTAGGTATTGGAGGGTGAGGGTGGGTTTGGGAGGGTGGGGGTGAGAACAAGTACAAGCTTGTGCTTTCAGTGCTGCCACGTCAAAGTTCCATGAGCTAACACCTTTCTTGTACTCCTCCTACACCGCACCGCAACATTGGAAGGTGAGGGTGGGTATGAGTATGAGTATTTGTATGAGTGTGGGTATGACAATGGTGGACAGGGAGGGCACACCATCGTCAGGCTCGGCCTCTGCTTGTGCTTTAAGTGCTGCCATGTCAAAGTTTTATGGGCTAACACCTTTCTTGTACTCCTCCTACACCAAACCGCAACATTGGAAGGTGAGGGTGGGTATGAGTATGAGTATGAGTATGAGTGTGGGTATGAGAATGAGTATTAGTATGAGTGTGGGTCTGAGTATTAGTACGAGTGTGGGTATGAGAATGAGTACTAGTGTGGGTATGATGTTCTTTGCAGGGCTGATGTTACCGCCCTGCCCTGTCGAATCTCCTGCCCCCCCCTCCCACCCAGATAAAACCATGCACCACTGATCGAGCAATGTTATTTGCATTGTCTAGGGCTGATGTTGCCGCCCTGCCCTGTCGAATCTCCCCCCCCCCCCCCACCCACACTAAACCACGCACCACTGATCGAGCAATGTTCTTCGCATTGTCCAGGGCTGAAGTTGCCGCCCTGCCCTGTCGAATCTCCTGCACCCTCTCCTCCAGAGGGGGAAGATTGGATAACAAGTGCTTTTCAAGGTACTCCTCGTCGCGCGCTATCTTAAAAAACTTGTGTTCCAGCAGTTGCGCTGCCGTAGGTCTCACTCGTGGATCTTTCTGGAGGCATCGGGTCACTAGGTCCTTCATAGCCTGCGTAGGTTGGGTAGGGTTGGGTTTGGTAGAGCTGGGTTAGGTTTGGTAGCTTTGGGTTAGTTTGGGTAGGGTTTGGTAGAGCTGGGTTAGGTTTGGTAGGTTTGGGTTAGGTTGGGTAGGGTTAGGTTGGGTAGGGTTAGGTTGGGTTGGATTGGGTAGAGCTGTGTTAGGTTGGGTAGGGTTAGGTTGGGTAGGGTTAGGTTGGGTAGGGTTAGGTTGGGTAGGGTTAGGTTGGGTTGGATTGGGTAGAGCTGGGTTAGGTTGTGTAGCTTTGGGTTAGTTTGGGTAGGGTTTGGTTGGGTTGGGTTTGGTAGAGCTGGGTTAGGTTTGGTAGCTTTGGGTTAGTTAAGGTAGGGTTAGGTTGGGTTGGGTAGAGCTGGGTTAGGTTTGGTAGCTTTGGGTTGGTTTGCGTAGGGTTAGGTTGGGTTTGGTAGAACTCGGTTAGTTTGGGTAGGACAGGGTTGGTTTGTGTTCCAGCAGTTGTGCTGCTGTAGGTCTCACTCGGGGATCTTTCTGGAGGCATCGGGTCACTAGGTCCTTCAAAGCCTGCGTAGGTTGGGTTGAGTAGGGTTTCGAAGGTTTAGCTAGTTTGGGTATGATTAGGTTGGGTTATGTAGTGTTGGGTTGGGTAGGGTTGGGTTGGGTTGCCCGGCTCCTGGGATTGTTGTGTTGTGTTGGCTGGGTACTGTACTACTTGGAGCAACAGTGCCGAAAGAAAAAAGCCTGGAGGGGCGTGGTGTTATAGCAATTCAGGGGATGAACAGGGCAAACGTTCCATACTTCGTCGAGAATTGTTGAGAATTTCAGGCCAAATTGTCGAGAATTCTCAGATTTCCAGGCCAAATTCTCGACGAAGTACAAAGTACAAGTTCTCGCGGAAACGGTTTGTCCAGTTCATCCCCTGAATTGCTTTAAGGGGACCCTCCCTTACGTCGCAGCTGGGGAAAGTCACCATGGCAGATATAGTAAGAGTCACCCTCTAGGCGATAGGGACTCATTCATGTGACGTGTGGCAAGAATGCTGGTACAGGAGGCAATAGATTCTCGAAGCAAAAACTGAACAAGAAAAAAAGTAAACATCCTCCAGCTTCTGCACCCCCCCCCCCCCCCCCCCCCCCCCCCCCCCCCCCCCCCCAGCGCTTTTCTTTTAATATTTAAGGAACCGGGTTAGGGATCCATTTCCACCCTGCTCTGAACAACCATTTGCTGGCAATAATGTTCTGGCAATAATGTTGGAACCAGGATGATACTATTACTAATATATATATATATTATTATTAATAATCTGGCAATACTGTTGGAACCAGGATGATACTATTACATATATTATTATTCATTATATATATTATTATTAATAATCTGGCAATACTGTTGGAACCAGGATGATACTATTACATGTATTATTATTCATTATATATATTATTATTAATAATCTGGCAATACTGTTGGAACCAGGATGATACTATTACATATATTATTATTCATTATATATATTATTAATAATAATCTGGCAATACTGTTGGAACCAGGATGATACTATTACATATATTATTATTCATTATATATATTATTATTAATAATCTGGCAATACTGTTGGAACCAGGATGATATTATTACATATATTATTATTCATTATATATATTATTATTAATAATCTGGCAATACTGTTGGAACCAGGATGATACTATTACATATATAATTATTCATTATATATATTATTATTACACTAACCTAAAACGATTAACATCCTCATTACCACTGTTTATTTGTTTAGCTTAGAAGCATCTGTTGGGCAGCTCATTTCACCCGTCCTTGGGCCAATCCTAAAATTAGCTGGCACGTCTTATCTGAAGCTCACATTGCAGGTAGTCCAATGCAGCTGAAAGCTTTAGGTTTGACCCATTGGATGGCGAATGGAGCTGGATGGAAGCTGCCATGCATAGCCCAAAAGAGAAAAAGCGATTAACATCCTCAATACCTAGTAGAAATCAATAAACATTTTGAACAAAATCCTCCTTGAACATTAAGCGATTAAATTTAAATCATCATTCAACCTGGAACGGTTAAATTACAATCCGCATCCAACATAAAACAATTAAATATAAAGTCTCATTAACCCTTATACAATTAAATTAAAATCCTCGTTAACTCAAAAACCTACAACGATCAAATTACAATCCTCATAAAACCTACAACGATTAAATTACAATCCCCATTAACCCTAATACAATTAAATTACAATCCTCGTTAACCCTAAAACCATAAAATTGCAATCCTCATAAAACCTAAACCGATTAAATTACAATCCTCATTAACCCTAAAACCATAAAATTACAATCCTCATTAAACCCAAAACCATAAAATTACAATCCTCATAAAACCTAAACCAATTAACATCCTCCAACTCCTTACCTTGGGGACCTGCTTCCTGCCCTGGCCATCCAATGTGGGAGGGGGGTTCATTACAACATGGTTGGTGCCCCTTGGTTCAATGAATAATACTAACAGGGCACCAACCATGAGGGGGTGGGGGGGGGGGGTGGGGGGGGGGGGGAGGGGCATACCAAACTCTGTTTGAGTGTTCAACCATTATTCAGAACTGTTCACACCTTGGAGAACTGCTTCCTGCCCTGGTCATCCAATGTGGGAGGGGGGTTCTGGAGCGTCATGAACAACACCTTCATGGGGGAAAACTTGGCAAAGGGGGCATGCCCGTGCGCCATCTCGAGGAGGGTGATACCGAAGGACCAGATATCAGCTGCGTTGTCATACCTGCGTGTCAAATGTGCAGGTTGAAAAAGGTTTAGGTTTGGTTTAAATAGGTTCAGGTCGATCATGACATGACATACAAACAGTAATTCTATACTTTTAGATAGGTTTAGGTACGGTTGTAACATTACATAAAGACAGGGTAATTGTAGACATTGTCATATATAGACGGTAATTACAGACCAGATATGAGATATCGGCTTTGTTGCCATATCTGCATGTCAAACAGTGCCAACAGTGTCTAGGTTTAGGTAATGTCAACAGGTTAATGACATGTCAACATTGTATAGGTTAAGGTTTAGGTACAGCAATACCATTACATTGTCATAGATAGGCGGTAATTACAGGCCAGATAACTAGGGAACGGCAACTAATATTAGTGTTTGAAAAACTCATATTAACTAATATTATTATAGTTTCACAATAATATTAGTTTTTCAAATAAAATCGGAATTCTGGTTAGATGGCTTGTCCGACTAATTATTTAATATTGCATAATATTATTTATTCACTAATATGATATAACATAGCCGACCCCTACAGATAACAGCTGCAGTTGGATACCTGCAGGAAAAGAAGCATTGGATCAATGAGGCAAAGAAGCAATAAGGTGGGGCGTGGTATCAAGGGAACCCGTCGTTCTCGGGTAGAGAGCGGTCTTCTACCTCAACTGGACAAGCTACCATCGCGGTTGACAACGACCGGAAACGCTTAGAGCGAGCGTAGGGGGAATCGAACCCCGACCCTACGTCCTCAAAGCGACTTGGTGTGCCACTAGACCAATTGATTCGCTGAAAGGGGCTTAAAGAAATAAAGCAATGAGGCAAGAAGCCATAATAATTATAATGAAGCGAAGCATGACAAGATGTATGTGTATGTTGCTACAGTCCAACAATGGGGTGGCCAAATAAGCTAAAGGGACTTGCCCAACCATGATATCAGGAGGGGCTACACAGAAAAGGCACGGATGAACTGATGTAGTGCGGTAGTTGGTGGTGGGCCCCAGTTGGTGGTGGGCCCCAGTGAGAGCAAACAGGCTGCCCCCCTCAACCTCACGCCTCGTAACAAGGCGTTTTCTTTCTCTTTTTTTCCGCGGTAGTCCAAGTTCAGGTGAAGTTGCGGTCTGAGAAACCAAACAAACCAAACCTAGTAGCCATTCTCCAGTATGTACAGTACATGGAAACGGGAGGGTTCGTTCTATCTCATGCCCTGTGGCAGCTCGTACTATTTTTCATTTTTCAACTGAATTACACAATAAGTGTAGCAAAAGGTGTCACCTGACTGGTGGTAAACCCCACCCCCGCTCTATATTTTGGGGGCTACGCGTAGCAGCTTCTAGGCAGCTGCCTTTCTTCGTCCTTGGGAGAAACGTGAAACCAGATGGTGTGTCTGAAAGCTGACACGACAGGCATTCCAATGCAGTTGCAAGCTTTGGACTTGACTCAAAGCCTGGCTGGTGGAGCCGGATGGAAGCTGCTATGTGTAGCCCAAAAACGAAACGGTGCTCACCCCGACAACTGGAAGCATGCATCAAAAGCATTCCACATTATAATATTATTATCATTACTAATATCCTAACTATCATTTTGTTATTATCATTACTATTATCATCACTATTATAATGTCATTATCATTACCATCACTGTAATCATTATTATCATTACTATTATCATCACTATTATAATGTCATTATCATTACCATCACTATAATCATTATTATCATTACTATTACCATCACTCTTATCAGTATCATCATCATTACTACTATCTTTGCCTGTTAGCCATTATTAGTATCATCACTAGTATCATTACTGGCGTCATTATTACTAATATCTTTGCCTGTTTGTACCAAGCCTAGTTCACAACATCCATGCCAACAGAACCAACATTAACACTAGGGGACTACAGCTCAACTGCAGTCCCCTCCCCAACCAACTGACCAACCCTAGCACGCTCACCGTCTTCATCAACAACCCGCCCCGCCCTATCTCCCTCCACACGCCCCAACACCACTACCACCGCCGCCTCTACTACCACCACCACCACTACTACCACCACCACCACCACTACCACCACCACCACCGCCGCCTCTACTACCACCACCACCACTACTACCACTACTACTACCACCACCACCACCACTACCGCCACTACCACCACCGCCACGACTACCACCACCACTACTACCACCACCACCGCCACGACTACCACCACCACTGCCACTACTACCACCTTCACACTAGAATGTCCACAGAAGCTACCCTTGAGGATCCAGTGTGAGTCTTACCTATAACCCCCGAAGAGCTACCCCACACCCCACCCCAAATAGCCTGACGGCAGGGTCAGGCCCTGAAGCATGCCCTGACCCCCCAAAAGCCACAACATGTAAACTGACCCTGCCGTCTGCTCCATGACCTCCGGCGCCATCCAGCACGGGGTGCCAACAAACGTCATTCGGGTTTGTTTGTCGTTGCCCCAGGAACCTCCACGCTCCAGGGAGGTAGACACGCCGAAGTCAGCCAGGTATACACATCCATCCTTGTCCACTAGGATGTTTCCAGCCTGTTGGGAATGGGGGGGGGGGGGGGGGGGGGGGGCAGGTTGTGGGGGGGGGGGGGAGGGAGTGAGGTGCAGTGGGGAGGGGCGGGGGGATCCATCACTACATCCATCCTTGTCCACTAGGATGTTTCCAGCCTGTGGGAATGGGGGGGGGGGGGGGGGGGGGGGGGGGGGGGGGGTGGCAGGTTGTGGGGGGGGGGGGGTGAGTGAGGTTGCAGTGGGGAGGGGCGGGGGGATCCATCACTACATCCATCCTTGTCCACTGGGATGTTTCCAGCCTGTTGGGAATGGGGGGGGGAGGTCGTGTGGGTGTGGGTGAGTGAGGTGCAGTGGGGAGGGGCGGGGGGATCCATCACTACATCCATCCTTGTCCCATGGGATGTTTCCTGTCCGTTGGGAATGGGGGGGGGGGGGGGGGGGGGGGGGGAGGTTGTGTGGTTGTGGGTGAGTGAGGTGCAGTGGGGAGGGGCGGGGGGGTCCATCACTACATCCATCCTTGTCCACTGGGATGTTCCTGTCCGTTGGGAATGGGGGGGGGGGGGAGGTTGTGTGGGTGTGGGTGAGTGAGGTGCAGTGGGGAGGGGCGGGGGGATCCATCACTACATCCATCCTTGTCCACTGGGATGTTTCCAGCCTGTTGGGAATGGGGGGGGGGAGGTTGTGTGGGTTGTGGGTGAGTGAGGTGCAGTGGGGAGGGGCGGGGGATCCATCACTACATCCATCCTTGTCAACTGGGATGTTTCCTGTCGTTGGGAATGGGGGGGGGGGGGGGGGGGGGGGAGGTTGTGTGGGTGTGGGTGAATGAGGTGCAGTGGGGAGGGACGGGGGGGATCCATCACTACATCCATCCTTGTCCACTGGGATGTTTCCAGCCTGTTGGGAATGGGGGGGGGGGGGGGGGGGGAGGTTGTGTGGGTGTGGGTGAGTGAGGTGCAGTGGGGAGGGGCGGGGGGGTCCATCACTACATCCATCCTTGTCCACTGGGATGTTTCCTGTCCGTTGGGAATGGGGGGGGGGGGGGGGGGGGGGGGGGGGAAGGTTGTGTGGGTGTGGGTGAGTGAGGTGCAGTGGGGAGGGACGGGGGGATCCATCACTACATCCATCCTTGTCCACTAGGATGTTTCCAGCCTGTTGGGAATGGGGGGGGGGGGGGGGGGGGAGAGGTTTTGTGGGTGTGGGTGGTTGGTGGGTTTGGTGAGTGAGTGAGGTGCAGTGGAGCGGGAGGGATCCCCTACTATCCATCCTTGTCCACCAGATTTTTCTGGCCTGTTGGGGATGGGAGGGGGTGGAGCATGCATGTGTTTGCGCATGTGTGTGTGGGAGGGGGGGGGCGGGGGGGGAGGAGGAAGGGACAGTGTCCTGTTGCTTACTGTGTCTTATTTTTGCTATCACGAGTTGTCTGTTGCAGGACATGCATATAATTTTGGGTCAGTAGGTACACATGAAGAAATTCTGGAACAAACACGTAGCTTTTCTTTTCAGCTACCAGCAGCAGCTTCTAGGCAGCCCCATGAGCCAGCCGCTGGGCTACGCCCCAAAAATTCAGCAGTTATGAACAGCTAATTTTTCCAGCTTCAAGGTTCAGTAGGTTGCGTCAGGTTTGGCTGAATAGCCAGTGAGGGGAGCTGCATGGAAGCTGCTGCTCGCAGCTGAAAAGAAAAGCTATGAAACAAATACAAGAAACCCTTGGTTTCTTGTTGGTGCAACTAGCAGCTTTCTTGTGTCTCCCTAAGCAATCCCAAATAGCTCTAACATGGCAACCTTCGAACACCAAGGTACATAATTTAGCACTTGGCCTACAAGAGGCTCCTTCATGACAAGTCCTACGCAGCGTTGCAAGCGACGCAGAAAATTAGCGGACAGTGTTGGCTATCGGAACGACAGGTGGCAACAGAATGGAGCAGGGACCAAAGGCAGTTAGTTACAAGACGGTTGGCTGACGTGTCAGGCTTCGTCTCAGTCCTCAGTCGGACGGACAGAGAGGTAATTCTGGGGGCTCCCGCCCCCCAGGGGGGGGGGGGGGCTCGGCCCAAAACCCTGCTTGTAAATTGCTGCACACTGATGATGATAAGAGCAACAGCTTCTAGGTAGCTCCCCTGACTGGCTATTCAGCCAAGCCTAACGCAACCTAGTGCACCTTAAAGCTGGCACAATCTTCTGTCAAGAACTGCTGACATATTTGGGTTGGCTGAAGGAGCTGCCTAGAATTCAGTATTTTAATAGAAGTATTTAAAGAATTATTTCTTTAAGGCCCCATCTGTATTTTGGTAACAGTTGCGCCAGCACTTGAAAAGGTTGTGCAGCAAGTTAGAGCAACAAATCCTGTGCAGCGTCGCAAGCGAAAATGGAAAGACGGAGTGTGTTGGCAACGGAACGAAAGGTGGCAACGATGGAGCTGACTGGAGCGAGTTAGTTACGCGACCGTTGGCTGACGTGTCGTGGCAAGAATTGTTTTTCCGGTCAAACGGACAAATGGGTAACCCTGGGGGCTCCGCCAAAAAGAGAGTATGAATGCCATTTGCAGTCTTAATTTTTGCTCTGGAGGACGTTTGCAAGCTGCTGCGCACCTTGATGTCTCGGTGAATGCCACCCTGGCGGTGCACATAATCCAAAGCTCTGAGGACGTCCCTCATGATGGTTGCAATTGAAACCTCATCCAAGCCCTGAAGAGCAAGGAGGTGGGGTAGTATTAAAGGTCAGCACTGATATGAGCACTGATGCCTGTCTGGAGCCTGTTTTAGGCCTGTTCAGAACACCTCTTCTGAGCTTGTTTAAAACCTGTGTTAAGCCTGTTTTAGGCCTGTTCAGGACACCTCTTCTGAGCTTGTTAAAAACCTGTGTCAAGCCTGTTTTTAGCCTATATTAAGCCACTGTTGCCTGTTTTGAGCCTGTGATGAGCCTGTTATAGGCTGAAGACGTCCTTCGTGATGGGTGAGATATAAACCTCGTCCAAGCCATGTAGAGAAGGGAGTGGAAGTGGGGGGGGGATGGAGATGAGGGTAGAGGTGGGGGTAGTTTAAGACCTATGTCAATATCACTGTTTGAAATGTTAATGTAAATGTTTCAAATGCAAATGTTTGAAATGTCCAGGTCCATGTCAGTGGGGTGATGAGGCATGGAGAGGTGCAAGGGGGGTGCAGGGGTGAGGTGGGGGGCATGGAGTGATGCAGGGGGGGGATCAAGGATGCAGGGGGGAGATGAGGCGTGGAGAGGTGCAGTGTGGTGATGAGGCATTGAGTGATGCAGGGGGGTGATGAGGGATGTAGTTATTGAGGGGGGTTATGAAGCAAGGATAGTGCAGGTGGATGATGAGGCATGGAGTGATGCAGGGGCGTGATCATGGATGCAGGTTGGTGAGGCGTGGAGAGTTGCATGGGGGTGATTATGGATGCAGGGGGGCGATGAGGCATGGAGTGATGCAGGGGGGTGATCATAGATGCAGGTTGGTGAGGCGTGGAGGGTGCAGGGGGGTGATGAGTGACGGAGTGATGGAGGGGGGTGATGAAGCAAGGAGACGTGCAGGGGGGATGCAGGGGGGGGGGGGGAGATATGGTATGGAGTGATGAAAGGGAGAGGCAGAGGAGCGATGAGGGACATAGGTGATTCAGATTAGTGATGAGGGACGGAGTGTTCGTACATGAACAGGCTTTCCTGGATAACTACTGGGTAAAAGTGATCAAGGACAATGATAGAGATGCATTGCACAGATCAGGATGAGGAGGAATGTGGTGGGTGGTTTGATTCACTGGTACCCTGATGCCCTTATAGCAACAGATGGTGAGGGGTCAAAGGAGGCAGGAGCTGGGCAAAAGGGGCATCTGGGGGGGCCTCATCGGCTCTGCTTACTTCTGGATGGCTGTATTTCATAATGTGCAGCACCGAGCCTCCGCTAATCAGGGGCATGACCATCCATAGCTCCGATTTGTCAACGAATGAGGTGTAGAGCGGAAGCACGTTTGGGTGATTGTAACTGCGCATTGTCGTGGTCTCCTGTATGATATCGTCCAGGCTGCAATTGATGGACTCCAGATTCATCTTCTTCACGGCCATAATCTCATGCCTGGGTTTGCATAACACCTTGTGCACAGTGGCTGACACGCCCCTCCCGCAGTCCTCTAGTAACTCATAGCTATCTGCGTCCGTCGGGTACTCCTTGCTCAACGCGCCAAAGTCCCGGGCGCTTTTGGACGACTTGAACATAGACGTGAGTCCTGCGGCATCAGTCCGGTGAGAAACACGCAAGGTGGCAACATTTAAGAAACTCGCAATATTGGACCCTAGACTTACCAGTGACGGTGCGCTCGAACGCCATTATGTGTGTTAGCAACTATGAGCAGGGTGTTGATAACTCAAGAGTAGCGAATTTTTCTTCTGCTGCGCAATGCCACCATGTACACATTTCCTGCGGAGATTGATTGCTCATCACCAAATCTGCAACATGCTCTAAAACGACCTGGGGAGGCAACCTGTAGTGCCCATCACATTTATACCCTGGCAAAAGATACCCATGGATGTCATTAATAATAATTGGCGGAGCCCCCCTTCTGGGGGGCGGGAGCCAGGGGCGGGAGCCCTCAGAGCAGGCCGAGCAGGGCCAAAGCGCCATCCGGAGTCACCCCGTTGACCGGATGCGGATGTCCGGATGTCCGTCCGATGCGATGTGCGATGTGCGGTTGTGCGACCGACCGCCGCCCCCCCCCCCCCCCCCCCCCACACCCACACCCACCCCACCCACACACACACGCACACACACACACACACACACTCTCACACCCACACACACACACACTCACACACACACACACACTCACACACTTCCCCCCCACCCCACCCCCACACCCCACATACCCAGCCCCCCACCCAACCCCACCCAACCCACCACCCAACCCGACCCCCCTTTCCGCGTCGCTTGCCTAGGACTTGTCAACACGAGGTGGCGCGGCTTTGTATGCCGTATACCCTAAACCCTAAACGCTGGCTGGAAGCCCTAAGCTCGATGACGGCTGCTGGTATCTTAAATCTTAATCGACAAAGACAAATATATGAATATCGCAGATGAATGTCATGTTGCCAGCTGTGGGTGATGTTGAGGAACAATGTTTATAAAGTTGTATACCGCACAATGATGCGGAGCTTATGACTTAATGCCATAGCTTCTTGTTGTTTTTGTTCTAGCTTCTTGTTTTTTGTTGTTCTAGCTTGTTGTTGTTGTTGTTGTTGTTGTTGTTGTTGTTGTTGTTGTTGCTGTTTTATGGCATTGGAGCTAATTTTACCCAATAGGTGGTGTGCGGAAAGGTGCCATAGCCCAGTCGTGATACCAACACCTCACAACCCCATAATTTACGTGTAGCAAACATCTTATGTGGATGGTCAGTAGCCTGATGCACATATGCGCCTCCGAGTTGGGCTATGCTCAGCAGAGCGAACAACGCAGCAAGTTGCTCCTCCAAGCTTTTGCTGAAAGCTATTTACCCACTCCTCGATTCTGATGTTTACAAATAGCAGTACAGCACCATGTGGCAGACTGATGCGACTGGATCACACTCAGATGACCAGATATCCAGATATCCAGGGTGGGCCTCGAGTTGCGTGTCTGGATCGTCTGGATTATGATTAGAGCGGCCGCCTTGGGCTAGAGCAGGATTCAACTGCACTTTCTCGAATGCTTCTCTGTCGAATGCCCACCCATTTGAATCACGACTCAATTTGTTGTTAAAAAAATGATGCGGGCAAGAGCTATGACGCGATCCGCTGCAGCTAAGTCTACCAGGTCAGGGCGGCGAGGGTCCCCTGCCAGGCTGGAGTCTAGAGTCTGGTGATCTCGGCTGCCACGCTTTCAATGCGTTTCACCAACTAGGGTCTAACTCTTGGGGTAAAGAGGGTAGTACTGGGTTGCATCGTAGGGCAGCCTGTTTGATAGTACGAGCTACCTGAAGCGCAGACGCTTAAAGACGCTTAAAGACGCTTACAGACGCTTGACGAATTGTAACTCTCAGAAGAATTAATGCCTAGCCCGTTTGCCAGATGCTTTGACGGGCTCCGTTTAGACAGGAGTCACCGCATTCTTGTCAAGGCCATCTAGATTCCTCAGTGTTGCAGCGACAGGCGAAGCCCCTCCGATGGATAGCTCTGCCGCTGGATGGGATCCTACTCAAATGGTGCGCTGCATGCAATCAACGATGAAACCGTTTCTCTGCCAGCGCCCTGTAGCAAGAGGAGGGGTTGTGCTTCGAGGAAACCCTCACTTTCTGCCCAGTCACCAGCGTCTTGCCAGTTGCAATATTTTAAGTCCAGGCCATGGTCAGCAACCCTCATATTTGAGTAACATATTCCCCCCAACACACACCCACACATCACCACCACCACCAATCCCCATTCTCCACTTCCCACGCCCCCAAGCCCCACTCCCCACTCCCTCTCCCACATCTCAATTATAGCCCCCAGCATACTTCCTCCTTTGCCTACCATTCTCCCATTTCATGAGGTACAGCATCCTCCAGAACAGCTAATGAAAGCCGATTCCTCACCTCCATCCTTGACCACCATAAAGCTTAGGTGTGTGAGAAGTTGATAAAAGCAATCAATGAGGTGGACCTTGGTCCTCGTTAGATTCTCACGCTTCACACCTCACACGTCTCATCTCGCACCTTACATCTCACACCTTTTATCTCGCACCTCACTCCTTGCACCTTTTATCTCGCACCTCACACCTCACACTTCTCATCTCGCTCCTCACACCTAGCACCTCTCATCTCGCACCTCACACCTCGCACCTAACACCTCTCATCTCGCACCTAACACCTCGCACCTCACACCTCATTTCATCAGGTGCAAGATGGACAGAAACATCAAACCCAAACATCTAACCCATAACCTCAAACCTCTAACCTTTAACTGAAACCTTTAACCTCAACCCCCAGACCTCCAACCCTGTAACCTCCCCGCAGGCCTGAAAGGAACTCTAGACTCCAAACCTAAAACCCTAAACCTATAACTTTTAACCCCCCAGCAGGCCTGAAAGGAACCCTAGACTCCAAACCTAAAACCCCAAACCAATAACTTGTTACCCCCCAACAGGCCTGAAAGGAACCCTAGTATGTATATATGTATGTTACTGTCCAGGGGTAGGCCCAATAGGCTGAAGGGACTAGCCCAACCGTGATAGGAAGTGTAAAAAGAAAAAGCATTGATGAACTGAACCCCAAACAATTGTTTTACCGACGGAAGGCCTGAGTTCGTGCTACAGTGATCATTTAATTGTTAAGGAAATCTAGACTCAAAACCTGAAACCCTAAACCTCAAGCCTTCCTAAAGCCAATTCACTAAATCACGTAATCACTAATTCACCAATTCACCAAATCTCTAATTCAATCATTTACTTAATCATGTAATCACTAATTCACTTATTCACCAAATATATAGTTCACTAATTCACTTACTTCACTTGATCACATAATAACTAATTAACCAAATCTCTAATTCACTCATTCACTTAATCACTAATTAACCAATTCACCAAATCACCAAATCTCTAATTGACTCATTCACTTAATCACGTGATCCATGTACCAGGGAGCGGATGCTGTCAGCCGTCTGCTCGCCAATGACCTTGAGTTTTCTGCTGCGGTTAAAAAGCATGACGTGAAAGCAGCATCAAGCATTGCAGCAAAAATTGTGAAGGTAAGGGGAGTGGCATGCGCAAAACAAATCAGTAAAAAGAATGCCTGGTGGGGCGTGGTATTAAGGGAACCCTAATACCCTATCTTATTGCGGTAGAGAACAGGCTGCTACTTTACCTAGACAAAGCTACCATGGCGGTTGACAGCGTCTATGTGGCACGTGCAATGGTTGTGAGGGGAAGGGAAGTGGCATGCACAAAACAGGCTCAGTTGCTTTGCTGAAATGGGTTAGTATTGGGTTAAGAAGCATAACCTGAAAGCAGCATCAAGCATTGCAGCAAAGATTGTGAACGTAAGGGCAGTGGCACGTGCAATTGCTGTGAAGGGAAGGGCAGTGGCATGCACAAAACAGGCTAATTCGGTTTGCTGAAATTGGTTAGTATTGGGTTGTGAAGCACAACCTGAAAGCAGCATCAAGAATTGCTGCAAAGATTGTGAAGGTAAGGGCAGTGGCATGTGCCATGGTTGTGAAGTTAGGGTAGTGGAATGCACAAAGGTTGTGAAGGTAAGGGCGGTGGCACGTGCAATGGTTGTGAAGTTAAGGGCTGTTGCATGCACAAAGGTTGTGGAGGTAAGGGCAGTGCCATGCATAAAACAGGCTCAGTTGTTTTGCTGAAATTGGTTAGTATTTGAATAAGAAGCATAACCTGAAAGCAGCATCAAGCATTGCAGCAAAGATTGTGAACGTAAGGGCAGTGGCATGTGCCATGGTTGTGAAGTCAAGGGATGTTGCATGCACAAAGGTTGTTGAGGTAAGGGCAGTGCCATGCACAAAACATGCTCAGTTGTTTTGCTGAAATTGGTTAGTATTTGGTTAAGAAGCATGACGAGAAAGCAGCATCAAGCATGGCAGCATAGGTTGTGAAGGTAAGGGCAGTGGCATGCGCAAAACAAATCAGTGCAAAGAATGCCTGGTGGGGCGTGGTTTTAAGGGAGCCCTGTCTTACTGCAGTAGAGAACGGGCTGGTACTTTACCTGGACAAAGCTACCATGGCGGTTGACAGCGACCATGTGGCACGTGCAATGGTTGTGAAGGTAAGGGCAGTGGCATGCACAAAACAGGCTCAGTTGCTTTGCTGAAAGTCGTTAGTATTTGGTTAAGAAGCATGGTGTGAAAAAAGGGTATCAAAGATGGCGGCTAAGGTTGTGAAGGTACGGGCAGTGGCATCCACAAAGGTTGTGAAGGTACGGGCAGTGGCATCCACAAAGGTTGTGAAGGTACGGGCAGTGGCATCCACAAAGGTTGTGAAGGTACGGGCAGTGGCATGCTCATAGGTTGTGAAGGTACGGGCAGTGGCATCCACAAAGGTTGTGAAGGTACGGGATGTAAGGCAGCTTAGGTTATGAACATGAGGCGATGGTATGCATAAAACAGGCTAGGTTGGTTAGCTGAAGTTGGTATGTATTTGGTTTAAAAGCATTATGTGAAAAGAATATCAAGCATTGCAGCAGAGGTTGTGAACATAAGGGCAGTGGCATGCCCAAAGGTTGTGAGCGTAAGGACAATGGCATGCTCAAAGGTTGTGAATGTAAGGGAGGTAAGGCAGCCATGGTTGTGAAAGTAAGGGCAATGGCATGCACACAACAGGCTCAGTTGGTTTGCTGAGTTTGGTTTGTATTTGGTTAAGAACCATGACGTGAAAGCAGCATCAAGCATGGCAGCTAAGGTTGTGTACGGAAGGGCAATGGCATGCTCATAGGTTGTGAATGCAAGGGCAGTGTCCTGCTCAAAGGTTGTGAATGTAATGGCAGTGGCATGCTCGTAGGTTGTGAAGGTCAGGGAGGTAAGGCAGCGAAGGTTGTGATTGAAGGGCAGTGGCATGCGCATAGCAGCCTCAGTTCGTCTGCTGAATTTGGTTCATGTGTCGTTACATATGAGAACAATAGCCCGTTTCAGTGATATGATTGGTCTAGTGGTACACCAAATCGCTGGAACAAAGCGGGGTCGGGGGTTTGATTCCCCCTACGGCCAACCTGAGGGCTGCAGGTCATTGTCAACCGCGATGGTAGCTTGTCCAGTTATGGTGGTAGACCGTTTTCTGCCCGCGTACGACGGGTTCCCTTAATACCACGCCCCACCAGGCATTATCATTAAGTGAACAATATGTCATCGCATGTTGATGCATGATAAGGGAATGGCAATATGTAGGGATCGACGTATCATATGATGTTGGCCAAAGATGAGTATGATATCATATGATATCATACAAATTGCATCATATGATATTGTATATAAATGGTAACTCTGGCCTAGTCAGACTGTCGGCATCATATGATATCATATGATGACATGATATCATAGGATATTGTACTGCCGTTCCCTAGCAATATGAAATCATATGATGCCGGCAGTCTGACTAGGCTAAAGTTACCATATATATACAATATCATATGATGCGGTTTGTATGATATCATATGATATCAAACTCGCATTTGGTCAAAATCATATGATATGCCGGTCCCTACATATGACTAGGGAACGGCAACTAATATTAGTGTTTGAAAAACTGATATTAACTAATATTATTATAATGTCAAAATAATATTAGTTTTTCAAATAAATTCGAAATTCTGGTGAGACGGCTCGTCCGACTAGTATTATATAATACTATTTATTCACTAATATTATATAACATAGCCTACCCCTACATATGACCGATCACACTATGAGCTGGTCACCTGTTCAACATTCCATTGCGTTGCAGACACAGATCCACTGGGTCGGTTGCGTCTCATGAAGAAGATTTTAAACAGCAGCGTACCGAGAAGCAAGAAGCAGATTCCACCAACGGGAAATACTTGACTCATGGTTATAAAATTTAGGTCATGGTTTATTATGGTCATGGTATTTATGGTCATGGTATTTATGCGCCATGGGTATTGGTATGGTGTTATGGTATGGTGTTTATTCATGGGGTTTATGGTCATGGTGTAATCTGGTCATGGTGTTTATGGTCATGGTGTTTATGGTCATGGTGTTTTATGGGTCATGGTGTTTATGGTCATTGGTGTTAGGTCCTGGTGTGTTGGTCATGTTGTTTATGGTATGGGTTATGTTCATGGTTGTTTATGGGTTCATGGTTATTTATGGTTCATGGTGTTTATGTCATGATTATGGTCATGGTGTTTATGGTCATGGGTTTATGGTTCATGGTGTTATGGTCATGGTGGTTTATGATCTGTATTTATGGTCATGGTATTCATGGTCATGGTGTTATGGTCATGGTATTTATGGTCATGGTATTTATGGTCATGGTGTTTATGGTCATGGTGTTTATGGTCATGGTGTTTATGGTCATGGTGTTTATGGTCATGGTGTTTATGGTCATGGTGTTTATGGTCATGGTGTTTATGGTCATGGTGTTTATGGTCATGGTGTTTATGGCCATGGTGTTTATGGGCCATGTTTGTTTATGGTCATGGTGTTTATGGTCCATGGTGTTTTATGGGTCATGGTATTATGGTATGGTATTTCTGGTCATGGTGTTTGGTCATTGGTGTTATGGTCATGGTGTTTATGGTATGGTTTGTTTATGGTCATGGTGTTATGGTCATGGTGTTTATGGTCATGGTGTTAGGTCTGGTATTATGGTCATGGTATTTATGGTCGCTCATTGGCGTTTATGGGTCATGGTAGTTATGGTCATGGTGTTTGTTTTTGGTCCATGGTGTTTATGGTCATGGTATTATGGTCATGGGGTGTATGGTCAGGTGTTTTGGCATGGTTGTTTATTGTCATGGTGTTTTATGGTCATGGTATTATGGTCAGTGTTCTGGTCATGTGTTTATGGTCAGGTGTTTATGGTCTGGTGTTATGGTCATGGTATTTTGGTCATGGTTGTTTATGGTCATGGTGTTTATGGTCTGGTTGTTTATGTCATAGGTGTTTATGGTATGGGTTTATGGTTCACTGTGTTTATGGGTATTGGTGTTTATGGTCATGGTGTTTATGGTCATGGTGTTTATGGTCATGGTGTTTATGGTCATGGTGTTTATGGTCATGGTATTTATGGTCATGGTGTTTATGGTCATGCTATTTATAGTCATGGTATTTATGTATCATGGTATTTATGTATCAAGCAAAAACAACTCATGAACTGGCACAAATGGATCAACTACAACCACCACCAACAATACCACCCTCCCACCACCACCAACGACCACTTACCCCTACCACCTATCCTCGTGGTCAGGCCCAAATGAATCAACCGCGACCACCACCAACAATACTAACCCCCAGCCCCCACCAACAACAACCCCCACCACCTATCCTCATGGCCAGGCACGAATGGATCAACCACAATCACCGCCAACAACAATACCCCCCCACACACCACCACCACCATCAACCACCACCAACCACCACCTGTCCTCATGGTCAGGCCCAAATGGATCAGCTGAGTATGAGATCTCCCATGGCGCGCATGGGGCAGGGAGATCCTTATGCAACACCAGCACCGCAGGGGGACGGGCTGATGGACCAGTGGGAGCACAGGGCTGCTGGTGTGAAGACTGGTGACTGGTAAGAGGTTTCATTGAAGGACGTGGTCGTAACACTGGGTTAGTTGAAGTGCAGACTTGCAAGATCTGACTTGATCTGACTTTAACCATCGACCAGAATCTCGGAGGGGTAGGCAGTAAGGTGTGTGTAGTTTTAGGTTCATGGGGGTCAGTGGGAGCACAGGGCTGCCAGTGTGAAGACTGGGGACTGGTAAGAGGTTTCATTGACGTGCTGACTCACAGGATCTGACTTTATCTGACTAGAAGCTTCGATCAGAATCTCGTAGGGGTAGGCAGTAAGGTGTGTGTGTTGGTGTGTGAAGGTTGAGGCGCATGGGGGTCAGTGGGAGCACAGGGCTGCTAGTGTGAAGACTGGGGACTGGTAAGGGAATTCATTTAAGAGCTGACTCACAGGATCTGACTTGATCTGACTAGAAGCATCGACCAGAATCTTTTAGGGGTAGGCAGTAAGTGTGTGTGTAGGTTGAGGCGCATGGGGGTCAGTGGGAGCACAGGGCTGCTAGTGTGAAGACTGGGGACTGGTAAGGGAATTCATTTAAGTGCTGACTTGCAGGATTTTTGACCCGATCTGACTTGAAGCATAATCTATAATCTCGTGGGGGTAGCCAGCAAGTGTGTGTGTTGGTTTGTGTAGGTTTAGGTGCATGGGGGTCAGTGGGAGCACAGGGCTGCTGGTGTGAAGACTGGTGACTGGTAAGAGGGTTCATTGAAGGACATGGTTGTAACGCTGGGTCAGTTGAAGTGCAGACTTGCAAGATCTGACTTGATCTGACTTTAACCATCGACCAGAATCTCAGAGGGGTATGCAGTAAGGTGTGTGTAGTTTTAGGTTCATGGGGGTCAGTGGGAGCACAGGGCTGCCAGTGTGAAGACAGGGGACTGGTAAGAGGTTTCATTGAAGTGCAGCCTTGCAGGATCTGACTTGATCTGACTAGAAGCATCGATCAGAATCTCTTAGGGGTAGGCAGTACGGTGTGTGTGTTGGTGTGTGAAGGTTTAGATTCATGGGGGTCAGTGGGAGTACAGGGCTGCTCGTGTGAAGACTGGGGACTGGTAAGGGGTTTCATTGAAGTGCAGACTGATCTGACTTGATCTGGATCTGGATCTGACTTGATCTAGATCTGACATCCACTCCCCACACACCCACTCCCCCCCCACACACACATCTCCCACATCCCCCCCACACACACACACACTCACACACCCACACACCCCACTCCCCACCCACACACAGGGTGATCATCCGCAGCAGCCACAAGTCCGCTGACCTGGACGCCTTGGGCCAGGAGGGCGTGGTGAGTAAAGTGGACCCTGCAGGCTGGGTGGACATCCATCTCCCCAAGCTAGGCCGCTGCATGAGACTTCAGCAACGCTTCCTAAGTCCCCAACAGCCTGCAAACGCAGGAGGAGTGCACTCTAGAATCCTAGCTGCAGGCACCGACTCCTTCCGGACCCCTATGTTTGAAGGTATGCATAAGGTGGTGTCTGCAAATTTGCTTCTGAGGGTCGGTGTGGAGCTGGTGTTGGGGCTGTTAGATGTGGGTGGGTGGGTGTGGGGGGGGGAGGGTGGGTTGGGTTGGGGGGGGGGGGGGGGGGGGGGGGGAGTGCACTCTAGAATCGTTGCTGCCGGCACAGACTCCTTCAGGACCCCTATGTTTGAAGGTATGCAAAAGGGGAGGGGGGTCTATTTCAATTAACAATTTTCAATTTTGCTCCAAAGGGTGGGTGTGGAGCTAGTGTTGGTGGTGGGGCTGTCAGTATGTGGCTGTTAGGTGGTGGAGTGCATTCTAGAAGCCTGGCTGCCGGCACCGACTCTTTCCGGACCCCCATGTTTAAAGGTATGCAAAAGGTGGTGTCTGCGAATTTGCTTCTGAGGGTCGGTGTGGGGCTGGTGTTGGGGCTGTTAGATGTGTGTGGGGGGGGGGGGAGGAGTTGCTGTGTGTCTTGGTGTTTGTTCGAGTGTGGCCACCAGTGAATGACGTGGCTGTGGGCGGTTGACACACACACACAGGTTTACGCACACACACACCTTAAGTGCACTCCCTCCCTCTTCTGGGCAGAAACTCCATCCCCACACGTCCACATCCACAAACACACCCTAAACTCTCCCCCACCTCACCTCACCCTCACCAAGCCCCACCCTCACCCTCTCCCTCCCTCTCCCGGGCAGAAACTCCCTCCACACACATCCACAACCACATCCACACCCCAAACTCCCCCCCACCTCACCTCACCCTTACCCCAATCCCTCCCTCTCCCGGGCAGAAACTCCATACGCACACATCCACATCCACACCCTAAACTCCTCCCCACCTCACCTCACCCTCACCAAGCCCCACCCTCACCCCAATCCCTCCCTCTCCCGGGCAGAAACTCCATCCACACTCATCCACAACCACATCCACACCCCAAACTCCCCCCCACCTCACCTCACCCTCACCAAGCCCCTCCCTCACCCTCTCCCTCCCTCTCCCGGGCAGAAACTCCCTCCCCACACATCCGCAACCACAACCCCCCCCCCCCAAACTCCCCTCCACCTCACCTCACCCTCACCAAGCCCCACCCTCACCCCCTCCTTCACCCCAATCCACTGGGCCCTTGGCAGGCACCGAGGAGATGAACCGGACGTTGAAGCATTCCCAGTCAGCCCCGGGGGACCAAGCCAACTACAGCAGCGGCGGTGGCGGATCCTCAGGGCGTGGTAATCACCACTCCCACCACCATCACCACCACCACGGCCGCCACCACCACCACCATCACAACCACATAGCTCCCGCCCGAGTGCCTCCACCCCAAGGGAGGGGCGTTACTCGCTACAAGGAGATTGTCAAAGCCGTGCGAAAGGTAGGGTGGATACCTATTCTTTGCTTTCTTGTCTGCGTGGTAATCACCACTCCCACCACCATCACAACCACCATCACAACCACATCGCTCCTGCCCTTGTGCCTCCACCCCAAGAGAGGGGCGTCACTTGCTACAAGGAGATTGCCAAAGCTGTGCAGATGGTAAGGTAGATAGCTTTTCCTTGCTCTCCTGTCTGTGAGGTCATCACCACTCCAACCTTTATCACCACCACCACGGCTGCCATCATCACCACCATCACAACCACATCGCTCCCGCCCGCGTGCCTCCACCCCAAGGGGGGGGCGTTACTCTCTACAAGGAGATTGTCAAAGCTGTGCGGAAGGTAGGGTAGATACCTTTTCCTTGCTCTCCTGTCTGCGAGGTCATCACCACTCCCACCACCATCACCACCACCACAGCCTCCACCACCACCACCATCACAACCACATCGCTCCTGCCCTTGTGCCTCCACCCCAAGAGAGGGGCGTCACTTGCTACAAGGAGATTGCCAAAGCTGTGCGGATGGTAGGGTAGATACCTATTCTTTGCTTCCCGGTCTGCGAAGTCATCACCACTCCCACCACCATCACCACCACCTTGGCCGCCACCACCACCACCATCACAACCACATCGCCCCCGCCCGCGTGCCTCCACCTCAAGGGACGGGCGTTACTCGCTACAAGGAGATTGTCAAAGCTGTGCGGAAGGTAAGGTAGATACCTTTTCTTTGCTTTCCTGTCCGCAAGGTCGTCACCACTCCCACCTCCATCACCACCACGACGGCCGCCATCAACACAACCATCACAACCACATCGCTCCCGCCAAAGTGCCTCCACCCCAAGGGAGGGGTGTTACTCGCTACAAGGAGATTGTCAAAGCTGTGCAAAAAGTAGGGTAGATACCTAATGCTAGGTAGGGTAATGATAACGCCTAGTGGGGTGTGGAATTAAGTGAGACCCGTCTTACGGCGGTAGGGAACGGGCTGCTACTTTACCTGGACAAAGCTACTACGACGGTTGACAGCAACCGCGAACACTGAAGCGCACCCGTGGGAATTCGAACCCGGCACCTATGTCGTTCAAGGAGCTCTGCCATTGAGCCATTCGTTGAACGGGGATTGTGCTGAGTAGGGTAGATAGTATTGGGTAGATGCCTAATGGTAGGTAAGGGTAGATAACTAATGCTAGGTGGGGTAGATAGTGCTACTTGAATTTTTAAAAAAATGAAAAATTAAACATCCAAGAATTGTCACAATGACCTCTAAGGACGTGCCCAGTGGGATAAAGGGAACCGGATCGTAAGTATGTGCTGCTCGAGCCAACATCGCCGGTTGACGACCCTCCGGACGGGCACAAGCACACTCAAGGGGGTTCGAACCCCGCACCTGCATCGATTTTTTAACCTCTGCTCTGCCACTGAGCCATTCGGTTCTGATCGGTGGTACTTGAATCACAAGTACTCAAGTATGCACCTTAGTGTAGCGAGGGTGCTACGGTAGAGCCTTTTGCAAGCTTGTACGCATGAATCCTTAGCCACAGCAAATTCGCTTGCCTCCACCCACGGTGGAAGGAAGCTAGTACCCACAAAGCCAGTACCCACAAGCCAGATCTCCTATACCCTAAACCCTAAACCCGAGGACACAGCCGAGGACAAAGCCAGTACCCACAAGCCAGATCTCCTCGGGTTTAGGGTTTAGGGTTAAGAAGATCTGGCTTGTGGGTACTGGCATCCCCCCTCCTCCACCCACTGGGTACAAGCGCCATGCCAAGCGGACAGGTGTATGGTTGCTCCGGTGGAGATCTCCCCCCCGCCCCATCCAACCCAAATCCAACCCAATCAATCCCAACCCAATCAATCCCAACCCAATCCATCCCAGCCCAATCCTTCTCAACCCAACCCATCCCAACCCAATGCATCCCAACCCAATACATCCCAACCCAATACATCCCAACCCAATACATCCCAACCCAATATATCCCAACCCAATACATCCCAACCCAATACATCCCATCCCAACCCAACCCACTCTTCTTGTAGGAAATGCTGTCTCTAGAAGAAAATGTGCCCTGGAATTCTGTGGATGCTGCCTGGAAGGGCATTCGTCCTAGCTGGCGCAAAAGCCTAAAAAACCTGGGAGAGGTGGCATCCAGGTCAGCACCGGAGGTGATGATCCCCCTTCTGGCTGCTTCCATGTTGGAACTCAATGGCGCACTGTTAACTGACAAGGGGCCTGTGAGCTGGTTTGCCAAGGGAGGGCAATGGGATCTAAGACTGCACGAACTGGCAGAAGGTGAGATTTAGAGGGGGGGGGGGGGGGGGGGGGGGGGGGGAGTTAGCCCCGGGGTAACCGGTTACTCCCAAACCCCTAAATCCTAACCCTAAACCCCCACCCCCGGGCTGGCTAACCCCGAGCTAGCTTCATCCCAGCGGGGGGGGGGGGGGGGGGGGGGGGGGGGCATGTTGTTGTTGCAGTCCAGGGGTAGACATTCTAGGCTTAAGGGACTTGCCGAACCATGACAGGGGGGGAATGTTAGGCTGCATGAACTGGCAGAAGGTAAAAATTTGATGGGGGGGGGGGGGGGGGGGGGGGCAATGGGATTGAAGGCTGCATGAACTTACAGAGTGTAAGATTTGGATTGGTGTGTGTGTGTCTGGGAGGGGGGGGGGGGGGCAATGGGATTGAAGGCTGCATGAACTTACAGAGTGTAAGATTTGGATTGGTGTGTGTGTGTCTGGGAGGGGGGGGTGGGGGCAATGGGATTGAAGGCTACAAGAACTTGCAGAAAATGAGAGCCAGTACAGCACTCAACACACAACACACACAACAAGGGGGGGCAATGGGATTGAAGGCTGCGTGAACTTACAGAAGGTGAAAGCCATTACAACACATAACACACTCAACACTCAAATTCACACCCCACACCCACCTCCTCCCCCCCAGGTGGTAACAACCCCTTGGCCTTGCAACAACTATGGGAAGATATGAGTGAGCTTGTGCGATCATGGTTGGCAGGACAGGGGCAGGGGCAGGGGCGACAGTCATACTCCTCAGTCTACAGGGCCTTCTCTGCACTGGATGCGGCAGCTGACAAGGGGGACTCATACATGCAGCAGGTGAGCCATTGGTGTATGCATGTATGTGTGTATGTACTAGTACATTGCCCGTGTGGCCGGAGGCCCCCCCCACCACCACCCACCACCACCACGACCAAAACACACACAAGGACAATTTAAGCTCTTAGTATGTTACAAAACGTCATGAACATTAAGATGTACATAATGAACCAAGTTAAACTTCATGAACACAATGTATAGAGCTTGAGCTTCTGCCTGCGCAGCCTGCCTTGCAACATTCGCAGCACGATCTTCTGCCCGCGCAGCTTGCCGGGCAGCATTAGCTTCAGCATATGCCTCGCGCCTGGTCAGTTTAGCGGCCAGGCGCCCATTTCCAGGCATGACAGCTTCGGCTAAACCTCGTCTCTGGATTGCATTGCTCCTCTGCCCGCCGGCTGCGCCATGGTAGCCTCAAATAGCCACAAATTGTACACGATTAGCCTGAGCACCATGTGTGATTAAGTTCGCGTAGAAGCAAACAAAGTCGACGAAAGATTGAAACTATTTGAAATTCATTTGAAGCATAATGCGGAAGGAAGATGGCGACAGTTTTGAGCGTGGAAGAAAGAAAGAAAGAGAAGGAAATGGGGCAAAAATTGCTCGAGTTTGAAATTGATGCGACAATTGAAGCGAATACGCGATCCTCCAGCCTGGCAGGCCCTGGAGGGTAAATTCGTTTTTTTTGGGGGGGGGGGGGGGGGGGGGGGGCATTTCGTAATTTCCCCCCGCGAACTCCAGGTAGGCGTGTAGTCCGCCGTGTGGTGACACAGCGACTGGTATCGCCGGTCAGAAATTCGTTGGTGAAGCATTCCGGTATGTCTACATATATATAGATGTATGCACGTATGTATGCATGCATGCATGTATGTTAGGACGCGTGGGGCATTATCTTTGAGTTCGTAATCTGTTGGTGAACCGGTACCCTACGCATGCAGACAACACCACCAGGCTTCATGAATACAAGCACCTTGGGCGCATACCTGCTTTGTGCATTCTGTTGCATTGCCTGTTCTTGTTTACAACTGAAATTTATGTATTGTATGTGTGCATGCATGCATGTATGTTTGCATTTATGTTACAGTCCAGGGGTAGGCCAAATAGGCTTAAGGAATTTGCCCAACCTTGACAGGAGGGCTGAAAAGAAAAAGCATTGGTGAACTGAACCCCAAAGAATCGTTTTACTGAGGGGGGCCCTGAGTTTGTGCTACAGTGATAATTTAATTCTACAATTATAATTAAATCGTCTTCCCACACGAGCATGCTTGTGAGTTATTGTCCCAACCCAACCGAACTGGGGAGGAGGTTTGCATCACTCCATCATTCATTCTAAACGTTTTTAAAGACAGGGGGGACCCATCTGAATTAGTGGTGAGCAAATGGATGTTTTTTTGGGATTGGGGTTGGCTTGGCATGGCTTGTGAGCCATTGCTGTTCTTTGGGTTGGGGTTGGCTTGGCTGGCTTGGTGAAAAATGCTGTTTAAGGGTTGGGGTGCGTGGATTGGCATGTCTGGTGAGCCATGGATGTTCTTTGGGTGGGGTTGGCTTGATTGGCATTGGCTTGGGAGACATGCTGTCTTTGGGTGGTGGGGTTGGTTGGCAGGCTTGTGGCCATTGCTGTTCTTGGGTTGGGGTTGGGTTTGGATTGAGCTGGTGAGCCATTGCTGTTCTTTGGGTTGGGGTTGGCTTGGCATGGCTTGGTGAGCCATTGCTGTTCTTTGGGTTGGGGTTGGCTTGGCTTGGCTTGGTGAGCCATTGCTGTTCTTTGGGTTGGGGTTGGCTTGGCTTGGCATGTCTTGGTGAGCAATTGCTGTTCTTTGGGTGGTTGGATTGGCTTGGCTTGGTGAGCCATTGCTGTTTCTTTGGGTTGGGGTTGCTTGGCTGGCTTGGTGAGCCCATGCTGTTCTTTGGGTTGGGTTGGCATGTCTTGGTGAGCCATTGCTGTTCTTTGGGTTGGGGTTGGCTTGGCATGGCTTGGTGAGCCATTGCTGTTCTTTGGGTTGGGGTTGGCTTGGCATGGCTTGGTGAGCCATTGCTGTTCTTTGGGTTGGGGTTGGCTTGGCTTGGCTTGGTGAACCATTGCTGTTCTTTGGGTTGGGGTTGGCTTGGCTTGGCATGTCTTGGTGAGCCATTGCTGTTCTTTGGGTCGGGGTTGGCTTGGCATGGCTTGATGAGCCATTGCTGTTCTTTGGGTTGGGCTTGGCTTGGCTTGGCTTGGCTTGGTGAGCCATTGCTGTTCTTTGGGTTGGGGTTGGCTTGGCATGGCTTAGTGAGCCATTTCTGTTCTTTGGGTTGGGGTTGGCTTGGCTTGGCTTGGTGAGCCATTGCTGTTCTTTGGGTTGGGCTTGGCTTGGCATGTCTTGGTGAGCCATTGCTGTTCTTTGGGTTGGGGTTGGCTTGACATGGCTTGGTGAGCCATTGCTGTTCTTTGGGTTGGGGTTGGCTTGGCTTGGCTTGGTAAGCCATTGCTGTTCTTTGGGTTGGGGTTGGCTTGGCTTGGCATGTCTTGGTGAGCCATTGCTGTTCTTTGGGTTGGGGTTGGCTTGGCATGTCTTGGTGAGCCATTGCTGTTCTTTGGGTTGGGGTTGGCTTGGCTTGGCTTGGTGAGCCATTGCTGTTCTTTGGGTTGGGGTTGGCTTGGCTTGGCATGTCTTGGTGAGCCATTGCTGTTCTTTGGGTTGGGGTTGGCTTGGCATGGCTTGGTGAGCCATTGCTGTTCTTTGGGTTGGGGTTGGCTTGGCATGGCTTGGTGAGCCATTGCTGTTCTTTGGGTTGGGGTTGGCTTGGCTTGGCATGTCTTGGTGAGCCATTGCTGTTCTTTGGGTTGGGGTTGGCTTGGCTTGGCATTTCTTGGTGAGCCATTGCTGTTCTTTGGGTTGGGGTTGGCTTGGCATGGCTTGGTGAGCCATTGCTGTTCTTTGGGTTGGGGTCGGCTTGGCTTGGCATGGCTTGGTGAGCCATTGCCGTTCTTTGGGTTGGGTTGGGGTTGGCTTGGCTTGGTGAGTTGGTTGGTGGTTAGTTTGTTGGTGAGCCATTGCTGTTCTTTGGGTTGGGTTGAGCTTGGCTTGGCTTAGTGAGTTGGTTGGTGAGTGGCTTGGTTTGTTTGTTGGTTGGTGAGTGCGTTGGTTGGTGAGTGGCTTGGTCAGTGGCTTGGTGGGTTAGTTGGTTGGTGAGTGGCTTGGTGGGTTAGTTATTTAGTGTGTGGCTTGGTCAGTGGCTTGGTGGGTTGGTTGGTTGGTGAGTGGCTTGGTCAGTGGCTTGGTGGGTTGGTTGGTTGGTGAGTGGCTTGGTGGGTTAGTTGGTTGGTGAGTGGCTTGGTGGGTTAGTTGGTTGGTGAGTGGCTTGGTGGGTTAGTTGGTTGGTGAGTGGCTTGGTGGGTTGGTAAGTTGGTGAGTGGCTTGGTGGGTTAGTTGGTTGGTGAGTGGCTTGGTGGGTTAGTTGGTTGGTGAGTGGCTTGGTGGGGGTTAGTTGGTTGAGTTGAGTGGCTTGTTGGGTTAGTTGGTTGGTGAAGTGGCTGGTGGGTTAGTTATTTGGTGAATGGCTTGGTGGGTGGCTTGGTGGGTTAGTTGGTTGGTGAGTGGCTTGGTGGGTTAGTTGGTTGGTGAGCAATTGCTGTCCTTTGGGTTGTGGTGGGGTCAACCCAATCTTGAAGTTGGGCATGTAACAATCCAATCCTGGAGTTGGGGATGTAACAATCCAATCATGTACTATTTTTGTATTTGCTGTCTCTTGGTGGTTGGCCCCAGTGCAAGCAAACAGGCTGGCACCCTCAACCTCACGCCTCATAATAAGGCGTACTATTTATTTGTTTATGTATTTTCTCTCCCTTGGTGGTTGGCCCCAGTGCAAGCAAACAGGCTGGCCCCCTCAACCTCACGCCTCATAATAAGGTGTACTATTTATTTATTATGTATTTGCTGTCTCTTGGTGGTTGGCCCCAGTGCAAGCAAACAGGCTGGCCCCCTCAACCTCACGCCTCATAATAAGGCGTACCATTTATTTATTTATTAATTTTTATATTAATTTATTTATTTGTTTATTTGCAGGTGCCCTTGGAGCCCATCCTTGGCTCTAACAGGGAGAGCTTCGACGCGCTTCGTGGCCTGGTTGAGAATGAGAAGCACTACATCATGTCTCGCATTGATGCGGTGGGCCAAGGAGGCTCTGACCCCGAGGCAAAAGCAGGATGCTTGTCGCGAGTGGTGTCACCCGCGCTGTACTCGGAGCTACAGTCATTGCACACTATCAACACTGAAGTAGACACAGATGTGGATGATGGCCCAGACGCCACAGACATGGACACGGATACAGATTTCTGAACGCTGGGGTGCAGGGTACTTCAAATGGCCAAATTGGCCAGCGCTTTAGCGCACTTGAAAACAAAGAAATTGCGCTTTGTAGTGCAAAAAGTGCAAAAAATGCTTGCAGCGCCCACAGTGGGTTGCAAAAAACTGTGCTTGGAGCGCAGAGGGGGTCAAAAAGTCAGCGCTCAAAAGCGCAAAAGCGCGCGCTTTGAATTACCCTGCTGGGGTGATGCCAGCTCCATTAGCCAGCGACTGGGATGATGACAGCTTCCAGCCAGCTCCATTAGCCAGTGACTGGGTCCAGCACAACGCTTGTTGATGCATTGGAGTGCCAATCGTGTCAGCTTTCAGGCACTCAATGGGGGGGGGGGAGATATTGGCTTAGTTGGCACTCTGACCCTGTGATGAAGGTAATGGGTACAAGGCAGGGGGGGGGGGGGGGGGGGGGGGGGGGTCTGGGGTGAACTAGCTTCAGGTTTGGCTCAAGGACGAGGAAAGGGAGCTGCCTTGAAGGTGCTACTCGTAGCCCCCAAAAAGGATCATTGAAGCCGTTTGCAAGTTTTCTGGAAGTATGAGAAGAAGGGGGGGCTCCGCCAAAAACCTTATCCGAAACGCTGATGAGCATACTATGAGCATACTCCCACCTTTCTTGGCATTCTTTCTGCCAAGCTCTACTGTTCCACCGCACTCGTATCATCATATGATCAGATAATGATGGGGAGGAGGAGGAGGAGGAGTGCGGTGGAACAGTATAGCTTGGCATTCTTTCCTTGTTGCAGTCTGTTGAAGTGATTATTTAGGCAGTTGAGCTGATGGGCTTGAGGATTTGGAGTACGGTGTTCTTCTCCCAGGGGGGTGATCAAGTACTTGATGGGGGGGGGGGGGGGGGGGGTGGGGTAGTTGAGCTGATGGGCTGAGGATTTGGAGTACGGTGTCCTTCTCCCAGGGGGGTGAATCAAGTACTTGATGGTGGTGGTGGTGGTGGTGGTGGGGGGGGGGGGGGGGGGGGGTAGTTGAGCTGATGGGCTTGAGGATTTGGAGTTCCCTGCAGTTGTTATGCATGTCCGCATGCATTATTGATTTATTGTCAGAACTACTAGGCTACGAGTGCTCTTTAGACATCTTGCAAGATGTCCATAGAGCCTTCGTGGCCTAGTAGTTCTGACAAGCCTGTTTACTCCAACGGGGTGAACAGGCTGGGAAGGTGGTTTGACTGGTGTTGGAACTTGGGGTAGAGCAAAAACATCTCAATCCACATTTGGCATTGTGTCCTGGTGCAATGTGCAGGGTTTTAAGGTTAGGGCTAATCGCGGACCAAGTTAGCCCTATTAGTTGTAAACCAAATTACCCAAATGGTAACATAACAAATGGTAACAAAACAATAATACATGGTAACATAACAATGGTACTGATAACGCCTGGTGGGGCGTGTTGTTAAGGGAACCTGTCGTACGCGGGTGGAGAGCGGTCTTCTACCTCAACTGGACAAGCTACCATTGCGGTTGACAATGACCTAAATTACCCAAACTTAGCCAAAACCACCCAGAACAGTTCCCATATGTGTGTGGCAATTGTGTATGATCTGACCATCATGAATTCATGATGAAGTAGCTCATAACTGGGTAGTAGACTAGTAGGATTACATGGACACATTGTGCAGTCGCCCTGAATCATCTCCCAAAGGCAATAGGATAATATGCTGCAATGCTAATTTCATTGGCAACACGTATCAAATCTCGGACACATTTTATAACATGTTGTGGTTGTGCAAATCTCAGAAAAGATAACATTGCTCGATAGCGGGAGGGATGAATGATTGAAATGTGCAGTGCTGGGCTTCGTGGGCCTGGTATGTATTGAGGCAAGGCTGCATGGTTACCGTATGTACCATGTGCTGATGTAAGTTTGGGGGACATGTGGGCAGCCTGCCAACCAGGTCTGCAGGTGATCTGACTTCCACTGGCAAGTGTGCGACATCACATCGACCTAAAAACAGAGCCTTCCTGCAGAATCGCCCCAGGGGCCTCGCTTCTCGCTCAGATGCAGCTTTGCAACTTGAATTTGGAAGCTAATTAAGCAGGCGCAATTAACCTGTTCTGGTGGGAGCGCAGAAGCTTCGCGAGTAGGTGCGGATGGAAATTGCGCATTCTTGCAACTGTCCCCATTGAGCCTGGAGGCTCAACTCCGGGCAGTAAGGAATGTGAAATATGCTGATGTACAAATTTAATGAGGAACACGTGAAGGGAAAGTGAACTGCGAGTTTCATTAATACATGTCACAAGGAATACCTGTTCTGTCTGGCTCTAACTCGTACTGCTTATCCTAACAAGCGCTAATTACGAATCGCTGATTACCGCTATTAGCGCTAAACTCCTACCCACACACGCCACCCCTGCCCATCGAACCCTAGCAATTACATTACATTACATGTTAAAGTCTACTTGACACCGCGAGGGTGTATGAGACTCTGTGCTTTAAACAAAAAGAAAAAGCACCCACAAAGCAAAAAAACCCCATACATCAGGGGTGTGTCGAGGACAAACAAACCAACTCCCAACCACCGTTTTGGTGGCGTAGGTATTAAACCCCCTAGAGTAGGACCCAGATCTCAACCACTTACAGTGGCGGAGGTAAGAAGCTAACAAATGAGAAGTCACAAGAAGAAAAAAGGGATAATAAATTACGGTGCCACTAAGCAGTCCAGGGCTTCCTGTCTTGCTCTTGTACAAGTAGAAAGATAGTCGGCTAGGTTGCTCCAAAAAGACTTAGTGCCATTTCCATTCATATAGGTTCTGAATGTGGAATCGCAGAATTCCACATTCCATACGGTTAAGTCGGTATCCTCATGGACATGCCTATAAATATCTGTAAACAGCTTCTGGTAGCGAAGGCGAATATCATTATAAAAAGGGCACTCAAACATATGCATTTCATCCTCAGGTTTTTGGAACCCACACATTTGACAGTGTCTCATTGAGCGAGGGATGTGTGCTTTATCCACCACCCTCATTCTTTCTGTGTTCAGCCAATGGGAACCCATTCTAAACTGTGCTATAGAACGAATCTGATCCTGCTTATGTAAGGCGGATGTAAAGGGAATCAAGCCATTCTCATCATTGCTGTTGGCTGCGAACCATTTTTGGTATCGTAGGCGTTTAAAGCCAACCCTTCTCTCATCAGGGATGTCTCTAACTGCATTGGTGTCACTTGGGTACTTAAACCTCCATGACTCAAAAACTTCAGACATAATACCTTCGACATCGACAGCCTCCAAAATGTTGATGTTTTTACTGGATCCTAGCTTGTGGAGAGCACAACGTAAGTCATGAACCCAGCCAGTGTTGGAGTCAAAAGATTCCTCAAGAGCCATTCTAATGAGATCCTCAAGTTCTTTATGTATGGTCTTGTTCCAGAAGCGCAAAGCTTGTTTAAGCCAAGCAAACACACAAAAAACAATGTGCAAGTTGTGCGACAGCTGGTTGTTTCATGAAGAAATGTTCGACGACGAGGTGGGGTTGAGAGGTGCAGCCTTGTGCTGGGGCCAACCACTCATTGTTGTTTCATTGATGCCATTGGTTCGTTATGATGATATTGACTATCAGCATTTCGCTTGTTTTCAGCTCGATTTCATTGCATGGCCTCATTCATGCTTTCCGCCGTCTGCTAGTACAGTAAACATGGGTAGCATAAACACTACTGCACCACACTCCAGAAGTCCGGAGTACTTGAACTTGAAATTGGTTATTGAAATTGAAATTGTTACATCCGTGTAATGCAGTTACTCACAGGACGTGGAGTTAGGGACCACCGCGTTAGCCGGAGCTAGCAGTAGTCACCATTTGAACTTGGTTACATAAATTCAGCCAGCAATTTGGCTGCTCGCCGCCTTCGGCAGTAAAAATAATTATGATCAGGAAAATGTAAACGCGAACAAATCACCTTTCCCCATGTTTCCGTTGTTATTTTTACTGCACCACACTCCAGAGTACAGAACGTGACCACAAGGCTGCAAACAGTTGAAAGCAGGGTAATTCGAAGCGCGCGCTTTTGCGCTTTTGAGCGCTGACTTTTTGACCCGCTCTGCGCTTTAAGCGCAGTTTTTGCAACCCCTTGTGGGCGCTGCATGCAATTTTTGCGTTTTTTGCACTACAAAGCGCAGTTTTTTTGCTTACGAGTGTGCTAGAGCGCTGGCCAACTTGGCCATTTGAAGTACCCTGGTTGAAATACGTCAAGGTAGGCTGATCAGCGTTTGCAGCCAGAGTTGGCATGGGTAGTGTATGTTTGGGTTTAGGGTTTAGGCTACTCACCGTCTGCAAGCGGAGTTGAAAGGTAGTTGTGTATTTGTGGATTTAGGGTTTAGGCTGCTCACTCTCTGCAAGCAGAGTTTACATGGGTAGTTGTGTATTTAGTTTAAAAATCACTACACGATACTCATGAGAGAGAGAGAGAGGAGAGAGAGGGAGAGAGAGAGAGAGAGAGAGAGAGACGGGGAGAGAGGAGAGAGAGAGGAGGGGTGGGAGGCGGAGAGAGAAGAGATGATAGAGAGAGAGAGAGGGGAGAGGAGGAGAGGGAGAGAGTGGGAGAGGAGAGGGTTCGTTACATAAACTCAGCAAATCACTGCCGAGACTGGACAGCAGCACAGCCTGCCGAACATCCAATTGTATAACACGGAAGAACGAGGGTTTTGAGGGTACCCCCACAAACTTGAAAACAAACTAGGTCAAGTCCAAAAAAGGAAACAAAATAGAGGCGTAAAGGAGAGCGGAAAGGGGAGGGATGCAAAAGTATGCAATCCAGAACACCTACCACAAGAGAGAAAGGCCGAACTAAAAGAACTAAATACCCTCAAGGGCATGCGCTGTGAGCATCTTAATATGCAGCGATAATGCCCTCAAAGGAAGAAATCACAAGTCAACCCGACACAACCAACTTGCAGAAAAGGACCGGAGTGTCAAGGATGATAACCATAGACACCCCATAAAGGAAAGGGGGAGGCCAGCCGAAAAACAGAGAGGCCAGAAACCAACCTAGCAAGACTCAGAAAGCAAGCACATATGACAGGGGCAAGAGCATCCACCACACTGGGTAGACCTGTCCTGCCTGTACACCAGAAGCCACAAACTAGAGCTATTACTAGAGAAACGAAACCAACAAACTGAGCACAGCCAGCGAGAAAGAGAGGCGAAATGGAGAAGGGAGGGTTTGTGAGGTTATACTCATGAGGGTTTACTCATGAGGACATAATACACGTTGCTGTATCACTACGATCGATCCTGTCTCAATCGAAACTCATTCCCGCGTGTCGTTTCGAGTGAATGAATCGCATGCTCGTTAACTAAAAACCGATGAAGGTGCTGATTTATTTGCCGAAGCCCTAGAGGTGCTCTTTAGTTCTGCGGTCGATCGCTGGCAACCGCTTCAATATCCTCGTCACAGTGACACAATGGGGGGGTAACTTGTCTAGGTAAAAGTTTGCAGCCGTTCTCTACCTCGCTAAGACGGGGAGCTCCCTCAATATTTTATTTTAATCAAGGCACATGGCCGAAGCAGTGAAACAACAACCGCCTAAAGTCCGGACTCAAGAAACCACCAAGAAAGAACGGCGCACCCCCGTTCTTCCGGCAGCGGGGATCGAACCCCCGATGGTACCTTATCCCGTTGGGAGGGAGACCGCTCCCATCCCACCCGCGTACTGACTGGCTCCCTTACAACACGCCCCCCAGGCTTTAGTCATTACCAAATCAGGGACTTGTGGTGCAGGTTTGATTGGGTAGAATGGAAAAGGCCGTTGTTTGGGGGTTAAAAAGTTCATATTGGTGAATAGAGAATGAGGGAGGTAATGTGAGGCTTTGTTTTCGTTATGGCAGCCGCGACAAGACTGAGGGGAAAAACACACACATCCAAACAACAATTAAATAGGGTGATACTATGGGTTAGAGAGAGGGTGGTACTAGCGCAAAAGGCTGGCCAACAAAATGTGGCCACTGTGCTTGCCATTTGGCCGGGGATTCTTCTCAAAGTGGGGTCCTACGTGACTATGCTAGCTCCGGCTTACGCCTATGGTGTCCTTAACTTTCACGTTTTTTTTTTTTCCTGTGTCCAGGCAACTACCCCCCTGTATTACACGGATGTAACAATTTCAATTTCAATTTTCATGTTCATGCAAGGCAGAATCAGGGGCTGTGGTGCAGGTGTGATTGGCCGTGGGTCGACAACTCCAACCGACCTAAGGGTGCCCACGTCCTTCGGTAGGAGTGGCCACGCCGTTCACATCAACAAACTCCTCTAAGTCTTAGGCTAGCGCAACAAGATCCATCCTTTGGGGTAGGGAAATCAGGGGATGGTACCTTCATGATATGGGGGGGACGGCCTAATAACGGAGGGCCCATCCCTAGAATACATATTAGCAAACACATAATTTTACGGTAGTTATCGTTTATGTATTCTGTGGCGCAACTGCAATACCAGGGGAAATAGGAGACCCAGGCGGTACACAAAGTATCTTTGGGCAGACGGGCCACACCCATACCGTTATGTACCATATCCCAGCCTCCTACGTAACCGCTAGGTGATGGTCGCTTCTCAAGACCAGTATTTCACTCTTGGTCTCCACAAGGTAAAACAAAGACGCATACCACACACAAAACAATATTTTCACAGACCCAAGCACATCCGTTCGATTGGTTCCCTTGTGCCGTCAACACGGAAAAAAACCCTGAATCCACGGACACCCTGATCCAAACAACCACCACCCACTGGCTATAAACGAAGATGCCATGGCCTTTGACCGTCGGCTACAAAAACGAAGAAATAAAGGTGGGTGGTTGGGAGGATAAAAAAACCACTACAAAAAACATAAAAAAGAAGAATTATAAAAGAGATAGGGTAAGAGAAGATAGAGGAAAGGATGAATAAGACGGAAGGGAGAATGAGAGTACATAGGTAATGAATGGCAGTAAACGACCGAGATGAGCCAGCAGAAGGGAGAGAGACAGAATGAAAAATTGCTGATAGAGTAACAAGGATGGAAGAAGAATGTATACATAGAAGGAACGGTCAAATAACTAAAAATAATAAGGGGAATAGGTGGTGAAAACAGGAAAGAAGAAGGACGATGTTTGGAAAGGGTGGTGTGTAAGTCCTGGGTGAAAGTACTTTTCCACTAAAACAAAAGTAGAAATGGACAAAAGAGCGTTCCAGTACTAAATGATAAAATATGTTAGAATTCATCAAATCGTGTCCTCTTAATTATATATTTAGCTTTCCGGAGCGATATAACTTAAACGTCACAGGGAATGGACTGAAGGAATGTAATGCTTACATATGCGAGATAGCTAATCGGCGCAACAGGCGCACTCATAAGGAAGCAGGATGTGTACTGCAATGTACTGCAGTCACGTGCAGGCCACAGCTAGCCTGTGGCCTGGTCGCAGGCAACACGGGTCCTGGAGGGAACAGAAACCGGTGTGCATTATGCCAACTCAGTTACCGACGTATGTCCTCTTAACTATATATAACTAGAACCTGGACAAGTCTTTAAACGACATGGATTAAGCAATTGTCTGGAGAGCCATGTAACTATCAAATTCAAATTCATTGCTTTAGTTACAACCAGCTTGGGTATTCATATGGATCACGCCCAGTAGCTTACTGCAGACTAGTTCGGTATAGTTATTACCAGCTTTACCAGCTTGGGTATAAGTCGGGATCCTTTCTTCAGGGGCTTATAGACTTACATGTGTTCGTTTGGGCTGATTCGGTATACGGTAAGTTACAGCCACTTGGGTATTAATAGGGATCATTCGCAAGCTACGTATACTTATTCGGTTGATACGTAGTACACACAACCAGCTTGGGTAATTAACAGTGGATCCTCACATTAGCTTACTGTATACGTATTCCGGTATATATAACGGTAGTTACAACCACTTTGGGTATATAGGATCCTTCTCATTAGCTTACGGTATCCTTTTCGGTATAACGGTAGTTAAACCAGCTGGGTATTAAAAGGGATATTCGCAATAGCGGGGGTACTGTACACTATCGGTCTTCGAAAGGGATCTGTAGTACAACCAGCTTGGTATTAAAGGATCGCGTGGGGGTCTGTGCGAGTGGGGGGGTAGTGCTCTGGTGCTTGAGTACTTATTTCGGTATACGTATGGGTGGTCCGAACCAGCTTGGGTATTAATAGGGAGTCCCTTCTCAGTAGCTTTCTGTAATCCTTATATTCGGTTAACGGTCGTTTACAACCAGCTTGGGTAGTATGGGGTGGAGGGGATGCCTGTGCTGTCGGGGTGTAGCGTTACTGTAGTACTTATTCGGGTTACGTAGTTACAACAACGAACCAGGCTTGGTATTAAGGTAGATGGACCTTCTCGATTAGGGCGTATCTGTAGGGGTACTTAGGCGGTATACGGTAGTTACAACCAGCTTGGGTATTAATAGGGATCCTTCTCATTAGCTTACTGTATACTTATTCGGTATACGGTAGTTACAACCAGCTTGGGTATTAATAGGGATCCTTCTCATTAGCTTACTGTATACTTATTCGGTATACGGTAGTTACAACCAGCTTGGGTATTAATAGGGATCCTTCTCATTAGCTTACTGTATACTTATTCGGTATACGGTAGTTACAACCAGCTTGGGTATTAATAGGGACCATTCGCAGTAGCTTACTGCAGACTAATTTGAATTTCACTGTGGCGGTTATGTGGTCTGAACTTGACACCTGTCAAACTGACAACCTGTCCTACTGATCTGGCCCTGTGGCCCAGGTGAGCCCTCATACAGGTGGTAACCGATGCCTGAGCCAGCAGCCTGCGACGTCCGAAACATAATCGGTCGCGTGGATGCTTCAGCCAAGCCACCGGTCGCTCAGAAACATTGACCAATGCTCCAGTCAGCGCTTCAGAACCATTAAACATTAACCAGACCGGGGATTCCGATTCGGCCTTAGAAAAATGCTGCTGGTGAACTGAACCCCACCCCAAGCTATAAACACCCCGTCAAAAGCTATACTAAGACAACATTCACGAGGAGGGTTGATCAGGTCATGGCAGCAAAATAAAAAAGCATCAAGAGTATTTGGTGCTTTTGTACTTGGCTTCCATGGCCTTGTCAAAATGGCGAACAGACGTCCAACAGAAGAATTTATATAACACACGCCTCCTGTAGCAGCATTCTTGCCACACGTCGCATGAAGGATTCCCTACCGCCTGTAGGGTGAGCAACTTTAGCTATGTCTGCCATGTGACGTTCACCCAGCTACGGCTGTACGGGGATGAGTGTCCCCGTTAAGCACCACGAGCGTGGCGTCCCAGTCGTTCTTTATTTCTATTATATAAACCACAGCGAGGGCTGGATATTATTTTATAGGTTGACGGGGGTCGATGTGCCTTAGTATTGCAAGGATGGCCGCTGGCCGAGTGATCTCCATGTGGCATCGAGAGGGTAAGTGGGATGAGCGTTCAGACATTCAAGGACCAACACAAAAATCTGCTCGTATGTCCTCGGTGGTTGTCAGGTTTGAACCATCAGACAGTGTGGCGAATAACCTGAAATCTGGGAGCAGTGATCGTAATTCTCAAGGACTCGGCCTTTGAATCTAAATACCCGAATGAGTCCGTGTCGAGGGTATTGCTGGTTATTCTGTGAGTTCAAGAAAGATCACGAAAGGAAGATGCCGCTGAGGATTGGTGTGGTGTCTTCAAGACATGAGTGGGGCCGGGCTGGCGAAAGAGTCGACATAGCGTTAGGGGCGGTAGGGACAAAAAGCAATAGTCAAAAAAAGAAAGATCGGTTGGTTGGCGAACAAAAATAGGGCTCGTGGGACTGCTCAGACTGGGCTAATGGTACAGGGGCCCGGCGGATGCGTGCACAGGTGCTGGGCGGTTGGGAGCTAGCTGGCCGTCTACGTGCAAGCGAGATGGCTTTTATGCAAGGACGGCATGCTGGTCCGTGCGGCGGGCATAGGTAGTACCACTACCAGCACGAGGTGGGCGTTATAGGAATAGTGGGGAGGAAGAGTCACATTTGTGTAATTTTTTCAAATTTTTCGATGTTTGTAAAAGGTAACGATTCGTAAATGCAAGGAGTTCCACACAAAACCCACAGGCACCAAGAAGGGAGACACAAACTAACAAGATATAAAAGGATTACGTAAAAGAAACAACAAACATGGAACCGACCGGTACGAAGGAAAAGCAATCCAGGAACTAATACATAGCAAAACAATTCGCCGGTGACCAAGTAGAAGTTCGGGGGGAGGCGGAGTCTGTCAATGGCCAACAGCGTCGTATGGGTTATATATGGCTCCCACACCGGTAATTAATTAGGTTAGCAATGAATACACAACGTAAGCAGTAAATGAATTAATGAAAAGCATGAATTAGATTTCGAGCAGGTCATGCGACGCGCCGTCCCACTATCTGCGACTGATACATCCCCGTGTGTCCTGAGCACAGCTATGGACCTCATCTCACTCTACACAACCATAAGGGTTGGTGTAGCCATCCCATGAAAGGTAGAGATACCGTACTACGGGGAGCGTCGTGTTGAGGATGTTCATGTGTCGCTATACTGCTAACATACTGTGAGGCTGCGGGTCCAACGACGGGAGGCTGTACCAGAGCTGCCACATCTAGGTCCGGTACTAGCGTCGGTTTGCTCTGCCTGTGGCCTGCAGCACATCTGACCTGGCCAGCTGCTCGGATAGGCGGCAGAAAGTACGTAACATCTCTTCAACAAACGTTGTGGGGGGTCGTCAGCTCACACTCAGAGCACATTTCATCAGAGACGTAAGAGGTCTAGCTTGCCAGACAAATGGCGGTGAATCCCTAAGCAGGTTCTGCCCGAGTACTTCCACGTCCACCGATGAGAGGATGATCCCTAGACAGATTGGTAGGCTCAGAAACAGCGGAACCAGGTTGGTGAGGCTGCTCTCCCCAGGCCCTTGCATCTTTGTCATCTGCGTCCACCCTACTGGACTCCTTCTCCCTCAAGGCGCCGTTGCCAGACATCAGGAGGCAGTGACTGAGGGGTCAGAGTGGGCTACATCACTCAAATCACTCAAATCACAAGCCTCAGCAGAGCAGCCAGCCTCAGCAGCGGAAGCAGCTTCAGCACTTGATTTCTCATCAGTGTCAGTATCATGCCAATATAACTACAGGTGTTTTCTCGTGTCGTGGGCTGGCCGGAACGAGCTAAGGACGTGAGGGGTTAGGAGTGTGTGGTGTGAGTCTCTTTTAAAAAATTATGAAAAAAGGTGCTCACGGGACAGGGGGCCGAACCTGTGTATTATGTCGCTTTTGGCAGGAGCAGGGAGCGGGCACTGCGCAGGGTGTGAGGGAAAACAGAAGGTAGACCTATAGGAGTGTGGAGTTGGGGGGGGGTGCTTTGGGGCAGCAGGACTAACTCAGATACTGGCTAGGTATCGTCGGCGGGTGCAAGGAGGCTGCAGTGTTATGTCTGTGGGCCGGCAACACGCCCCAGAGGAGGAGCTGGGTGGAAGCTGGGCGAGTGGGTTGGGTGAGGTGGTGGGGGTGGGTGGCTGGGTGAAAGTAAGCCCCACCACACCACCAGCACACCACCTTAACAGTGGCCAAACCAACCCAACCTCTCCCATGATTGTTGCTGGGAAGCCGTCTGCCTGTCAGACATGGCCAGGCTGGTAGAAGGTTGGGTGGTCTTGCAGGCCAGACGGGGGGACCCTCCGAGGGGACTAATTGTGGCATGGGGGCAGGGGAAAATATAACGAAGCATGCGATTGAAGAGCGGGCCGCGACATGATGAATTGCGGAGTGTGGAAGGGCGGTAAAGGGCAATGTCAAAACTATAGGCCGTGTCTCAGAAAGAAATGCTATCTTCCCAAAGCCCAGAAAGATGCGGTCCACGTAGAAAGATCCAGTGTTACGTCAAAAATGCTGTTTCCCAGAAAGATGCTGTTCACTAGAAAGATACCGTCTCTCAGAAAGATGCTGTTTCCTAGAAAGATGCCGTGTCTCAGAAAGATGATGTTTCCCAGAAAGCCACTGCTTGGTGGCCTTTGAGGCAACTGCCTGCATGACCTTGGCTGCCCCACTGTCACTGCAGGGGCGGGTACGCATCAGCATCGGGGACCCTGCTTGTCGTGGCCCCCCAGGTAAGCTAGCAGAGTTGGAGCGGGCCAGTCCTGGTGAAGAGTGCAAGGGGGGGCGTGGGATGTGCAAGGTCTTCAGTGCCACAGTTGGCCAAATTTCGCCATGCAGAGCCGTGACAACATGAGGGTTAGTGGTGGGCTTGCTATCCCCCTCTGAGTACCGCCTGCCTCTCAGTCTGCACGACTCCTCTGGGGCAGAAGCCATATCACCTATATTGAGACCCTTGGCACCAAATGCTTGGGCGCTGCAGTAGAGGGGGCCGGTCTCAGGGAGGCTGGGAAGCAGGCTGAGGATGCTGGAGCTCTTGCCAAGGGAGGGCAGCGGTGGTTGTGGTGGTGGTAAGGGTGGTAGGCAGGTGGGCTTTGGATGAGGTCCGACACGACTGTAATAATGCTCATCGCAAAAGGAGAGGTGGCGGCGGTGGTGGTGGGCATGCCTCCGAGAAGCATCTAAGAAGGGGGAGTGCTCAGAGGTTCCTAGTGATGAGCTTGAGCCATGGTTGAATGCATCTTGCAGGTGTGGTGATGCTTGAGAGCTGGAGTTTTCAGTCCCTCCTCCCGTGCCCACCCTCTGTTGTGGGTCCTCCCCAGCACGGCTGTGTCTACGGACAGCTGGTGAAAGAGGTGGGTAGCTGTAGGGCGCAGAGGAAGCCTGGCTGGCAGGAGGAGAGCGTGGTGAGCCCGTTACCGTAAGTTGGTTGCTGCACTGCAGTTTGATAAGAGAAGAGGTTTGATCAAACGGATCACATTCAGTTGAGCTCTTCCTGGAAAGAGCCTCCTTCTCCTCAGCTACCCTGAGGCAGTTTTCCGAGGCAGATTTCCGAGGCAGTTTTTCCGAGGCAGTTTTTCCGAGGCAGTTTTCCCGAAGCAGTTTTTCCGAGGCAGTTTTCCCAAGGCAGTTCCTGATGACACGTGTGGCCCGAGGCCCTACAGGTGGGGCACAGCGGGGAAACATGGAGCTTGGGGGTGAACCACATTCAGTGGATCGGAGGCTTTTCATGGGAGAGCCTGAGGATGATGTGTAGCACCCGCTGTTGACACGGTGGTAGAGGGAGCCAGTGAAGAGCAAGGTGCTGGAGTCAGATATCTGCCGACTTCCTGAGGGCTCTGACATCCGATGGTAGCCAGGCCTCACGCTGCTCGGGTTGCTTTGGGCTTGTACCTAAAGGGTGTAAATACATCAATCAATAAAGCAATAAATAGTACCTATCTAGATACAGGGCGGTTTCAAATCAAATCGGTGAGAGGGCCTCTTGGTGCCTGGTACTGCTGCTCATGGCATGCATCCGGGTTTAGGAGCATTCAGACATGGTGGAAAGTGGTGTTGGGGTGGTGATAGGTAGGCAAGCAGGTAGGTAGGTAGGTAGGTAGGAAGGTAGGTAGGTAGGTAGGTAGGTAGGTAGGTAGGTAGGTAGGTAGGTGGGTAGGTAGGTAGGTAGGTAGGTAGGTAGGTAGGTAGGTAGGTAGGTAGGTAGGTAGGTAGGTAGGGAGATTAAGGTTTGTGTGGATACATTCATGAACTGCACATCAAATCTGGAGGATTATGGTATTGTGTTGCATGTTTCTTGTTGCAGTCCAGGGGTAGCCGGAAGGGACCTGCCCAACCTCAAATAATCAAGATTACAACTAGATTACCAGGAGGGGCTAAAAAGCAAGCACCACAAACAAGCACTGTATGCGCACAATAATCCGTGCTCCCACCATGGTACGGCTATTTCAGGCTCATCAGAAGTCTAGGCCAAGAAAGAATGCTGTGTGCCAAGTCGGAGTGGATTAAGGAAGCTGTCCAATGGAGGTCCTCGGACAATACCAGACAGCCTGTCTCCCCACGGCTGGTCGCACCTAGTTTAGACTCAAGGGGTGTTCAAGCCTGCAAGTTTGGGCCCCCCTAATAATGTTCAACGCTTGGGGACCTCTCACACATGTTTCAAATCTCTTGATAGGGTGTTCAAAACTCTTGATAGGGGGTAACTAGGTGCGGACAGTCGTAGGGGACGTGATGTGCATCAGCTAACCTGACCTGTGAGGCCGCGGTACCGGGTGGGTAGCACTAACTTAATGCGCAGCTATCTAGGGCTATGCATGCAGGAACCGCTTGCCTGTTGCTCGATGTGGCGCAGGAAATCGTTGTTGGAGGGTCGCTCGGCCTGATGAGAGGATGGGAGCTGGTCCGCGCTGGTGGCTCGGGCTGGGCGTGCGTCAGTCTCGTAGTAGTCCATGTTGGTCCGAATGGATGGGCAAGCACCAGGAGCGCCCATATATGAAGTACTCGCGCGAGTGACCTAGGGGGCAAAGGTTTGCTTCCCAGAGTTGACAAGCTGGGAGTTGAATTGAAGGCGAGATTTCGGTAGGCCACGCTGTACAAACAGGAAGCGGGCTTTTGCGTATCTGGCAGAAAGCAGGCAGAAGTAGGAGCGGGCAGAGAGAGGCCTGTCGGGAAAGGAGCTAAGCGACACTAGCGGGACAGCAATGATGTTAAAAAGGAACAAAGGAGTTGAATTGAAGTCGACAGACTGCTATGCTGCTGCTACTAGCAGGCCAGTGAATTGTGTGAGGCTGGGGGATTCGCTATTTCGCTGTATAGTGGGAAGGAGAGTTTGGATGTGCTGACTAGTGTGTTTCTGTTTGCGAGTGCGAGTTTTGGAAGGAGTGTGAGCTACTGTTTGTGGAGCCTATGCTGCAGCTGCTGCTGCTTCGAATTATATACGCTATAATTTCCGAGGTGGCGATCATGACCCTGTGCCCAGCTCTGTTTGGGCAGAGGATATATTTAATCGGAACCTCGAGCGGCTTTCCGCGGCCTTCCGCGGCCTCCCGCGCCTCCTGAATTGGAACGACTGGATAATTGGAACCTCTAGCGGCCTTCCGCGGAAGAAACAGCTCTCACCTGCGACCTACAGATCATCACGACCTTACGACAGCTGTCGCGATTTCTCTGACAGACGGAACGGGACGGGATGCTCTACTGACCCGAGGCCACCACCCATCCATTTATCTCCTCCCCTCCAAAACTTGCGACATCCTGGACGAGTTGTATTCCATCCATTGAGGGGGGATCCGTCGAAAGCGGCTGAAGCTTGTCACCAGTGTCACGCGGCAGATGATCTTGAGGTGCTTCAATCAATCAATTGCTGGGTACCACAGGTGAGTGTACTGCTGAGCACTCTTGGTGCTTGTTTTGATTACACTACAGGTGCTTGTACTGTTGATCACTCTTACTGATTGTCTTGATGGACACTAGAGGTGTTTATACCGGTACTAAAGGTTTTGAATTGAATTAAATGATGAGCACTATATGAACTTGAGGTGCTTCAATTGCCGGGAACTAGAGGTTTGAGTACTGCTGAGCACTGCAAGTGCTTGTATGCCTGGCCAATGTATTTGATTTTTCTTCTGAGCACTATAATCTTGAATGGGGCTGGGGAGAAGGAAAAATTTGGAGGCCTTGACACCTCCTGCCCTGGCTAAGATAGTTAACTCGGGCCCTAGCGGCCGTAACCCCTGTGTCTTGGGCCCGAGCCCCGCTCACATTATTAATTTGGCCATGGGTTACCGGAGCTGTAGGAATTGTGTGTACCCGATACCCGTCCACAAACGCGCACGCGTGTGTACCCATGCACCGGTGGTCAACTAGGTTGTTCGACAACCTAGTCGCGGTTCTGCCGCCCTGCTTCCGAGGCAAGCACCACCGTCGAATCCGTTGACGGTTGATGGCAGCGTGACGTAGGCCTACGCGCATGTGATCAAAACCTTCTTGCCAACTCACTGTTCATTTTTCACGCTTGCATGCCATTACCCAGTCGAAGTAGTTAGCGCGATAGCCCTTCACGTGAAGACATCGCCACCAACTCTGCCTTCCCCGCCTGCAGGACTAGGGCAACTCCGCAACCGGGCCCACCCCTAGAATATTCCCCACCGCCCCTGTCTTAAACGGTTTAAACTGTCAGAACTCTCCTGCTCTCGCTCGTTCTAGCTTGCGGGCGCTTGTTTCAGCTTTTCAGCCGCTCTTTTACAACCGACCGGTAGAAGGAGGTAACCAGCACCCCTTCGAACAGAATATACAGATACGATGCGCCAGCTTATCGTCCAAGTCCCCGCCGACCGAGAGGCGGAGGTGTTGGAGTGCCTGCAAGATGAATGCAAGCTCAAAAATGTGTCGAGGCAGTCGGATGGCGTTGTCGCGGAGATTAAGGTCTTCGTTGACAAGCCAGTGAGTTCAGACCTCCACGTAGATGAACACATACGTTGACATGGATGAATGCATGGCCCTAGTACAAATCACTTGCACTACCACCACCACCACCGCCATCACCACTACTAGTTTGAAAATGCACGGAGGAAAGAATACATGGACATAATACAGATCACTTACACTACCACCACCAGCACCATCATCACCACCACCAGGTTGCATGTGCATGGATGACCGAATATGATGACATGGACGAATGCATGGACATACAAATAATCACTTGCACTGCTGTACCGCCACCACCATTGCCATAACCACCATCAGGTTGCAAACACACAGATAAACGAATGCATGCACATAATACTAATGACTACCGCCACCAACACTGCCATCACCACCAACAGGTTGCAATTGCATGGATGAACAAATGCATGGACATAGCACAAATAACTTACACTACGGCCACCAACACCGCCATCACCACCACCAGGGTGCATGTGCATGAATGAGCAAATACGATGACATGGATGAATGCATGGGCATAATACTAATCACTTACACTACCGCCACGAACACCGCCTTCACCACCACCAGGTTGCGGGTGCATGGGCATGGATGAGCGAATGCATGCACATAATACTAAGCACTTACACCACCGCCACCAACACCGCCATCACCACCAACAGGTTGCGGGTGCATGGGCATGGATGAGCGAATGCATGCGCATAATACTAATCACTTACACCACCGCCACCAACACCACCATCACCAGCAACAGGTTGCGGGTGCATGGGCATGGATGAGCGAATGCATGCACATAATACTAAGCACTTACACTACCGCCACCAACACCGCCATCACCAGCAACAGGTTGCGGGTGCATGGGCATGGATGAATGAATGCATGCACATAATACTAAGCACTTACACTACCGCCACCAACACCGCCATCACCAGCAACAGGTTGCGGGTGCATGGGCATGGATGAGCGAATGCATGCACATACTACTAATCACTTACACTACCGCCACCAACACCGCCATCACCAGCAACAGGTTGCGGGTGCATGGGCATGGATGAGCGAATGCATGCACATAATACTAAGCACTAACACTACCACCACCAACACCGCCATCACCACCAACAGGTTGCGGGTGCATGGGCATGGATGAGCGAATGCATGCACATACTACTAATCACTTACACTACCGCCACCAACACCGCCATCACCAGCAACAGGTTGCGGGTGCATGGGCATGGATGAGCGAATGCATGCACATAATACTAAGCACTTACACTACCGCCACCAACACCGCCATCACCACCAACATGTTGCAAGTGCATGGTTGAACAAATGCATGGACGTAGTACAAATCACTTACACTACACCCACCAACACCGCCATCACCACCACCAGGGTGCATGTGCATGAAAGAGCAAATACGATGGCATGGATGAATGCATAGGCATAATACTAATGACTTACACTACCGCCACCAACACCGCCATCACCACCAACAGGTTGCAAGTGCATGGATGAACAAATGCATGGACATAGTACAAATCACTTACACTACAGCCACCAACACCGCCATCACCACCACCAGGGTGCATGTGCATGAATGAGCAAATACGATGACATGGATGAATGCATGGGCATAATACTAATGACTTACACTACCGCCACCAACACCGCCTTCACCACCACCAGGATGCGGGTGCATGGGCACGGATAAACAAATGCATGCACATAATACTAATCACTTACACCATCGCCACCAACAGGTTGCAAGTGCATGGTTGAACAAATGCATGGACATAGTACAAATCACTTACACTACAGCCACCAACACCGCCATCACCACCAACATGTTGCAAGTGCATGGTTGAACAAATGCATGGACGTAGTACAAATCACTTACACTACACCCATCAACACCGCCATCACCACCACCAGGGTGCATGTGCATGAATGAGCAAATACGATGGCATGGATGAATGCATAGGCATAATACTAATGACTTACGCTACCGCCACCAACACCACCATCACCACCAACAGGTTGCAAGTGCATGGAAGAACAAATGCATGGACATAGTACAAATCACTTACACTACAGCCACCAACACCGCCATCACCACCACCAGGGTGCATGTGCATGAATGAGCAAATACGATGACATGGATGAATGCATGGGCATAATACTAATGACTTACACTACCGCCACGAACACCGCCTTCACCACCACCAGGATGCGGGTGCATGGGCACGGATAAACAAATGCATGCACATAATACTAATCACTTACACCATCGCCACCAACAGGTTGCAAGTGCATGGTTGAACAAATGCATGGACATAGTACAAATCACTTACACTACAGCCACCAACACCGCCATCACCACCACCAGAGTGCATGTGCATGAATGAGCAAATACGATGACATGGATGAATGCATGGGCATAATACTAATGACTTACACTACCGCCACCAACACCGCCTTCACCACCACCAGGATGCGGGTGCATGGGCACGGATAAACAAATGCATGCACATAATACTAATCACTTTCACCATCGCCACCAACACCGTCATCACCACCAACAGGTTGCAAGTGCATGGTTGAACAAATGCATGGACGTAGTACAAAATCACTTACACTGCGGCCACCAACACCGCCATCACCACCACCAGGGTGCAAGTGCATGAATGAGCAAATACGATGACATGGATGAATGCATGGGCATAATACTAATCACTTACACTACCGCCACGAACACCGCCTTCACCACCACCAGGTTGCGGGTGCATGGGCATGGATGAGCGAATGCATGCACATAATACTAAGCACTTACACCACCGCCACCAACACCGCCATCACCACCAACAGGTTGCGGGTGCATGGGCATGGATGAGCGAATGCATGCGCATATACTAATCACTTACACACCACCGCCACCAACACCACCATCACCAGCAACAGGTTGCGGGTGCATGGGCATGGATGAGCGAATGCAATGCACATAATACTAAGCACTTACACTACCGCCACCAACACCCGCCATCACCAGCAACAGGTTGCGGGTGCATGGGCATGGATGAATGAATGCATGCACATAATACTAAGCACTTACACTACCCCCGCCACCAACACCCGCCATCACCAGCAACAGTTGCGGGTGCATGGGCATGGATGAGTCGAATGCATGCACATACTACTAATCACTTACACTACCGCCACCACAACACCCGCCATCACCAGCAACAGGTTGCGGTGCATGGGCATGGATGAAGCGAATGCATGCACATAATACTAAGCACTAACACTACCACCACCAACACCCGCCATCACCACCAACAGGTTGCGGGTGCATGGGGCATGGATGAGCGAATGCATGCACATACTACTAATCACTTACACTAACGCCACCAACAACACCGCCATCACCAGCAACAGGTTGCGGGTGCATGGGCATGGATGAGCGAATGCATGCACATAATACTAAGCACTTACACTACCGCCACCAACACCGCCATCACCACCAACATGTTGCAAGTGCATGGTTGAACAAATGCATGGACGTAGTACAATCACTTACACTACAAACCCACCAACACCGCCATCACCACCACCAGGGTGCATGTGCATGAAAGAGCAATACGATGGCATGGATGAATGCATAGGCATAATACTAATGACTTACACTAACCGCCACCAACAACACCGCCATCACCACCAACAGGTTGCAAGTGCATGGATGAACAAATGCATGGACAATAGTACAAATCACTTACACTACAGCCACCAACACCGCCATCACCACCACCAGGGTGCATGTGCATGAATGAGCAAATACGATGACATGGATGAATGCATGGGCATAATACTAATGACTTACACTACCCCTACCCCCCAGCAACCACCCGCCTTCACCACCAACCAGGATGCGGGTGCATGGGCACGGATAAACAAATGCATGCACATAATACTAATCACTTACACCATCGCCACCAACAGGTTGCAAGTGCATGGTTGAACAAATGCATGGACATAGTACAAATCACTTACACTACAGCCACCAACACCGCCATCACCACCAACATGTTGCAAGTGCATGGTTGAACAAATGCATGGACGTAGTACAAATCACTTACACTACAAACCCCTCAACACCGCCATCAACACCACCACCAGGGTGCATGTGCATGAATGAGCAAATACGATGGCATGGATGAATGCATAGGCATAATACTAATGACTTACGCTACCGCCACCAACACCACCATCACCACCAACAGGTTGCAAGTGCATGGAAGAACAAATGCATGGACATAGTACAAATCACTTACACTACAGCCACCAACACCGCCATCACCACCACCAGGGTGCATGTGCATGAATGAGCAAATACGATGACATGGATGAATGCATGGGCATAATACTAATGACTTACACTACCGCCACGAACACCGCCTTCACCACCACCAGGATGCGGGTGCATGGGCACGGATAAACAAATGCATGCACATAATACTAATCACTTACACCATCGCCACCAACAGGTTGCAAGTGCATGGTTGAACAAATGCATGGACATAGTACAAATCACTTACACTACAGCCACCAACACCGCCATCACCACCACCAGAGTGCATGTGCATGAATGAGCAAATACGATGACATGGATGAATGCATGGGCATAATACTAATGACTTACACTACCGCCACCAACACCGCCTTCAACCACCACCAGGAATGCGGGTGCATGGGCACGGATAAACAAATGCATGCACATAATACTAATCACTTTCACCATCGCCACCAACACCGTCATCACCACCAACAGGTTGCAAGTGCATGGTTGAACAAATGCATGGACGTAGTACAAAATCACTTACACTGCGGCCACCAACACCGCCATCACCACCACCAGGGTGCAAGTGCATGAATGAGCAAATACGATGACATGGATGAATGCATGGGCATAATACTAATGACTTACACTACCGCCACCAACACCGCCATCACCACCAACAGGTTGCGGGCAAGTGCTTGCACAAGCTGGACTTGATAGGTGTAGGTTCTGCATATGGCAAGGTGTCCATGCTCCCAGTGTTGCTGCACAAACCCATCCCCAGAGTTGGAGACAAGTTTGAAGATCACATTGAATACTTGGGCTCATCTGATACATGGAATGTTCGTGGAAGGTAGGGTTTTAATGCTTATGGAGTGTGTCTTGTTTGTTTTGTGTGTGTGTGTGTGTGGGTGTGGGTGGGGTGCCTGTGTGGAAATCAGCGGAAGGCAGGGTGTCCATGCTCCCAGTGTTGCTGCACAAACCGATCCACAGAGGTGAAGACATGTTTGAAGACCACATTGAATACTTAGGCTCTTCTGAGATATGGAATGTCCGTGGAAGGTAGGGTGTAAAACTCGTGTGCGTGTCTTGTTTGTTCTGTGTGTGTGAGTGTGTGTGTGTGTGTGTGTGTGGGGGGGGGGGGGGTCGTGTAGAAATTCAGTGGAAGGTAGGGTGTCCATGCTCCCAGTGTTGCTGCACAAACCCATCCCCAGAGTTGAAGACAAGTTTGAAGATCACATCGAATCCCTAGGCTCTTCTGAGGCATGGAATGTTCGTGGAAGGTAGGGTTTTAATACTTGCGCGTCTTGTTTGTTCTGTGCGAGTGTGTGTGGCTGGGGTGTTTATGTGGAAACTCAGCGGAAGGTAAGGTGTCCATGCTCCCAGTGTTGCTGCACAAACCGATCCCCAGAGTTGGAGACAAGTTTGAAGACCACATCGAATACCTAGGCTCCTCTGAGACATGGAATGTTCGTGGAAGGTAGGGTTGTAATACTTATGGAGTGTGTCTTGTTTGTTGAGTGTGTGTTTGTATCATCACCATCACCACCATCACCATCATCATTATCATCATCAGCATCATCATCATCAGCACCATCATCAGCATCAGCATCATCAGCATCAGCATCATCGTCACTATCATCATCAGCATCAGCATCACCACCATCATCAGCATCATCATCACATGCCTCCACACGGATTAACTGATACCCATTTGATCATCATACCGTAGGATCTTATTCCCATTCATCACATCAGATATGACATTAATTTGAAAGGATTAGCAGACATCCTTATTATTTTGTTTTCTTAAATAGGGCAGGTCCATGTCACCTACTCTCCCTACCCCTGCACGGGTAACACACACTAAAAAATATGTTTACACATTGGCGCTACCGAACATGTCCCCACTCTCCTGCATGCCCTGCACAAGTAAACACTAAACATTAAACAACATGTTTACACATTGGCGCTGCCAAACATGTTCCTACTCTCCCTACCCCTGCATGGGTAACACACACTCAAACACATGTTCGGCAGGGCAAACACAAACCCAAGCAGGAACACATCCACAAATGCAAGTGGAAAGGCAGGCACAGTTAATGCATACATACACATACACACAAATGCATACATACACATACACACAAATGCATATATACACATACACACAAATGCATATACACACATACACACAAATGCACACATACACATACACACAAATGCATATATACACATACACACAAATGCATATATACACATACACACAATGCATACATACACATACAACCAAAATGCATGTATACACATACACACAAATGCATACATACACATACCGCAAATGCATGTACACACATACACAAAATGCATATATACCATACACACAATGCATATATACACATACACACAAATGCATACATACACATACACACAAACATGCATATCATTACGCATACACACAAATCATACATACACCTACACACAAATGCTACATACCTACACACAAATGCATATACACATACACACAAATGCATATATACACATACACACAAATGCATATATACACATACACACAAATGCCATTAGACCACATACACACAAATGCATATATACACATACACACAAATGCATATACACACACACACAAATGCATATACACATACACACAAATGCATACATACACATACACGCAAATGCATGTACACACATACACACAAATGCATATATACACATACACACAAATGCATATATACACATACACACAAATGCATACATGCACATACACACAAATGCATATATACACATACACACAAATGCATATATACACATACACACAAATGCATATATACACATACACACAAATGCATATATACACATACACACAAATGCATATATACACATACACACAAATGCATACGCGTACGCATACGCAAACACAATCAGGAACACATCCAAGAGTGCAAGGGGAAAGGCAGGCACAGTCAATGCATACACACACATACACACAAATGCATACGCGTACGCATACGCAAATACAATCAGGAACACATCCAAGAATGCAAGGGGAAAGGCAGGCACAGTCAATGCATACACACACATACACACAAATGCATAAGCGTACGCATACGCAAACACAATCAGGAACACATCCAAGAATGCAAGGGGAAAGGCAGGCACAGTCAATGCATACACACACATACACACAAATGCATACGCGTACGCATACGCAAACACAATCAGGAACACATCCAAGAATGCAAGGGGAAAGGCAGGCACAGTCAATGCATACACACACATACACATAAACACAAATGCATACACAAACGCAAACACAATCAGGAACACATCCACGAACGCAAGCGGAAAGGCAGGCACAGTCAATGCATACATACAGATACATACAAACGCATGTGCAAACGCAAGCGCAGGCACAAAACACGCATACATGAACATACGTACAAATGCATACGCAAACGCAAACACAGGCAAAACCAACGGATATATAAACACATCTACTCGCAGGCATACAAATGCAGGCAGACATACAAATGCAGACAGAAAAACGAACACAGGCTCAAGAGCCAACACATGCATACAAATGATATGTGGGGCTTTCCCCATGCCGCGGATGGGGAGATTGGCATGGACTTGGGGTCTGGAGGCCAATCCAATTCCAGGCAGCCAATCCAGGCATCCAATCCAATCCAATCCAATCCAATCCAATCCAATCCAATCCAATCCAATCCAATCCAATCCAATCTAAACCAATCCAAACCAATTCAATCCAGGCAGCCAATCCAATCCAATCCAATCCAATCCAATCCAATCCAATCCAATCCAATCCAATCCAATCTAAACCAATCCAAACCAATCCAATCCAGTCCAATTCCAGCCAGCCAATCCAATCCAATTGCAGCCAGCTAATTGCAGCCAGCCAATTCGAGCCAGCCAATCCAGCCAGCCAATTCAAGCCAATCCAAACTCATCCATTCTTCCTCATGATTGCAGACTGTCCATCGAGGAGATGTACACAAACATCTCAGAACCAGTCTCAAGTGTCTTTGACTACGTGGTCCTGTGTACTGTAGCTGGTTGGATTTCTGCTGTTGGCTTGGCCACGAACAGTTCCGTCATGATCGGTAGGTGCTGGGAATAATATCGAGCTCAGGCTTGGTTGATACAGTAGTACCAGCTTTGACTGATAGATCAATGGTTCGGACCTGTTGCTAGGTTGGCTTACTGCTGCTGGCTTGGCCACGAACAGTTCTGTTATGATTGTTGCATGCCATAGCTCTTATTTCACAGCTCTATCATGATTGGTAGGTGCTGGGAATGATAACGAGCTCAGGCTTGGTTGGTACAGTAGTACCAGCTTTGACTGATAGATCAAGGGTTCAAACCTGTTGCTAGGTTGGCTTGCTGCGTCTGGCTTGGCCACAAACAGTTCTGTTCTGATTGGTAGGTGCTGGGAATAAGAACGAGCTTAGGCTTGGTTGGTACAGTAGTACCAGCTTTGACTGACAGGTTGGGGGTTCAAACCCATTGCTAGGTGTGATTGACGCTGTTGGCTTGGCCACAAACAGTTCTGTCATGATTTGTAGGTGCTGGGAATGGGCACCTAGATGAGTCATATATGGCACCTAGATTAGTCACATATGGCCCCTAGCTTATTCATATATGGCACCTAGATTAGTCACTTATGGCACCTAGCTTATTCATATATGGCACCTAGGTTAGTCATATTAAATGACTCATATATGGCACCTAGATTAGTCATATATGGCACCTTGGTTAGTCATATTATATGACTCATATATGGCCCCTAGATTAGTCATATATGGCACCTAGCTTACTCATATATGGCACCTAGCTTAGTCATATTATATGAATCATATATGGCCCCTAGATTAGTTATATATGGCACCTAGATTAGTCATATATGGCACCTTGGTTAGTCATATTACATGACTCATATATGGCACCTAGATTATTCATATATGGCACCTAGCTTAGTCATATATGGCACCTTGGTTAGTCATATTATATGACTCATATATGGCCCCTAGATTAGTCATATATGGCACCTAGCTTAGTCATATTATATGACTCATATATGGCACCCACCCCTCCCATACCCTACCCCATCCCATCTCTCTATCCCCTACCTCCCCTCCCCTCCCCTCCCCCACCCCATCCCATCTCTTTGTCCCCCACCACCCCTCCAGTTGCCAGTATGCTGATCTCCCCCATCGTGGGCCAAACATACACGTAGCACTGTAGCTCTATAGAATGTAGCACAGTGCCGTAACACACAGCACTCTAGCACTGTATGACTAAGGCGCAACGCCCCACCCCATGTCTTTATCCCCTACCTCATCCCATCTCTTTATCTCCTACCGCCTCTCAAGTTGCCAGTTTGCTGATCTTTCCCATCATGTATGTCAACCGCCCATCCCATACCCTACCCCGTCCCATCTCTCTATCCCCTACCACCCCTCCCCTACCCCATCCCATATCTTCATCCCCTACCACCCCTCCCCTTCCCCACCCTATATATTTATCCCCTACCACCCCTCCCCTAACCCATCCCATATCTTTATCCCCTACCACCCCCACCCCTTCCCCACCCCGTATGTTCATCCCCTACCACCCCTCCCCTTCCCCACCCCATATCTATATCCCCTACCACACCCCTCCCCTTCCCCACCCCATCTCTCTATCCCCTACCACCCCTCCCCTCCCTACCCCACCCATCTCTCCATCCCCTACCACCCCTCCAGTCGCCAGTATGCTGATCTCCCCTATCATATATGGCACCTAGAAACAGTCATATATGCCCCCCTTCCCCCCCCCCCTCCCATACCCTACCCCATCCCATCTCTCTATCCCCTACCACCCTACCCTACCCTACCCTACCCTACCTTACCCTACCCTACCCTACCCTACCTACCCTACCCTACCCCACCCCTCCCTCCCCTCCCCTTCCCCACCCCATCTCTTGTATCACCCGTACCATCCCTCCCCTACCCCAGCCCATATCTATATCCCCTATCACCCCTTCAGTTGCTAGTATGCTAATCTCCCCTATCATGGGCCAAACACATATCACACATATTCCTGCCAAATGACTAAGGCGCAACGCCCCAACCCATCTCTTTATCCCCTACCACCCCCTACCCTACCCCACCCCTCCAGTCGCCAGAATGCTCATCTCCCCTATCATATATGGCACCTAATACAGTCATATATGCCCCCCCCCCCCCCCCCCCCCCCCCTCCCCCCCCCCCCCCATCCCATACCCTACTCGATCCCATCTCTCTATACCCTACCTCCCCTCCCCTCCCCTCCCCTCCCCTCCCCTCCCCTCCCCTCCCCTCCCTCCCCACCCCACCCCATCTTTCATTCTCCTACCACCCTTCCAGTCGCCAGAATGCTTATCTCCCCTATCATGGGCCAAACGCATATCACACATATTCCTGCCAAATGACTATGGCGCAACGCCCCAACCCATATCTTCGTCCCCTACCACCCCTCCCCCACCCCAACCCATCTCTTTATCCCCTACCACCCTCTCCTACCCCACCCCTCCAGTCGCCAGTATGCTCATCTCCCCTATCATGGGCCCGATTCTCATGTTCTGCTTTGGTACAAGCATCCAAGACTATGCACTGATCAAGCGAGGTATCATGCTTGAGACAATCGGCGTGCTCGTTTGCTTTTTTGCTGGAATAATTGCAGGTACGTGCTAGTTTGCTTTTTTGCTGGAATAATTGCAGGTACGTGCTAGTTTGCTTTTTTGCTGGAATAATTGCAGGTATGTGCTAGTTTGCTTTTTTGCTGGAATAATTGCAGGTATGTGCTAGTTAGCTTTTTTGCTGGAATTATTGCAGGTATGTGCTAGTTTGCTTTTTTGCTGGAATAATTGCAGGTATGTGCTAGTTCGCTTTTTTGCTGGAATAATTGCAGGTACGTGCTAGTTTGCTTTTTTGCTGGAATAATTGCAGGTATGTGCTAGCTAGGTATGTGCTAGTTTGCTTTTTTGCTGGAATAATTGCAGGTACGTGCTAGTTTGCTTTTTTGCTGGAATAATTGCAGGTATGTGCTAGTTTGCTTTTTTGCTGGAATAATTGCAGGTATGTGCTAGTTTGCTTTTTTGCTGGAATAATTGCAGGTATGTGCTAGTTTGCTTTTTTGCTGGAATAATTGCAGGTATGTGAAATAGTCAAATTGGTGGTTGGCCTCAGTGTAAGCAAACGGGCTGCCTGGCTGAAATCAGGCGTGAGTAGCCCACCCAGCTACACAACCTAGGGTTTAAAATATAGAAACAATTAACCTTAACCCTAAACCCTAAACCCTAAAACCCTAAACCCTAAACCCAGCCTAGAGAAATCTGAAACAAAAAACACTGCCCCCCCGCAACCTCACGCCTCGTAATAAGGCGTACTATTCATTTATTTATTTTATTTATCAGTCGAATGCGGTTGTTGGCAGTGTTTTTTATTCTAGATTTCTGTAGTCCAGGTTGAGTAGCTATTTGGGCAACTCAACCCTGATTTCAGGATAGTTGCATAGCCATCGCATGGCGAAGCGCGAAGCGCGGAGCCTGGGTGGGTCGGGGGGGCGGCGCGTCCCAATATCGGGGGGTCCGGGGGGTGTAGCATTCTACGGAATGGCGACGGAATGGCGACGCGTCTTCGAAAAATGAAACACTGGTTGTTGGGTCCTTGAATCACGCTATTTTTTAGTATCTACGTGTAAACCATGTTTCCGGGGTTCTAAGCATTCTATACATTTTTGGAAAGAGTTGAAGGAAGGGTTAGAATCTAGTACCAAAGGTTTTAATATGTGTAAACCACGTTTCCAGGGTTCTATGTGTAAACCACGTTTCTTGGGTTCTATGTGTAAACCAGGTTTCTTGGGTTCAATGTGTAAACCACGTTTCTAGGGTTCCATGTGTAAACCACGTTTCTAGAGTTCTATGTGTAAACCACGTTTCTAGGGTTCCATGTGTTAACCACGTTTCTAGGGTTCCATGTGTAAACCACGTTTCTAGGGTTCTATGTGTAAACCACGTTTCTTGGGTTCTATGTGTAAACCACTTTTCTAGGGTTCCATGTGTAAACCACTTTTCTAGGGTTCTATGTGTAAACCACGTTTCTTGGGTTCTATGTGTAAACCACGTTTCTAGGGTTCCATGTGTAAACCACGTTTCTAGGGTTCCATGTGTAAACCACGTTTCTAGGGTTCTATGTGTAAACCACGTTTCTAGGTTTCGGAGGTGTGTAAACCACGTTTCTGGGGTCTGGAGGTGTGTATGTGTGTGAGGGTAGTAACCGCTATTCAGCGCTTGCGAGCTGAGTTAGAGGATTTGTCAAAAGCTCTGAGAGAAGCAGCATGGATTGTAGGAAGCAAAGACGGCAACGGTGATGGCGAATGAAGATGGTGAGCAGCCAAATTGCTGGCTGAAGCTATGAAACCTAGTTTGATGGCTCAGTGGCAGAGCAAAGGGGAAATATCGAGGCAAGTGCGGGATTTGAACCCTCTTGAGTGCGCTTGGGCACGTCCGAAGGGTCGTCGACCGGCACGGTAACTGGTATCTAAGTATGCGATGTTGGCTCGAGCAGCGCATACTTACGATCCGGTTCCCTTAATCCCACTGGGCACGTCCTTAGAGGTCATTGTGACAATTCTTAGATGTTTAAATTTTCATTTGTTTTATTTTTTAACCTAGTTTGAGTTCAAGAAAGGAGAGGAAACAGGGACTTGTCTTATAATCTTATCTGGGTGCACATAACCCGGCTAGTGGGTAAAGCTGCCTGCACAAAGTAGACAGATTGAGTGCGGCAGTTTGAAGCACTGTGGTGGGTGTGTAGCAGGGTTGTTCTGTAAGGTATTTGTTTTAGTAGCTGAAGACGGCGAGCAGCCGAATTGCTGGCTGAAGCTATGTTGCCTAGTTCAAGTAGTTCAAGTTCAAGTTCATGGGCAGTGGGAAGTTGGGGTGGGGGGGGATCAATGAATATAAGACTGGGCATATCAGGGTTGTTGTGAGGGTGTGAGCGTGTGTGTGGGTGGGGGAGGGGGGGGGGGGGGGGCAGTTGGTGGTGCTGATGGATTCATTGATTTTTTAATGGAAGCATGTGTCCACTTACCCGACCCTAAACCCTTGCACCTCCACTTCATCTTCAACAGGAATTTTCTTAACCCTCAACCCTTGCACCTCCACTTCATCTTCAACAGGATCTTTCTAAACCCTAAACCCTTGCACCTCCACTTCATCTTCAACAGGATTTTTCTTAACCCCAAACCCTTGCACCTCCACCTAATCTTCAGCAGGATCTTTCTAAACCCTAAACCCTTGCACCTCCACTTCATCTTCAACAGGATCTTTCTAAACCCTAAACCCTTGCACCTCCACTTCATCTTCAACAGGATTTTTCTTAACCCCAAACCCTTGCACCTCCACCTAATCTTCAGCAGGATCTTTCTAAACCCTAAACCCTTGCACCTCCCCTTCAACTTCAACAGGATTTTTCTGCGCCGCATGGATTGGAGTTCCTCACGAGTTTGACTGGCCGACTAGTGTGAGTTGTGGTTGGCAGATGGGGTAGGAGGGGTGGTGGTGGGAGGGTGGTCATGGTGGCCGACTAGTGAGACTTCTAGGTGGCAGATGCATTCCAACCAGAATTATGCACTGACCCGACAGCTAAGGCCTGGGCTACATGCTGACGGACAATTAGTCAAAGGGTTAACCCTGGGGGCTACCACCCCCCTGAGGGGGGGGGCTCCGACAAAAATAATAACTCAACTGATCCTTACTAAGGGAAAGGGATATTTTTTCCGGAATATATTCAAATCAGAATACGAAATCCCGTTTTGGCCAAAATTGCCGGCATTTATAAGTAACCTATTTTTTTGTTTTTACTGCAATTGACTAAAAATGACCCAAATCGACAAAAATCGGAATAAGGATCCTGTTTTGGGAGGAAAAAAAGGAGAAGAAAAAAAAGGAGTAAGATTTCCTCTTTTTTATTTGATTTGGAAAAAGTATCCCTGCTCAGGGAGTATCACATCTAGTAAAAGTCGTAGGTGGCACATGTATTCTTGTACCAACATGACATGGCACTACAAAGCCGTAGGTGGCACATGTATTCTTGTACCAACATGACAGGGCACTACAAAGCCGTAGGTGGCACATGTATTCTTGTACCAACATGACAGGGCACTACAAAGCCGTAGGTGGCACATGTATTCTTGTACCAACATGACATGGCACTACAAAGCCGTAGGTGGCACATGTATTCTTGTACCAACATGACATGGCACTACAAAGCCGTAGGTGGCACATGTATTCTTGTACCAACATGACATGGCACTACAAAGCCGTAGGTGGCACATGTATTCTTGTACCAACATGACAGGGCACTACAAAGCCGTAGGTGGCACATGTATTCTTGTACCAACATGACAGGGCACTACAAAGCCGTAGGTGGCACATGTATTCTTGTACCAACATGACAGGGCACTACAAAGCGCGCGTGGCAGCACAATTTCACACACGCTTTTTGAGCCCCACTGCGCGTTCTGCGCAGTTTTTTCACCCCCCTGTGGGCGCAGCGCGCAGTTTTTGCGCTTTTTGCACTACAAAGAGCTGACCAATATGTCGTTTGTGCGCTATAAGCGCTGACCTATTTGACAAAATGTAGTACCCTGCAACATGATTCATTACATCACAATTAAATTGTCTTCCCATCTTGGATGACGATTGAATGATAATCGTAGTATTAAATTATAACTGTAGCATGAACTCAGGGCCCCTGTTGGTAAAACAATTGTTTGGGGTTCAGTACATAAATGTTTTTTCATATCAGCCCTTCCTGTCACGGCTGTAAAAGTCCCTATAGCCTATTTGGCCTACCCCTGGACTGTAACAACATACATGCCCTTCCTGTCTCGGCTGGGCAAGTCCCTTAAGCCTATTTGGCCCACCCCTGGACTGTAACATACACACGTATGTATTATTGCACCAACATGATACATAAAACAGATCAATGACTGAATCAGTGCTTTTTGGCGAAGCCCCCCCTTCTTGGGGGCAGGAGCCCCCATGGTCACCGCGTTGTCCGTCTGACCATACAAAAAGTAATGAGAACGCTTGGTGAGGTGGTAACGGTCTACCACCTCGACTGGACAAGCTACCATCGCGGTTGACAGCGACCTGGAACACTAAGAGTCTGACTATAAGAAACAAGAAACAAGTAACCCTGGCCCTTACTGTCTCGTAAACACTGGCTTCGGTCCGCTGCACTCGATTCCGTTGCCACCTGTCGCTCTGATAACAATTTTTTCGCGTCGGTTGCGATTCCTAGGACTTATTCGTTATAGCCCCTCCTGTCATGGTTGGGCAAGTCCCTCGAGCCTACTTGGTTTACCCCTGGACTGTAACAGCATTATTACATGAAACATTAAGAAATGGACATGTACATTTAATATACATATGTTATAAATATACCTTCACCTACATGAAACATGAACAAATGAAGATATCTACGTCTCTATGTATCTATCTACCTACATATGTGTATATATATGTATATATGTATATATATATGTATATACATGTAGATAGATATCAGATACATTGCTCCACCAATATGATACATGATCCGATATTGGGAGAGGGGGTGATCTTGCCCCAAATAGATTGTAGGAATCCGCAAACTTCCTACCTTAACATCCTCCCACACACCTTTCCACCCACGCACGCACCCAGGTCTACTGCTCAGGAAATGGCGTCCCAAGTTGTACAACTATAAGACGGATGGCAATTAGAGCCAAAGGTCAACCAAAGAGTTTCTCTCAGGGGTCATGTTTGCCATATCCCCGGGGATGGGCGTGGCCATGTCCACAAGCTTTGGGGGGAGCCACCCACCATCCCTTACCCTCCCACCCACCCACCCACCCACCCACCCGGTTCCACTGCTCAGGAAATGACGTCCTGAGGTCAACCAAAGAGTCTTATCGCTGGCCTCATGTTTGCTATCCCCTCAGGGATGGGCGTGACAATGTCCACAAGCATTGGGGGGAGCCACCCACCATCCCTTACCCTCACACCCACCCTCCCACACACTTTCCCACCCACACATGTACCCGGTTCTCCTGCTCAGGAAATGACATCCCGAGGGGGACCAAAGAGCCTTATCTCCGGCGTCATGTTTGCGATCCCCTCAGGGATGGGCGTGGCCATGTCCACAAGCATGGGAGGAGCCACGGCCATTGTGGGTGTAGCTATTGCCGCCTCCTTGCTTCCCCCCGTCGTCAACTCAGGTAGGCAGGGTTCCTAGGGTTTAGGGTGTAGAGTGTAGCTATTGCCGCCTCCTTGCTTCGCCCCGTCGTCAACTCAGGTAGGCAGGGTTCCTAGGGTTTAGGATTTAGGGTGCAGCTATTGCTGCCGCCTTGCTTCCCCCCGTTGTCAACTCAGGTAGGCAGGGTTCCTAGGGTTTAGGGTGTAGCTATTGCGGCCTCCTTGCTTCCCCCCGTCGTCAACTCAGGTAGGCAGGGTTCATAGGGTTAAGGGTGTAGGGTGCAGCTATTGCTGCCTCCTTGCTTCCCCCCTGTCTTCAACTCCGGTAGGCAGGGTTCCTAGGGTTTAGGGTGTAGAGTGTAGCTATTGCCGCCTCCTTGCTTCGCCCCGTCGTCAACTCAGGTAGGCAGAGTTCCTAGGGTTTAGGATTTAGGGTGTAGCTATTGCTGCCTCCTTGCTTCACCCCGTCGTCAACTCAGGTAGGCAGGGTTCCTAGGGTTTAGGGTTTAGGGTGCATCTATTGCTGCCTCCTTGCTTCCCCCCGTTGTCAACTCAGGTAGGCAGGGTTCCTAGGGTTTAGGGTTTAGGTTGTAGCTATTGCTGCCTCCTTGCTTTCACCTGCGGTCAACACAGGTAGGCAGGGTTCCTAGGGTTTAGGGTGTATCTATTGCTGCCTCCTTGCTTCCCCCCGTCATCAACTCAGGTAGGCAGGGTTCCTAGGGTTTAGGGTTTAGGGTGCAGCTATTGCTGCCTCCTTGCTTCGCCCCGTCGTCAACTCAGGTAGGCAGGGTTCATAGGGTTAGGGTTTAGGGTGTAGCTATTGCCGCCTCCTTGCTTCCCCCCGTTGTCAACTCAGGTAGGCAGGGTTCCTAGGGTTTAGGGTTTATGGTGTAGCTATTGCTGCCTCCTTGCTTCCCCCCGTCGTCAACTCAGGTAGGCAGGGTTCCTAGGGTTTAGGGTGCAGCTATTGCTGCCTCCTTGCTTCCCCCCGTCATCAACTCAGGTAGGCAGGGTTCCTAGGGTTTAGGGTTTAGGTTGTAGCTATTGCCGCCTCCCTGCTTCCCCCTGTCGTCAACTCAGGTAGGCAGGGTTCCTAGGGTTTAGGGTGCATCTATTGCTGCCTCCTTGCTTCCCCCTGTCGTCAACTCAGGTAGGCAGGGTTCCTAGGGTTTAGGGTGCATCTATTGCTGCCTCCTTGCTTCCCCCCGTCGTCAACTCAGGTAGGCAGGGTTCCTAGGGTTTAAAGTTTAGGTTGTAGCTATTGCCGCCTCCTTGCTTCCCCCTGTCGTCAACTCAGGTAGGCAGGGTTCCTAGGGTTTAGGGTGCATCTATTGCTGCCTCCTTGCTTCCCCCCGTCATCAACTCAGGTAGGCAGGGTTCCTAGGGTTTAGGGTTTAGGTTGTAGCTATTGCCGCCTCCTTGCTTCCCCCTGTCTTCAACTCAGGTAGGCAGGGTTCCTAGGGTTTAGGGTGCAGCTATTGCTGCCTCCTTGCTTCCCCCCGTCGTCAACTCAGGTAGGCAGGGTTCCTAGGGTTTAAAGTTTAGGTTGTAGCTATTGCCGCCTCCTTGCTTCCCCCTGTCGTCAACTCAGGTAGGCAGGGTTCCTAGGGTTTAGGGTGCATCTATTGCTGCCTCCTTGCTTCCCCCCGTCATCAACTCAGGTAGGCAGGGTTCCTAGGGTTTAGGGTTTAGGTTGTAGCTATTGCCGCCTCCTTGCTTCCCCCTGTCTTCAACTCAGGTAGGCAGGGTTCCTAGGGTTTAGGGTTTAGGTTGTAGGTATTGCTGCCTCCTTGCTTCCCCCCTGTCGTCAACTCTGGTAGGCAGGGTTCCTAGGGTTTAGGGTGTAGAGTGTAGCTATTGCTGCCTCCTTGCTTCACCCCGTCGTCAACTCAGGTAGGCAGGGTTCCTAGGTTTTAGGATTTAGGGTGTAGCTATTGCTGCCTTCTTGCTTCACCCCGTTGTCAACTCAGGTAGGCAGGGTTCCTAGGGTTTAGGGTTTAGGGTGCATCTATTGCTGCCTCCTTGCTTCCCCCCGTCGTCAACTCAGGTAGGCAGGGTTCCTAGGGTTTAGGGTTTAGGGTGTAGCTATTGCTGCCTCCTTGCTTTCTCCTGCGGTCAACACAGGTAGGCAGGGTTCCTAGGGTTTAGGATTTAGGGTGTATGCTATTGCTTGCCTCCTTGCTTCCCCCCGTCGTCAACTCAGGTAGGCAGGGTTCCTAGGGTTTAGGGTTTTAGGGTGCAGCTATTGCTGCCTCTTTGCTTCCCCCCGTCATCAACTCAGGTAGGCAGGGTTTCTAGGGTTAGGGTTTAGGGTGTAGCTATTGCCGCCTCCTTGCTTCCCCCGTTGTCAACTCAGGTAAGCAGAGTTCCTAATGTTTAGAATTTAGGGTGTACTATTGCTGCCCTCCCCCCGTCGACACTGCTCCTAGGGTTAGGTTTAGGGTGTAGCTATTGCGCCTCCGTTCGTCAACTCAGGTAGGCAGGGTCCAGGGTTTAGGGTTTAGGTGCCTATTGCTGCCTCCTTGCTTCCCCGTGTACTCAGGTGGCGGTTTAGGGTTAGGTTTAGGTTAGCTATTGCGGCCTCCTTGCTTCTCCTGCGGTCAACTCAGGTAGGCAGGGTTCCAAGGTTTAGGGGTAGCTTTGTCTTCTTCCCCGTGTACTGTAGAGGTCCTAGGGTTTTGGTTTAGGGTGAGCTATGCTGCCTCCTTGCTTCGCCCCGTCGTCAACTCAGGTAGGCAGGGTTCATAGGGTTAGGGTTTAGGGTGTAGCTATTGCCGCCTCCTTGCTTCCCCCTGTTGTCAACTCAGGTAGGCAGGATTCCTAGGATTTAGGATTTAGGGTGTAGCTATTGCTGCCTCCTTGCTTCCCCCCGTCGTCAACTCAGGTAGGCAGGGTTCCTAGGGTTTAGGGTTTAGGTTGTAGCTATTGCCGCCTCCTTGCTTCCCCCTGTCGTCAACTCAGGTAGGCAGGGTTCCTGGGGTTTAGGGTTTAGGTTGTAGGTATTGCTGCCTCCTTGCTTCCCCCCTGTCGTCAACTCCGGTAGGCAGGGTTCCTAGGGTTTAGGGTGTAGAGTGTAGCTTTTGCCGCCTCCTTGCTTCGCCCCGTCGTCAACTCAGGTAGGCAGGGTTCCTAGGTTTTAGGATTTAGGGTGTAGCTATTGCTGCCTCCTTGCTTCACCCCGTTGTCAACTCAGGTAGGCAGGGTTCCTAGGGTTTAGGGTTTAGGGTGCATCTATTGCTGCCTCCTTGCTTCCCCCCGTCGTCAACTCAGGTAGGCAGGGTTCCTAGGGTTTAGGGTTTAGGGTGTAGCTATTGCTGCCTCCTTGCTATCTCCTGCGGTCAACACAGGTAGGCAGGGTTCCTAGGGTTTAGGATTTAGGGTGTAGCTATTGCTGCCTCCTTGCTTCCCCCCGTCGTCAACTCAGGTAGGCAGGGTTCCTAGGGTTTAGGGTTTAGGGTGCAGCTATTGCTGCCTCTTTGCTTCCCCCCATCATCAACTCAGGTAGGCAGGGTTCATAGGGTTAGGGTTTAGGGTGTAGCTATTGCCGCCTCCTTGCTTCCCCCCGTTGTCAACTCAGGTAGGCAGGGTTCCTAGGGTTTAGGATTTAGGGTGTAACTATTGCTGCCTCCTTGCTTCACCCCGTCGTCAACTCAGGTAGGCAGGGTTCCTAGGGTTTAGGATTTAGGGTGTAGCTATTGCTGCCTCCTTGCTTCACCCCGTTGTCAACTCAGGTAGGCAGGGTTCCTAGGGTTTAGGGTTTAGGGTGCATCTATTGCTGCCTCCTTGCTTCCCCCCGTCGTCAACTCAGGTAGGCAGGGTTCCTAGGGTTTAGGGTTTAGGGTGTAGCTATTGCTGCCTCCTTGCTTTCTCCTGCGGTCAACTCAGGTAGGCAGGGTTCCAAGGGTTTAGGGTGTAGCTATTGCGGCCTCCTTGCTTCCCCCCGTCGTCAACTCAGCTAGGCAGGGTTCCTAGGGTTTTGGGTTTAGGGTGCAGCTATTGCTGCCTCCTTGCTTCCCCCCGTTGTCAACTCAGGTAGGCAGGGTTCATAGGGTTAGGGTTTAGGGTGTAGCTATTGCCGCTTCCTTGCTTCCCCCTGTTGTCAACTCAGGTAGGCAGGGTTCCTAGGGTTTAGGGTGTAGCTATTGCTGCCTCCTTGCTTCCCCCCGTCGTCAACTCAGGTAGGCAGGGTTCCTAGGGTTTAGGGTTTATGGTGTAGCTATTGCTGCCTCCTTGCTTCCCCCCGTTGCAACTCAGGTAGGCAGGGTTCCTAGGGTTTAGGGTTTAGGTTGTAGCTATTGCTGCCTCCTTGCTTCACCCCGTCGTCAACTCCGGTAGGCAGGGTTCCTAGGGTTTAGGGTTTAGGTTGTAGCTATTGCCGCCTCCTTGCTTCCCCCTGTCGTCAACTCAGGTAGGCAGGGTTCCTAGGGTTTAGGGTTTAGGGTGTAGCTATTGCCGCCTCCTTGCTTCCCCCCGTCGTCAACTCAGGTAGGCAAGGTTCCTAGGGTTTAGAGTTTAGGTTGTAGCTATTGCCGCCTCCTTGCTTCCCCCCGTCGTCAACTCAGGTAGGCAGGGTTCCTAGGGTTTAGGGTGCAGCTATTGCTGCCTCCTTGCTTCCCCCCGTCGTCAACTCAGGTAGGCAGGGTTCCTAGGGTTTAGGGTTTAGGTTGTTGCTATTGCCGCCTCCTTGCTTCCCCCTGTCGTCAACTCAGGTAGGCAGGGTTCCTAGGGTTTAGGGTTTAGGTTGTAGCTATTGCCGCCTCCTTGCTTTCTCCTGTCGTCAACTCAGGTAGGCAGGGTTCCTAGGGTTTAGGGTGCAGCTATTGCTGCCTCCTTGCTTCCCCCATCGTCAACTCAGGTAGGCAGGGTTCCTAGGGTTTAAGGGCTTAGGGTGTAGCTATTGCTGCCTCCTTGCTTTCTCCTGTCGTCAACTCAGGTAGGCAGGGTTTCTAGGGTTAGGGTTTAGGGTGTAGCTATTGCTGCCTCCTTGCTTCCCCCTGATGTCAACTCAGGTAGGCAGGGTTCCTAGGGTTCAGGGTTTTAGGGTTCAGGGTGTAGCTATTGCTGCCTGCTTGCTTCCCCCCATTGTCAACTCAGGTAGGCAAGGAGAAGAAATCCCTAAACCCTAAACCCTTGCCCCCCCCTGAAATCAAATATGGTAGGCAGGGAGAAACAAACCCTAAACCCTGAACCCTAAATCCTTGTTTCCCCCCTTCGTCAACTCAGGTAGGCAGGGAGAAAAAAAACGAAAACCAGTAAATGTCATCAAACTGGCTCCTTTTGTAATTATCATCATGCGAGGTGCCAAGCTATGCAAAAGACAGAGCCATGCTTGTGTTAGCAGTGGTGGAAAATGAGCCCACACTCAACTTAGCCCCCCACTTACCCTAAACCCTAAACCCTAAATCCCTAAACCCTAAACCCTAAACCTAAACCCACCTAACACCCAAAAACCACCTAAACCCTAAACCTTGGATTCAAAGCCTAACCCCCTAAACCTTAAACCCCCTGAACCCCATGAACTGAAGTGGGGGCTATCTTAAGTGGGGGCTAACTTCCTCCCACCCTCAACCAGGCATGGCCCTCTCCTTTGCATGGGTTAGTACCTCGTGTGATAATAATTACACTCCCCTACCCTACCCCCATCTCTTTGTCCCCTACCACCCCTCCCCTACCACCCCTCTTCTACCACCCCTCCCCTACCACCCCTCCCCTACCACCCTTCCCCTACCACCCTTCCCCTACTACCCCTCTTCTACCACCCCTCTTCTACCACCCCTCTCCTACCACCCTTCCCCTACCACCCCTCTCCTACCACCCTTCCCCTACCACCCCAAATTACATTCCCCTTCCCCTACCACCCCTCTCCTACCACCCCTCCCCTACCACCCCTCCCCTACCACCCCTCTCCTACCACCCTTCCCCACCACCCCTCCCCTACCACCCCTCTCCTACCACCCTTCCCCTACCACCCCCTCCCCTACTACCCCTCCCCTACCACCCCTCCCCTACATCCCCTAACCCTGCTACCCCTCCCCTACATCCCCTACCCTACCCCACCCCATCTCTTTGTCCCCTACCACCCCTCCTCTACCGTCCCTCCCCTACCACCCCTCTCTTCTACCCCACGCCATGCCTATGTCCCCTACCACCCCTCCCCTACCCCACGCCATGTCTATGTCCCCTACCACCCCTCCCCTCCCCCGTACCACCCCTCCCCTACCTCCCCTCCCCCTGCCAACACAGGCATGGCTCTCTCCTTTGCATGGGTAGGCACCATGCGTGATGATAATTATGACAGGAGCCAGTTTTATGAGATTTGCTGGTGCAGCATCGCCCTCTACTTCATCAACATCATTTGTATCTACTTCTCCACCTTGTTCATCTACTGGATCAAGGTAGGGCAGTGCACAGGGTGTGGGTGGCCGGTTGTGGAATAGTAGATGGTGGAAGGTAATAGCTTTTCTAATTCGGGGGGGGGGGGGGGGTAGGTTTTCTTGTCGGCTAAGAGCAGCAGCTTCTAGGCAGCTTCCCTGGCTTGCTACTCAGCCAAACTTATCGCATGCATCTACGGCTCTCCCGTGTCCATGTACCGGATCAAGGTAGGGGAGTGCGCAGGGTGTGGGTGACCGGGTGTGTGAAGTGAGGTAGTAGCTTTAATGGTCAGCTAGGAGCAGCAGCTTCTAGGCAGCTACCCTGGCTTGCTACCCAGCCAAACCTACCGCATGCATCTACAGCTCTACCATGGGCGTGGGTGACTGTGTATGGCACAGGGTGTGGGGGGTAGGGGAGTGCACACATGTAAATCATTCATACATGAATACTATGATTCATTAATGTACTACTTCATTAACATTGCACACATCTACGGCTCTTCCATGATCATCCCCTGGATCCAGTTAGGGTGTGGGTGACTGGGTGTGGAGCAGAGTGTGGGTGTGTGCGGTAGGGGAGTGCACGTACGTAAATCATATTTTTCATATACATAGCTGCCCTGTACATCTATGCAACCCCCCTGACTGCTCCCAACAAAAGTACACCTGCATGTTGTACACCACCGCAGGGGGGGGGGGGGGGGGGGTAGGTAGGTAGGTAGGAGACAGATTCTCCTACTACATGTATACTATGGGTCAAGGGGGGGGGGGGGGGGGGGGGTCCAGGGTTAAGGAGGTTAATAGGCTGAATTATCCTACTACATGTATGCTATGTTCAAAAACCTTGTTTAGTTGAAGGTCATGTTAAAATATCCTCTCATCCCATATCCTCTCATCCCATATCCTCTCATCCCATATCCTCACACCCAAAATATCCTCACACCCAAGTATCCTCTCATCCCATGAAGTGCGGCCCGTGAGGAAGCAGCTGAATATGTTCAAATTCAAATTCAAAAAACCTCTCTACCCATGAAGTGCAACCCGTGAGGCAGCAGCTGGCTGTGTTCAAATTCAAATTCAAATTCAAATCCAAAAAACCTCTCTACCCATGAAGTGTAACCCGTGAGGCAGCAGCTGGCTGTGTTAAAATTCAAATTCAAATTCAAATCCAAAAAACCTCTCTACCCATGAAGTGTAACCCGTGAGGCAGCAGCTGGCTGTGTTCAAATTCAAATTCAAATAACCTCTCTACCCATGAAGTGCGGCCCATGGGGAAGCAGCTGGCTGTGTTCAAATTCAAATTCAAATTCAAAAAACCTCTCTACCCATGAAGTGTAACCCGTGAGGCAGCAGCTGGCTGTGTTCAAATTCAAATTCAAATTCAAGTAACCTCTCTACCCATGAAGTGCAACCCGTGAGGCAGCAGCTGGCTGTGTTCAAATTCAAATTCAAATTCAAAAAACCTCTCCACCCATGAAGTGCAACCCGTGAGGCAGCAGCTGACTGTGTTGAAATTATAATTAAGATTACAATTTAAAATAACCTCTCACCCCAGGATGTGCGACCCGTGAGGAAGCAGCTGCCTGTATTCAAATTCAAATTCAAATTACCCCAGGAAGAGCGGCCTGTGAGGAAGCAGCTGACTTTGTTCATAGACCATCCAAGGGTCGCCCTAGGCTCATAGAACTTGAACTTGGCTACAAAGCTTCATCCAGCAATTTGGCTGTGTGCTGTCTTCGACAGTCAAAAACATATACCCTGATGTAATCGTTATGTAATCGGAGGCACCCAGACAACCACCGCTCGGGAGTGGACCAGGGGGCCCAGTCTAGGGAACTACAATGCGCGCGCGGCAGCGCGTTTACATGATGCCTTTTAAAGCCCCACTGCGTGTTTCGCGTAGTTTTTCAACACGCTGCGTGCGCAGCGCGCAGTTTTTGAGCTTTTTGCACTAGAAAGCGCAGCCCAATTTGATGACCTGGCCCAGTCTATCTAGTCAGTTGTTACAGTCCAGGAGTAGACCAGGTAAGCTCATGTGACTTGTCCAACCATGATATGAGGGGCAACAACGAAGAAGCACTGATGAACTGAACCCCAAACAATCGTTTTACCCACAGGGGCCCTGAGTTCGTGCTACAGAACAAATCAAGTCCAGTACCTAAGTGAACGTGAAAACGGAGAGATGTGCTGCCAAGAAAGAGATCAGTCAAGTCATGACACACCACACACATACCCACTCACCACACACCACAGTACCACGCTGCACACACCACACACACCACACCTACCCCACACCTACTCCACACCTACCCCACACCTACCCACTCACCACACACACACCCACTCACACACCTCCCACCCCAGGAAGTGCGTCCCGTGAGGAAGCAGCTAACTCTGTTCAAAGACCTTCCTAAGGCCATCGCCGGGGGGGGGCCGGATGTCCAGTTCGGAGCTGACAGCGCAGCAACAGGGTGTGAAAGCAAAGAGCCCTCCCCGGAGCGATCAAAAAGGAAATCTGCTGAGTCTGTGACCATCAAGATGAGTGATGAGCCAGATCCTCAAGAGCATTCTGATCTGAGTACTTCAAAGAGCTTACCGCGCAAAAACTCTTCAAACATGGGAGCAGCAACCAAGGCCGCAGGTAATTGGTAGTTAAGGGTTTAGGGTTCAGAGTACAATACAGAGCCAGGAGATGTGGGAGCACGGAGCACCGGGCACAAGCTCACTCATGACGCAGCTTCACCACCAACCCACCAACTCATCCCCACCAGCAACCCACCAACCCCCCCCATCCCCCATCCCCCATCCCCCCCCACCAACCTGACAGGTAATTGGTTGTCCAGGACCCGTTGGGGGCAGCCGCCCCGGCTGCCAGGAGATGTTGGAGCACGGAGCACGGGGCACAAGCCCACACCTGACGCAGCCCCACGCACCCCTAAGGATTTGGGTGTCTCTGTAAAAAGGAAGGAGGGGGCTGAACTTGACTCTGAGCACTCTTCCTGAAGATCATGTATACTCGACGTGAGCATCAGCCTGGCATTAGCGACAGCCTGGCATTATCACAAGCTTACAAGGACACCACCACGCCAGCTGGTAATAGGATCATGTATACCTGACATGAGCATCAGCCTGGCGTTAACATCAGCTGAGCAAGGACACCACCATGCCAGCTGATTGTAGAATCATGTATACCTGACGTGAGCATCAGCCTGGCATCAGCAGCATCAGCTTACAAGGTACACCAGCACGCCAGCTGATAATAGTATCATGTATGCTTGACATGAGCATCAGCCTGACATCAGCATCAGCTTACAAGGGACACCACCACACCAGCTGATTGTAGAATCATGTATACCTGACGTGAGCATCAGCAGCCTAGCATCAGCAGCCTGGCACCAGCCTAACATTAGCATCAGCAGACAAGGGACACCACCACGCCAGCTGGCAATAGGATCATGTATAACTGACATCAGCATCAGCTGATGAGTGACACCACCGCACCAGCTGATAATTAAAAATGAAAATTGTTACACCTTGCCACAGGCGTGATGTTGAAGGAACCTTCCCGTTCTCTTGCACTGAGGAATGGTTGCTGTGAGTTTTGCTTTTGCAGACCGTAACTGCGCCTGAGACCACCGCGCGACGGCACAGAGGAAAGTTCTCGGCCTCTTTCAAGGAGGCAGGTCGGCAATTGTGAATGGGGCGCACTTGTTTAGTACCAAACTGTGTCACCATCTCTTCCCACAAGGCAATCATATCGTCTCTCCACTCCTATTCTCAGTCTCGATTCAGAAATAGTACACATCATCCACTGAGGAATGGTAACTGTGAGCATTGCTTTCGCAGACCTCTAGTGCGCCTGAGCTAGGACTACCGCGTGACAGCATCAGCTAGCTGATAATTGAATCGTTCGTTCGGGCTATTTGGCAAGATCAACCTTGGCCTGCACCACTGTTTCTTCTTTGGGCTACAAATGGTAGCTTTATTCTAGCTCCTTCGGAGGCTACAAATGGCAGCTTTATTGTAGCTATAAATGTTAGCTTCATTCTAGCTCCTTTTTGGGCTACAAACAGTAGCTTCATTCTACTTCCTTTGGGGGCTACAAACAGTAGCTCCATTCTAGCTCCTTTGGGGGCTACAAACAGTAGCTTCATTCTAGCTCCTTTGGGGGCTACAAACAGTAGCTTCATTCTAGCTCCTTTGGGGGCTACAAACAATAGCTTCATTCTAGCTCCTTTGGGGGCTACAAACAGTAGCTTCATTCTAGCTCCTTTGGGGGCTACAAACAGTAGCTTCATTCTAGCTCCCTTGGAGGCTACAAACAGTAGCTTCATTCTAGCTCCTTTGGGGGCTACAGATAGTAGCTTCATTCTAGCTCCATTCGCCATCCACTGGGCCAAGCCCTAAGCTTTCACCTGCAATGAAATGCCCACCATGTCATCTTTATGACACACTAGCTAGCTTCAGTTTTGGCCCAAGGACAGGGGAAAGGAGCTGCCTAGACGCTGCTGCTAGTAGCTGAAAAGAAAAGCTTCGGTGAGCCGTGGTCTCACAGCAGGGCGTCTAAATACCTTGACATGCTTGTGGGGGTGCTTGAGCGTTACGGGGTGTGTGGGTGGGGTGGGGGGGTGGGGGGGTGGGGGGGTGGGGGGGGGGTAGAGGAGGGAAGAGTAATGTGTTTTGTGTGTGCGACGCAACGCTCATTGGGCGACTCGATGCGATCTCAGTCCAACACACTGGTCCCCAAACCCCCCAGGGCAACGGACGAAGCCCAAAACAGAAACAGTGGGCTTCACATCTTGATATGTGCAACAGCCAACCGTGTAGAAGCTCAGTGTTGACACGTTAAAGGCCATCGGCCACAGAGCTCTTTCTCGTTTCAGAAAGGGGGTCTCCTGGTAGCGATCAGGGATTTGGTGTATTTCGAGGTTTGGCTCCTGATAGCGATATGGGTAGGTGGCCCGAAGGAGGGATCCGGGGGGGGGGGGGGGGGGGGGGGCATTTCTGACTACCAGTAGTTTGACCAGAACCATGCATTGCCATCCAGCGACGGAATGGCGACAGAGTGGCAAAGCATCAGCACAACCACCGTGTGGCGACAGAGTGGCGACGCATCAGCAAAACCACTGTGAGGCGACAGAGTGGCGACGCATCAGCAAAACCACCGTGTTAGCTGGAGCTCTGCTTCTATGGGGCTTTGCGTAGCAGTTTCTAGGCAGCTCCTTTTCCCTGTCTCTGGGACCAGGGACTGGTCGCTGGGACCTGGGAACCTGAAGCTTGCTAGTGCCTCTGAAAGCCCACATGATGGGCATTATAATGCAGCTGAAAACTTTGGTCAGCACCCAGTGGCTAGCTAATTGAGTTGGCTGGAAGCTACCATGTGTAGTCCAAACATGGAACAGTGGGTCTGTCCTAGCTACAGGGGCGGTAAACATAGAGCAACGAAGTGCATCTGGGAGCTGACAGAACCATCTTTCCAATATTGTTGGGATCTTGGGGCTTGGCCCAGTGGCTGGCTCAGGGAGCTGCCTAGAAGCTGCTGCTTGTAGCTGGAAAGAAAAGCTATGATAATACTCACACTGATCTTGAGGTTGGCAAGGAGATGGTAATAGGATCATAAATTTAATTATGCATATAAACTTGAACATATATATATATATATATATATATATATATATATATATCACTGCAGATTTGAGGGGTCTTAGGCACCCTTTCCTGCAACCCTTCGGCGCCCGTCTCACATTTAATGCACCCTTTGAAGCCCAATAAAGGGGTGTAGACGACCCCCAAATTAGCTGTGTGTAGGATTGGTGTCATCTGACCCTTTTACGTGCGCCTACTCTTTTGCAGGAGTGGCAATCCTCGGTGCTGCTGGTTTGTGTTGGGAGACCCGCCTCCTGGGGTGGAATTCTGCATACAACCAGTCGCATCTAAAATGGTTCTGTCTTAAAGGCTGGTTCCAACTTTCTAACATGTCCTTGAAGTCCAAAGATCATCGTTAATGTTTTGAACTTGTGAGATTTCCGGTGAAGTTGTCATAGTTTCGCAGTTGTCGAAGTTGTTGAAGTTTTTTGATAACAGCTGGTTGTGAATCTTTCATACTGTTTCGCAGATGGTGAGTGCATTTGTTGAAGGTTAAACTATACCGCCTGGCAGGGTTCGCATGAGATAGAACCCCCCAGTACGGTTGTAAACCTGCTATTCAGGTGCCGCCGCAGGCGGCCCTTGTAACCTCGTAACTTGAACTTGGTTACTTGAACTTGAACTTGAACTTGAACATAGCTAGCTTCAGCCAGAAATTTGGGTGCTCGCCGTCCGTAACCTTGTAACCCTGGCCTGCTGATGACCATGGAAGGTAATGGAACACATTACGTACTTGCATAGGTTATGGGCCCAGCACGCTAACAAGTAACAACTGCACAATCTAAAATGATAACAGGATCTGACTGTAACGTGGATTTTAAGCCAACTCTGGGCCTCTCAGATCTCACCGTCTTCGATAAATGCATGATAGCTCAAGGGGCCAGAGCCGCTCTGCACGAGGCTGGTTTTAAACTGGAACTGAAAGGGAATGAAAGTGAGGAGGAAGGCATGGAGGAGGAAGGCGAGGACTGCGTATACATCGGTGAGGATGGGGCACATGGTGCACCCAGCATCTGCGCTCCTTATAGTACTTGGTCTCACTCATTCCGTTGTACTCGTGCGCTTTGTCAGGAACCATAGAGATTGTGAAGAAATGGCAATCCTGGGTTCCGTTATTGCACGGTGGGACTCGGAATTAGAAGCCGGCTGGATTAACATGCAACAATCCACGCCAACTCTGGCAATGAGGTTTTCCTGCACTGCCCGGAGCCGCTGGAGACAGTTGCGAGTGATTGGCTATTTGGTTCAAGGGTTACACTCACATTAATGGCAGTGAACTAAGAATATTAACCTAAAAACTCGAAAGATATCGCTCAGAAGCCAGTTGTTTACAAGCTTGTGTCTTCCCCACGCTATCTAAAAAAACAATGATACAACGAAGCAAGGGACCAGCCACTGCCGCATACTGCCCTTAAAGGCCTGGTTCGTTATGGTCAAGACTGTGGACGGTGGAGTCATCTTACTCCTAGAACAAGAACTTTAACCTTTTCTTACTTTTATTGAAAGGATTTTCACCCAAGGAAGTGGTACTTCTTAATCAAAACAGCCCACGGGATTCACAAAGAAAGGGGGAGAAATTCCCTAGTATGCACCCCTTGAAAAGGCGGGGCATGCCAGACAGCTTATAGCTTATTGACATGGCTCCCCAGCCATAGAAAGTGCTATAGAAAGGACGTCATAAGGCTGCCAACAAGGCTCCCTAGCCTCGAAGGCTGATCTAGAAAGGCTGCCAACAAGGCTCACCAGCAGGGTACTTCAGGAGGATCCCCAGCTCTGCTGCCTGGGACAAAACAAATTTTGTAGCCTGCGTCCTGCGACGCAACGGACCCTTACTTCTGGTCAACGGACCCTCCCCACGGTGCGTCCTACGACGCAACGGACTCTTCTTCGTTGCGTCTGCGATGGAGGACGCAGCGTCCTGAACAACCCGGCTCACCAGCCATAAAAGCTGCTCTAGAACAAGTACACGATGCCATCGGTGATGCGTGCCTTTTGGTCCTGCAAACAAGAGGAAAATACATGTAGGTTGGTGATTCATGCATTGCAAGGATATTTCAAAAATGGCATTAATTGCAATATTATGCGACCTAAAAAAGTGGGCAATACATTTATATATTGCCCACTTTTTAATAATATGTCTATATTTCAAGCAAAGCTCTTCCAGTTAAAAAGCAGCTTAACAACGCCTATTCCATCCTGCCCAGGTATACCACCAAATTATATTTCCGTCATCATGCTCGAGCATCTACCACAGGAGCAGACAACGCAAGTAGACTGTCCCCTGTTATCACCACCTCCACTATCAGTTGACAGTTCACCAGGAGCCGGCCTTCAATGCTACAGAGATTATCCTGAAAATGAAGAATCCTCCCCAATAATTAAATGGTCACTGTAGCAAGAACTCAGGGCCACCGTCAGTAAAACGATTGTCTGGGGTTCAGTTCATCAGTGCTTTTTCTTTTTAAGCCGTTCCTAACACGGTTGGGCAAGTCCCTATAGCCTATCCGGTCTACCCCTGGCCTGTAACATACAAACATACAAACCTGTACTTGTGTCAATAGCCCAGGACCCAGGACTTGTATCAATGGTGACCAACATGCTGTTTCTTCCCACTCTGGCAGAGAAAGACCAAAACACACGTACACATGTAGGAACTGGCATATCATGTGATGTTGACCCTAGGAGAGTCTGATATCATACAAACTACACCCTATGCTATACCCACCCACACGCACACTGTCCGAAATCAGTATTCAGAGCCACATTTTCATGCCTGGGCTGAATCACCACCACCACCACCAGCCCTTCCGCCCTCCACCCACCCAACCTTTCTTACCTGAGCCACGCACTCAGAGATCCACATGATGTTTCTAATCTCCTGCTCCCGCATCTTCATGTACGAGTAAAACACGCCGTAGTGGAACTGCTGCTCAAAGCAGTCCATGCATCGCTTCGCCTCCTCCTCGTACAGAAGCTTGTCCAGCATCTGGCTCTCGCCAAAGCCAAGCTGCACAGACGAGTCAAGGGCAGGGAACACAAGGTTGGATTATGCACGTATGCCCTTATATATTATAATTTGATTATATCATATATTATATTAGATTCATTTATATTATACATTATATTATTTATTTATGATGGGAGGTGACACCCTGTCAGGCCTAACCAACAAACTTTGAAAGGCTAGTACATGAACTTTTTTAGCGAATGCCTTAAGCAAAAAGCGTTCAGTAGGGATGTCAATGTTGTACTGGACCCCAAGATTATCAGGTGATAAATAATACGAGACTGTACGATATATCATTTGATATAGTAGGATATACAGACAAATCGTACTATATATCATAACATACATCTATCCATACATCTATTGATATGGTACCTGACAACCCTAGCTATGCCATGAACTTGTGAGGGATTCAGGGCTATTCTTTTCAGTTTCTAGGCAGCTCCCTGAGCCAGCCACTGTGTTAACCCCCGATACTTCACCACTTTGTGACAGCTGGTTGTGTTAGCTTCAAGATGCACTAGGTTGTCTTGCGATTGGATGAATGGCCCGTCAAATCTGAAAGTGTTTTTTTATAGCTTGACGGGTTTAGGCCTCCACCAGGGACAGCGTTTTATAGCATCTTAACACACACACACCCTTCCGGCCCCCGCCTTCACCCCCCCCCCCTTCTCCCTGTCCAACACAAGTCTAAAACAGCTGCTCACCTTGTTAAAGATAGAAGCGTAGGCAGGGACCTTCTCCATAGCGGCTCGGATCTGGTCGAAGTCTTCACACATCGACAGCTCCATGTGGCCATGAGGGTAGAGCAAGCCAAAGTTGGAGTACAGCTTGCGCCTGTCCTCACGGGTCAGCTCTGTTCCAATACTGTTCAAGGTGATGTTCAGCGCTCGCCTGTCGGTCTGAGAGGAAGGGCGAGAAGAATTGGGGGTTAGTTACTGCCCCCGAATGATGGATCAAGATACGGACTTCGACAGTAACGCCCTTCAATTCAGCAGCAACCGTCGTACGACATGTCTAACGCTGGCGGAGGGCGAGTAGTCAACCCTGAGAGCTGAGTTTGAGGAAGAACAAGTCCGCGAGCCCATGCATCCTGGTGCTTTAACTGACCTTGCCCTGATAGAACAAGCCTCAACACACACAATACTGGGCATTCAACAGTATATTTTATTATTATTTAATTATTGTTTTGTATGTTTATGCTTGTGTTTGTTGTAGGTTCATATTTGTGTACGCTGTTAAATTCTAGTACAGGTTTCATGGTCATCCTGCCCTGAGCCTTTATCCAATGCTGCATTCACTAGGGCCTTCCCATCCCAACAGTCTGCTTGGGCTTCATGTAGCTGGGCATCTAGCAAGATGCAAACTATTTCTACATAACAAATAAATACAGAGTACGCCTTATTACGAGGTGGAGGTTGAGGGGGCCAGCCTATTTGTTTGCACTGGGGCCAACCACCAAACTATCTCTGCACAACCTAAGCTTGCAGCTCGCATCAGGGCCTCCCCATCTTGACAGTCAGCATGAGCAGCATACATGGTGACGCCTTCTCGCACTTTCCTTTCTTTCTTTCATGTGAAGTCGTATGGCAGAGGGGGCTAGTTGTTGCTACTGATGACCTTGCTTTAGATGTTGATAGTTGTTCTGGTGGAGGTGTTAGTTATGGTGGTGGTACTACATGTTGTTGTCAACGATGACGACGATGCTGCTGCTGCTGCTGCTGATGGTGGTGGTGATGGTGATGATGGTGGTGGTGATGATGCTGATGGTGATGATGATATTGACGAGGACAATGGCACTGGTGTGCATCACAATCTGAGAGTTGGCAATCAGCCCCTTGACACTACGACATGAGACAAATTGAAGATTGTTCCGTCTTGCCACGGGGCGTGGATTTGAAGGAACCTTCCTGTCCGCTTGCACTGGGGAATGGTTGTTGTGGGTTTTGCCTTGGCAGACTGCTACCGCGCCTGAGCTCAGACTACCGCGCGCGAGGAAAGTTCTCGGCCTCTTTCAAGGCGGCAGGTCGGCAATCATGAACCTGCCAACAGTTTTGAACCCCACACCTGTCAGTCAAATTACCTCCAAGCCCAGGAGGTCAGACATAACAGTGCCTGAGGTGCTTCCCAGCTCCAGGCGCGCAACAATTAAATTAAAATTACCTCAAAGCCCAGGAGGTCAGTCATAACAGAGCCTGTGGTGCTTCCCAGCTCCTGGCAGAACTTAGCGAAGTCATCCAGGTAAGCCTTGTACAGGGTGTTCCTCATGATCTCAATGTTCATCTCGTCCAGATCCTCATGGGTCAAGTTGTCTGAGAAGTAGGGCGCCAGGGGGGTGTCCACAAGCACCAGCCTGAACAGCTCTCGCATGTTCTGGGCCACAGCCAGGGTTGCTATGCTATCAAACATACCCAGTGGGTGGCACTTGTCCAACAACTCCTGCAGGGGTGGGCAGAGGGCTTTATTTAAGCTATGCTATTACACATGCCCAGTGGGTGGCATTTATCCAGCAACTTCTGCAGGGGTGGGCAGGGAGCTTTATTGAAGGGGTGGACAGGGGCTTTATTTGGGCCACAGCCAGTATCGCTATGCTATTGCTACGCTTTATTGAAGGGGTGGACAGGGTTAACTTTTTATTTTTAAGCAGGCTGTATTTAAGGTGCTACTTGTGCTAATTATAGCAATTCAGGGGATGAACTGGACAAAAGTTTCGTACTTAGTCGAGAATTGTCGAGAATTCCAGGCCAAATCCTCTAGAATTCTCGGATTTCCAGGCCAAAATTCTCGATTTCAAGTACTAAGTACAAAGTACGAGTTCTCGCGGAAACTTTGTGTCCAGTTTATCCCCTGAATTGCTGTAAGGTGTTACAAGTGCTGCATTGAGCACCTTGATATTTTTGGGTGCTAGGTTAGAGCCTTGTGAGGTCTACATTTTACGGGTCAAACAGGTGTGGGTCAAAAAGCTGGTATATAGCTGGAAGCACCCTGAAGGCTGCTTGGAGCACCATGGTGCTTCGTTAAGACACAGCTTCCCTTCCTTGAAAATAACCATTGTTTTTTCGGTATTCTATAGACTCAGTTGTGTAGAAAAAGTTGCGAAGAAAGCCTGATTTCAGGATTGTGGTACAGGGCAGAGCACAAAACGCAGAGCCCCGGGGGGCTCGGAGGGCAGCACGTCGCACTGAGGTCGCAATGAGTGATGCATATGAATCATTCAATATTCTCTGGTGTAGTCACTAGCAGATTATATAAATAACTATTCTCTATGAGTGTAGTGACTAAATGATTACATAGACAACTATATTTAGTAACAATCAAGGGGGGGGCAAGAAAAAATCTGCCGTAACTCATCTTTGCCTTAAATAGAGTTTATCCTTCCCTCCACAATTCCAACTCCAATCTGAATCAAACACCGTTTTGAAGATGCAGTCCAAAATCTATCTTCATGCCCCCCCCCACCCCCCACCCCCGCCCCCCGCCCCGGTAACAATGCATTACATCTAGGGAACAGCAATGTGATATCATATGATATCATGTCATCATATGATATCATATGATATCATAAGATGCCAGCAGTATGACTAGGCCAAAGTTACCATTTAAATACAATATCACAAGATGCAATGTGTATGATATCATACTCGCCTTCGGTCAACAATAAATGATATACCTGTCCCTGATTACATCCTTACATGGACAACACGCTCGTGAAGAGTCCCTGAGGTTGCATCGAGTGATGTATATGAATCATTCAATATTCTCTAGTTTAGTCACTAACTAATAATACAAACAAGTTCTATATGTCAGTGTAGTCACTAACTGATTATATTAACAATATAATACAACAATAATACTATTGTTTAATAACTATTAGTAGTAGTTATTAAACAGCATAGAAACAATGCATTACATGCCTACCTGGACATCACGCTCGTGAAGAGTTCCTGTAACGATGAGCACAACATTGTCGATCATATGTCCAAACGTGCAGTAGTCCATGAACTGACCAAGCTTGTCATCTGCCTGCGTAAGAATTAATAAAGAAAAGGTGGGTTGTGCCAAAGAAATAGCCGTTAGCTGTAAGCCAGACAGGGCAAGAAGTTCAGAGGGTCTAGAGGATCAGCCCTTGCATGATTTCATAGCAAGGGAATAACAAGGAGATTCAAGCATATAAAAACGGCGACAGCCCTATGCGGATCGAAGATAGGGTGATAGTGCATAGTGTTCCTTGCAAGTCTTGCGTAGATATGCTACTTGTGTTGTGCCTGTATTTCTTTTCATAGCTTGGCTGCCTGATGCATTATTGCATGCCTCTTCAGTCCTGCTGTTCCGTGCCTGTGGCCAAACAGAGTTGCACGCAAGATACGAGAAATACCTAGTTGCACTTTCCAGTCCCACGAGATGGTGTGAAGTGCTGAGCCAGAGGACAGCGAATTAAATTGAGCACTCCACCAGCAAGCAGCTGGCATGGAACTCTAAAATAGAGTGTGACCGGGGATGAAACTGCTTTTCAAATGTGTGGACCACTCTCCACATGGAAATAAGTAACTCTGTGGATGTGAAGTCTGAGGTGCACTTGGAGCAGGTGATCATGGGAAGTTCCATAGAGCCGAGCCCAGTTGTCTGTTGGATTCCCCCTGGTATGCTTGGATTCATTTCTCACACATGCTTCCTGGTCTCATGGATGTGCTGGTCCCAGAGCAGTGCCTGCATCCCTGCCCAGCTGTCCCAAAGGTCTCACCTGGCACCTCATGTTGTTCCAATCGTCCACAAGCTTCTGAGTGCACCTCTCGACGATCGTTGTCGTGTACAGGGGGGAAGCCTCGTTGGCCAGATGACCTCCATAGTCAGATGCGGTCTGCTCGAGGAATTGATTTAAAGTGAGGGAAGTGCTCGCTTCTAATGTCGAGACAACGCCTAGATCACGATGCTCTAGCTTGAGCTTACCAAGTTGAGCTTAATGTCCTCGAGAGATTCGCATTGACACAAGTTATTGTAATCAGGAGCTGTGAGGAGACCGGTCCTATGGCCTCTAACTACGCCCTCAAGGAACCCGTCCTTCATGTTGAACCAGAGCATCTCCATCCCGGCCATTTTTCAAGAGTCGATGTTAGAAACTCGAATTATAAGAGAGTTATTGGCGCTTCTGGGGACGGCCAACTAGCAAATATAACGAGTTCAGGAGAGCTCCGCACGCGTGAGCCAATCGGGAACATGGTCTCTGGTCTATGTCTTGCAGTACATTTCACGGTACACTCTGGCCGGTCCTCCGGTTCCCCGGTGAAGACAACAATGGAGTGGGGGGGGGGGAGCTGCGAAGAAGCGGGTAGTCACCGGTGTTCACCAGGCATGATGCGCACATCTGATTGGCATGGTGCGCAAAGCTTGATTGGCATGATGCGCACAGCTATCGCTGTCAGCTCAGATGTTGTAAGAGGAGCGCGACGTCAAGATTTAGCAGAACAAGTCCTAGGCGCGTCGCAAGCGACGCAGAAAATTGGAAGTGGGTTCGAAATTGGCGAGGTTCTAGATGTCCGAGGTTTGGGAGGGTGGAGAGTGGGTTTACGAGGCCCAGGCGGGCCCAGGGTTGGAACGTGACAGACAGACAGACGGACAGACAGATGGACAGAAAGACAGACAGACGCTTGGACAAAGCGGTGACCCCCAGGGCCTGCGGGGCATATAGGTGGTTGGTGCTGTGACAGTTTTAGTTGGACATTCCCAAAGTGGGCAGCCGGATAGGCCAAGTTACCCCGGTATTATTCCCTATATCCGACCAATATATAACTTATTTGCTCATGGGCTTCCTCTTAGCTACAATGTTCAATTCCAGAGGAAGTATCAGAAGATATTATTCGTCAATTGCTATGCACCGAATCGCGATGCCCAGGTATGGCTTGGCCTAGCTTCGCATTCGACCTTCCATGGATTCACCAGTGGGGATGTACCCAAACGAACAAAATGATAAAACCAGCAAGCCCGCCCACTGCCAGGATAAATAAATAAATAAAATAGTACGCCTGATTACGAGATGATTTCACTTGACCGCCAGGATAAAAATGTACGTGTTTAGATGTTTGCGTAGTGCCTCTACCTGCCATGGTGCAAACATATCATCATACGTTACATGTTAGGTTGAATACTTCCCGTTCAAAAATAAACTACCTCAGCAGGGCACTACATGACGCGCTACATCGCGGATTTCCGTTTTTTGCTATTTCATATACACATTTACACATGCTACTGTTGTGGCCAATCACCGACTAAGGCATAATTGAAATTGAAATTGTTACATCCGTGTAAAACAGTTACTCACCGGACGTGATGTTGAGGACACCACAGCGTAAAAATATAGGCTTAAAAATAAACGGCGTAAAAATAGAGGCATGAAAATAGAGGCAATACACCTGAATCCTCACGCTTATCTTCCATTCTTCGCGGCCTCGTATGTACCGACTGTTTTACTTGCTTCGTTGGCTATAATTACAGTCCCAATAAAATCAGTATGAGACTAAAGGGCTATTACCGTACAAGTAATAGCCTTTACATGTCCATACATGAGAAAATTACATTACATTACATTACATTACATTACATTACATTACATTACATTACATTACATTACATTACATTACATTACATTACATTACATTACATTACATTACATTACATTACATTACATTACATTACATTACATTACATTACATTACATTACATTACATTACATTACATTACATTACATTACACGTTAAAGTCTACTTGACACCGCGAGGGTGTATGAGACTCTGTGCTTTAAACAAAAAGAAAAAGCACCCACAAAGCAAAAAACCCCATTACATCAGGGGTGTGTCGAGGACAAACAAACCAAACTCTCAACCACCGTTTTGGTGGCGTAGGTATTAAACTCTTTAGAGCAGGACCCAGATCTCAACCACTTACAGTGGCGGAGGTAAGAAGCTAACAAATGTGAAGTCACAAGAAGAAAAAAAGGGATAATAAATTACGGTGCCACTAAGCAGTCCAGGGCTTCCTGTCTTGCTCTTCTACAAGTAGAAAGATAGTCGGCTAAGTTGTTCCAGAAAGCCTTAGTGCCATTTCCATTCATAAAGGTTCTGAATGTGGAATCGTAGAATTCCACATTCCATACGGTTAAGTCGGTATCCTCATGGACATGCCTATAAATATCTGTAAACAGCTTCTGGTAGCGGAGGCGAATATCATTATAATATATAAAATAAGGCAAATGAACCAATATTGAAGAAAAAGGAAACTCGACAATATCTGGGTGTTCTATTGTTCAATAGACTACCTTACATCGATTGACAGGGGATGTTCCCCATCCAGGGTCATGGCCAGGCCAATCTATAGGTAACCGGCAATTTCCGTGTGGTCTCTGACTCTCAGGGGAAAACGAGGTTATAAAAAGGGGAGGCATATTGATGCATTATAGTACACAATTAGGTGCAACAATTCCGTAGGTCTGGACTATAGGTGGTGCAAAACAAAAATATCGAAAGGATTTTCAGCCCTGGAGGGAAGACCCCATACAGACACCAGCGCCACCGAGGATTCAGCAAGAAAGGCGGGAAATCCCTACAGTACAGAGAGCTGAGAGTGACACGAAGGGACGTGGAATAAAAGTGACCAAGCCATTTTGACAGAAACTTACACACATATTTGTTTAGCATCTCGTGAGTGAATCAAGGACACCATTCACCCCGTGTATACTTGTCGGCAATCGAATGGAATAGAGACAAGAGAGAATCGAAGATGGCAAGGAATGGAACAGCTTACAGTGAACGAGAGTTGACAGATGTAGGAGCCAACATTCAAGATTAAGGGTTAGGGTCTAAGGAGGTACCCCTGAAGGAAAGCGGACACAAGACTGACAAGGATTAAGACAGGGAGGCAACATGACAGCTAACGCTGACAATGCCTGGGGAAGCCAACTAATTCGTGTTCGTATGCACTTCCACTATATGGAACACCGTCAAAAACTAACACGACTGTCAACATCTATGTGAACGTCAGAATGTATGAGTCCAATCCTGAAATGATGCACTTTGGATTTAAAGACTGTGAACAGCCCAGAGTCGGCTGAAAACCATGCACCAATTTAATACAACCTTAAATCATGCACATGCAACTTACCATAGCTTTCCTTTTTGGCTGCCAGCAGGAGCTTCTAGGCAGCTCCCCAAGGCAGTCACTGGGCCAATCCCCACGATTTGAACTGCACTAGGGGAGCAGTCTAGAAGCTGCTGCTCATAGCTGAAAATAAAAGCTACACAACAGACTAGTCAAACAAGCTTGAAGGAGTGATCTATCAGGTACACTCATTTCTTTTACATCGTGTGAGCGCTAGCTGGATCTAGGCATGGTCACAGACAGGTAGGATGATGAGTGACCTCGTCCTCAATCCGTTCAGAACCAATGAGCGTACTTGATCAATCAAGTTCACTCCTTTCCTTTCTAGTTCTAGATCAAACAAGCTGGAGGAGTGCATTATTAGCAACTCTTGCGGATGCGCATCATCTATATACGCTACCTCCCCATATGGGGTGGATGCAACTGAATCTAGGTGCAAACATTGTGTACAAACCAGAGAGAGATGGACTAACTGATGCTAAAGCTGATAGCAAAACTGGTACAGGTGTAAGTGTAGGTGTTCAGGTATAGGTGTATAGGTGCAGGACTTTAGGTATAGGTGCAGGTGTATAGGTATAGGTGTAGCTGTAGGTGCAGGTGTTTAGGTACAGGTGTTTAGGTATAGGTCTTTAGGTATAGATGCAGGTGTTTAGGTATAGGTGTAGGTGTATATGTGAAGGTGTTTAGGTACAGGTGTTTAGGTATAGGTCTTTAGGTATAGGTACAGGTGTGTTAGGTATAGGTGTAGGTGTATATGTGTAGGTGTAGGTGTATATGCGAGGTGTAGGTGTATCAAATGGTTGGAGGTGGTGGAATAAGCCCCTCCTGGAAATCTATAGTTGATCTTGATTGTTTGCGGTTGGGCAAGTCCCTTTAGCCACAGTGGCTACCCCAGTACTGTAACATACATTTGCATAGGCAGGTGAGCAGTGCGAGTGAGCCTAACAAATATGAGTGATTCCTAACAGTGTACTAAGTCAGTTGGGCAGGAGGGCTGGGAAGGGCACGGAAGTCCGGGGCCTTCCCGGCCTGGGCCCCCTCCCGGCCTGGATACCCTCCCGGCCTGGGCCCCTTTCCGGCCTAGGCCCCCTCCCCGCCTGGGCCCCTTCCCGGGGCAAGAGACTTCTCGGCCCCGGGCCGGGCCCGCTGACCTGAGAGCTGACAGGTGCATACAGGTGCACTGTTTCTTTTTTGCGCTACGCATGGCAGCTTCCAGGCAGCTCCATCAGCCAGCCACTGGTTCAAGACCAAAGCTTTCAGCTGCATTGGAATGCTTATCGTGATAACTTCCAGAAGCACCAGCTACCTTCAGGTTGGCCCAAGGACAGGGAGAGGGAGCTGCCTAGTAGCTGCTGCAAGTAGCAAAAAATATAAACAGTGTACAGGTGTCCTTTTTATCCCGAGTGGTGGTCGGGTAAGGATGGTCACCACAACCACAGGAGTTCCTGGTTCAAACCTGCACTCCGACATGCGCGCTAGAAATCCCTGGTTTCCGTGGTTCTCGCACGGGGGTGAATTGTTGGCTGCAATGTGCGGACGGTTAGACGCCAAACCTGGAGAACCTTGTAACAATTCTAATAACAGGTGTCTTTTTAGCCCTTCCTGTCACGGTTGGAAAAGTCCCGTTAGCCTATCTGGCCTACGCCTGGACTGTAACATACACACAGGTGCCGCAGATGGACAAGTCAACAATTCTGTGCGGTCTTGTCCGAAGTTCGAAAATCAATTCTTGTGAGTCGTTTGAATATCAATTCGAAAATCAATTCTTGTGATTCGTTCGAAAATCAATTCTTGTGAGTCGTTCGAATATCAATTCTTGTGAGTCGTTCGAATATCAATTCGAAAATCAATTCTTGTGAGTCGTTCGAATATCAGTTCAAGTATCAATTCTGTGCAGTCGTGTCCGAAGTTCGAATATACATTTCTGTGAGCTGTAAGTTAAAACGATTAGTTGTGAAGAGATAATTGGCATAGGGTTAGGTACTGTGGTACTGTGGTGCTTAGTCATTTTTTGGTAAAAACACGCAGAAGTACATGACGTACAAATCAGGTAAATACACGCATAGGTACGTAAGATATGAGTTGGGTAAATACACCCATAAGTACGTAACAAACAAGTCAGCGAGAAAGCATGAATGAGGAAGAAGTGGGAAACATGGCATGCATGTAGGGAACGGCAATATGATATCATATGATGCAGACTGAAGTTACCATTCGTATACAATATCATTTGATGCAATTTGTATGATATCATATGATATCAAACTCGCCTTTGGTCAACGTCATATGATGTGCTAATCCCTACATGCATGAGCCCAAAGGCTGCTCGGAAGCAAGATGCTGGAAAGATGCTGGCCTCTAAGTGGCTAAGCTACACCTGGAGGTGCCTGTGCAGCCTGAAGGTGTAGGAAGCTGGCCTTATGCTGCTGGAATCCACGGGAATCTAAAGTGAAGCTTCCGGAGGGTGTAGGAAGCTGGCCTTAAGGTTCTGAAATCCACCGGAATCAAAACTGAAGCTGCCGGGAGGTGTAGGAAGCTGGCCTGAAGCTGCTGGAATCCACCGGTATCTAACCTGAAGCTGCAGGAATATGAAGGAAGCTGGCCTTAAGCTGCTGGAATCCACCGGTATCTAAACTGAAGCTGCCAGAAGGTGTAGGTAGCTGGCCTGAAGCTGCTGGAATCCACCGGAATCTAACCTGAAGCTGCAGGAAGATGAAGGAAGCTGGCCTTATGCTGCTGGAATCCACCGGAATCTAAACTGAAGCTGCAGGAAGGTGTAGCAAGCTGGCCTTGAGCTGCAGGATCAACCGGTCTCTAACCTGAAGCTGCCAGAAGGTTTAGGAAGCTGGCCTTAAGCTGCTGGAATCCACCGGTATCCAACCTGAAGCTGCCGGAAGGGATAGCAAGCTGGCCTGAAGCTGCTGGAATCCACCGGTATCTAACCTGAAGCTGCAGGAAGATGTACGAAGCTGGCCTTATGCTGCTGGAATCCACCGGAATCTGAACTGAAGCTGCAGGAAGGTGTAGCAAGCTGGCCTTGAGCTGCAGGATCAACTGGTATCTAACCTGAAGCTGCCAGAAGGTTCAGGAAGCTGGCCTTAAGCTGCTGGAATCCACCGGTACCTAACCTGAAGCTGCAAGAAGATGTAGGAAGCTGGCCTTAAGCTGCTGGAATCCACCGGTATCCAACCTGAAGCTGCCGGAAGGGATAGCAAGCTGGCCTGAAGCTGCTGGAATCCACCGGTATCTAACCTGAAGCTGCAAGAAGATGTAGGAAGCTGGCTTTAAGCTGCTGGAATCCACCGGTATCTAACCTGAAGCTGCAAGAAGATGTAGGAAGCTGGCCTTAAGCTGCTGGAATCCACCGGTATCTAACCTGAAGCTGCAAGAAGATGTAGGAAGCTGGCCTGAAGCTGCTGGAATCCACCGGTATCTAACCTGAAGCTGCCGGAAGGGGTAGCAAGCTGGCCTGAAGCTGCTGGAATCCACTGGTATCTAACCTGAAGCTGCAGGAATATGTAGGAAGCTGGCCTGAAGCTGCTGGAATCCACCAGAATCTAAACTGAAGCTGCTGGAAGGTGTAGCGAGCTGGCCTTGAGCTGCAGGATCCACCGGTATCTAACCTGAAGCTGCCGGAAGGTGTAGGAAGCTGGCCTTAAGGTGCTGAAATCCACCGGTATCTAACCTGAAGCTGCAGGAAGCTGTAGGAAGCTGGCCTGAAGCAGCTGGAATCCACCGGAATCTAACCTGAAGCTGCAGGAAGATGTAGGAAGCTGGCCTGAAGCTGCTGGAATCCACCGGTATCTAACCTGAAGCTGCAGGAAGGTGTAGCAAGCTGGCCTTGAGCTGCAGGATCAACCGGTATCTAACCTGAAGCTGCCGGAGGGTGTAGGAAGCTGGCTTTAAGCTGCTGGAATCCATTCGTATCACCTGAAGCTGCTGGAAGCGGGCCATAAGCTGAGAGAAGGTGCCAGCAGCTGATCGTTAGGTGCCTAAGCTGCACCGGGGAGGCTTTGGCGAAATCAAGCCCTTAGTATGGAGGAGAGACACCAGGCCACAGAAGTCTAGCACAGCAGGAGCACGCACTGGCGGCAGGAGGTGGTTGGGAGCGATGGAGAGGGGAGAGGGGAAGGAGCTTGTGGTGCTTGGTGAAGCCAAGGCCTCAGGTAGGAAAAGAGAAAGCATGCCTGTCTGGCACAGTAGGAGCACGAGCTGGCGGCAGGAGGTAGTTGGGAACGATGGAGCGGGGAGCGGGGAAGGCCTAGACTAGGCCTCACCAATCATTTGGTGATTGGTGAGGCCTAGTCCTCAGTTTGAAGGAGAGACACCAGGTCACTGCTGTCTGGCACAGTAGAAGCACCCACTGGCGACAGGAGGTAGTTGGGAGCGATGGGGCGGGGAGAGGGTAAGGCCATTTGGTGATTGGGGAGGCCAAGTCTTCAGTTTGAAGGAGAGACACCAGGTCACTGCTGTCTGGCACAGTAGGAGCACGAACTGGCGACAGGAGGTAGTTGGGAGCGATGGGGCGGGGAAAGGAGAAGGACATTTAGTGATTGGTGAAGTCATTTAAGCACCGGGCCATTGGTGGTTGGCCCCAGTGCAAGCAAACGGGCTGGCCCCTCAAGCTCACGCCTCGTAACAAGGCGTATTATTTATTCATTGTATTAAGCACCGAGCCGTGCTGCTTCAAACAACGCCATGGTGGACATCTTTGCAGCCGGCATATTAGCAAGGATTGGGGACTCCATCATGTTTTTCTGGATGTTACCTTTCCCCTCTTGTTCACCACCAGCCTGCTGCCCGTGCCGAGCCCGTTCTAGCACGTGCTTTGCTTGCTGCATTAGCTGAGCCTGTTCTAGTGAATCCTGTGCTTGCTGCGTGTGCCGAGCCTGTTCCAGCACGTGCTTTGCTTGCTGCGTGTGCTGAGCCTGTTCTAGTGAATGCTGTTCCTGCTGCGCGTGCCGAACCTGTTCCAGCACGTGCTTTGCTTGCTGCGTGTGCTGAGCCTGTTCCAGGGTGTGCCGAGCCTGTTCTAGTGTGTGCTGTGCCTGTTGCGTGTGCCGAGCCTGTTCTAGTGTGTGCTGTGCTTGCAGCTTGTGCTGAGCCTGCTGGAGCCCGTTCTGTGCCTGCTGCGTGTGCTGAGCCTGTTCTAGTGTGTGCTGTGCCTGCTGCGTGTGCTGATCCTTTTCCAGGGTGTGCCGTGCTTGCTGCGTGTGCTCAGCCTGTTCCAGCGCGTGTTGCGCCTGCTGCGTGTGCTGAGCCTCCTCCGTGTGCCGAGCCTTTTCCAGGGTGTGCCGTGCTTGCTGCGTGTGCTGAGCCTGTTCCAGGGTGTGCCGTGCTTGCTGCGCGTGCTGAGCCTGTTCCAGCGCATGCTGTACCTGCTGCGTGTGCTGACCCTGCTGAAGCGTGTTCTGTGTTTGCTGTAACTGCTGAACCTTGAGCAAAACTGGCTGGAAGAGGGGCACCGCACACGGCGCCAGGCGCACGCCCAGGATCTCTGACAAATCAGCACCAAGGTTGGTTTCCGAGGGCGACGAGGAGTTGGGCGTTGTGTGGTGGGCAGCCTCCGATGCCCCCGCGTCTGTCCAGGCACCCCAGGGGCCGTTGCTGCTGTTCGCTAGACCCCTGGGCTGGGGTGTGCCTGGGTGGTGGGAGCCAGCCACAGGCTGCTGGCCCCGCCGGATGGGTGCGTGCCGGAGGCTACTGCCACCTGCACCTGCACCTGGGCGTGCCCCAACACCTGGGCCTTCACCTGGTGGTGGAGCACCGGCCCAAGGAGAGCTTGTTGGGTGTCTCATGGCCAGGAGGGAGCTTCCACTGCGCCCACTTGACTCGCATTGGGGAGAGGGGTGCTGCGGCGGTTGGTGAGGTTGGTGAGGATCCCGGGCATGGGCATGGGCATAGGGGGCCCCTCGAGAGTGTGCCTGTGCCTGTGGCTCTGTTGTGGTGTGGTACTTTGACGAGACGAGGCCCATGTAGGAGGGCCCATGGGTCCGCTTCACAGGGAGCGTGAGAGTGCATGCAGAGGGGGCTGTGGATTGGGGCGGGGGCATCGTCGGCCATAGCTGTTCGTCTGGGCAGCTCTGGACCACCTGAGCGGCTTGTAGGAGAGAAGCCAGTCCACTGCAGTCTGGCACAGAAGGAGCACCCACCGGCGGTAGGAGGTAGTTGGGAGCGATGGAGCGGGGAGAGGGGAAGGAGCTTGTGGGCGGTGCGCGCAGGGAGCCGTGACGGTGGCTGCGCTGAGTGGCAATGAGGTGCGGCTCATGTGCGGAATAAGATGCGGCCTGCGAGCTGGAGCCTCCCTCCCTCAGACTACAGCCCCCCCCTGCAGGGTGGGAGGCGGAGCCGAGGATGCTGCCGCGCTTGAATGGGACTGGAGCCGATGCCGACTGCATCAGGTGCCGTTGCTGTGGTGGGTTGCAGTGGTCCCCCCAGTCTCCCCTGCTATCTTCATCCACGCTGCACCAGGCGAGCTGCCCAGAGGGGGTCTCCCTTGGCCTGGGCCCCCCCCGCAACACGCTGGGGCCACTCTCCAGACCGCCGCCATCGCTGTGCCGGTCCCTCGCTTGGGCTCTCCCTGGGAACCCCACACCACGCGCTGGTGCCGATGCATGCATCGCCTGCACGGCCTGTGTGTGTGTTCTACAGGCGGGCGGCATGCCCCCCCCAGAGCGATGCGCATGGCTGTTCACAGGGCGCATGATGACGACGGGGGTGAGCTTGGCACTCGTGCGAGATGAGCCCTTGGCTACAGGGGAACCCAACCTGGCATCAGCCGGATCCTTGTCTAGCCATCGGTGTTGGACCTGCGGGTGGGTGGGGAATTATTGGGTGGTTGGCTGGATGGCTGGATGTGCTAAGGGGGGGCAGCGGGGGAGATAAGGCAGTTGGTGGCTGCGTGCGTGGTTGGGTGTGTGGTAGGTTGGGTGGCCAAACGTGCTATAGAATGCAGAAGGCTGTGTGGGTGGGTGGTAGGCCGGGTTACCGGTGTGCGGTGGAGTTCAGAAGGCTGTGTGGGTGGCTGTGTGGGTGGTTGGGTGTGTGGTAGGATGGGTGGCCAAATGTGCTATTTAGAGTGCAAAAGGCTGAGCTTAGCACTCGTGCGAGAGAAGCCCTTGGCTACAAGGGAACCCAGTCTTGTATCAGCCTGATCCTTGTTCCGCCATCGGTGTTGGACCTGCGGGTGGGCGGGGAATTATTGGGTGGTTGCTAGTGTGCTGTGGAGTGCAGAAGGCTGAGTGGGTGGGTGGTAGGCTGGGTTGCTGGTGTGCGGTGGAGTTCAGAAGGTTGTGTGGGTGGCTGCGTGTGTGTGTGTGTGGTAGGCTGGGTGGGCGGGGAATAATTTGGTGGTTGGCTGGTTGGCTGGATGTGCTAGGGGGGGGGGGGGGGGGGGGGGGGGGGGGGCAGCGGGGGAGATAAGCAGTTGGGTGGCTGCGTGGTGGTTGGGTGGGTGGTAGGCTGGGTAGCTGGATGTGCTATGGAGGATATTCAAGGGGGCGGCTTTTTGGCGGACCCCTCTCTTCAAGGGGGCGGCTATTGCGACCCCTCTCTCAGGGGCGGCTAGTTGCGACCCCTCTCTTCAAGGGGGCGGCTTTTTGGCGGACCCCTATCTTCAAGGGGGCGGCTTTTTGGCGGACCCCTCTCTTCAAGGGGGCGGCTATTTGGCGGACCCCTATCTTCAAGGGGGCGGCTATTTGGCGGACCCCTCTCTTCAAGGGGGCGGGAGCCCCCAGGGTTACCCATTTGTCCGTTTGTGTGACCGACCAACCGACCGACGGACCAAGAGGAAGCCCGACACGTCAGCCAACGGTCTCATAAATAACTCAAACTTCCCTGTTGCTCAGTCGCTAGCACTCTCCGCAAATATTTAGCGTAGCTTGCGACGCTGCATAAAACTTGTATTTTCTGCTATGAGTGGGTGTATGGGTGGATAATGTGGGTGGGTATGGGTGGGTGAGTATGGGTGGTATGAATGGGTATGGATGGACGGGTAAAGGTGGGTGAATGGACGGTATGGATGGGTGAATGGGTGGGTGAATGGGTGAGTGTGGGTGGTATGGATGGGTGTGGACGGGTGGGTGAATGGGTGGGTGAATGGGTGGGTAATGAGGGTGGGTGGGCAGGTGAATTGGTAGGTGAATGGGTGAGTGTGCGCCATAGTGAAAAGACCCAGAATCCATATCTGATTTCAAGTCGTGCCTCTTATTTCTATTCGGGGGGGGGGGGGGGGGGGGGGGGGGGGGTTGTCAGCCCTCCTCAGGTCTTTTAGGCTGAAGGGTTCCAATCCTCTTTTTTACTCCCGAATCATTTAAGAATTCATCAATTATAAATAATATACATCGTCGTCTCTGACGATTAATACAGCCTCCCATGGCGTGGGTGCAAGTCCCGATGTGCCCCTCGTGGCATCATCGTCTCTGACGATTAACACAGCCTCCCATGGCGTGGGTGCAAGTCCCGATGTGCCCCTCACGGCATTGTCCTTCCCGAAAAAATTAACCAATAACGAAGCTGCAAGTCCTTATGCTCACAACCAACTTTACAATCAACCTTGGACAACTGTGTCCTACATCCCCTGCTTCTTAGTCATAGACTTCTATAGCACTCTTCTGATTGTCCCTCTCCTTATGGCTACTTGTTGGATCATAGGGTGTACCAAGCTATTGACATCAGTACAGAGTACACTCACTATTGATAAGTCAATCGTGAACAGCTTCCTTCTTCTGAACTACTCTGCAAAGCAGAATTCTAGCTGTGAACCTAATAGGAAATCCTGTACTCAGGACATTAGAACCTTGACTCATCATACCTGGGATACAGCTCCTAGGGGAGGTAGACCTACTTCCAGACTTCGTTCCACTCCTGTAAACAGCTCTAGCTATTGGGAACCCCAAATAGACTGTCACTGTCAAGTTCATTCTATTAATGCCTACCTCGGATACAAGGCCCTTGACTACAAAGAGGTCCTACAGTTCTCCATAAACCTCAACACACACGTCACTAACTACACTGAACATGAGTGGGATCTAGAACGTTGCTACTTCAACAAACTAACCGGTAACTACACAATCCCTTTAGTCAACTATTACCTGGCTAACAGGAAATCTCACTTAGGCTCTCTCACTGGCCACAGGAACTCACAAACATATACTCCATCCCATCCTCCCCCTACTACACCAACAACTGAAGACACATCTGAGAACTATTCTGCAGGAGTTATGCCTGGCAGCACTAAACAGCAAATTTTATCTCGGCTTCCTCCCAGCTGCACAAGGTTTATCCTCCACTACAACTGTGGATATGGACATGCTACAACCATTAAGCAAATTAATTGTAAGTGGTGGGACATGAACTCTGAACACAACGGCCCTAGTCTTCTCCACTCACAAGATTGGATAAAACTCCAAGGGCACATCTACACTCTTACCAAAGCATCACCCTCCTTCCTTTCACACCCTTTTCAACCAGAAATTAACCACACACCAGGCCACCCTACTAGGGAGACTGTTGACATGATCTCCCCTACTAGTAACACCACACCCACTCACAACCGTCCTGACTCTCCCCACAGTATGGACCACATAACTTCCCCATGGCCTGCAGAACTCACAGATCACAACTTACCAGATCAGGATAACTCCTCAGATCTAACTTTCTCTGATCTCCTAGACTCCACCCTATCAGATCAAGAAGATCCCATAGATTCCCCCTCTTTAAATCAAAAAGACCCCCACAGAAACTATTTACTTAGTCTCTGACGATGAGGAACCTCCCAGATCAAAACAAAAAACATCTCCTACAAAGAAAAATAATTTAACTACCAAACGCTCACACCCCTGCACACACCAGATGCACAACACACCTCTCCCTACACCTAGCAAAGTTGTCCTTCCTGACTTCACTAAGTTTCGCCAATGCAGAATTTTTGGGGCAGAACCTCCTACCAAGAAACCTGCTCCTTCCAGACTCACCACCAAAACCCTTCCAACGAAAAGAATTAAAATTACTCATACTACTTCATATCCTGTTCAACAACAGCAAACTGCACTCTATCTCACTAACATTATCACCTCCAACTGCAGAGGCATTTTCTCATCCTGGGAAACACTCTATGACCATATTCGAACTAATGAGCCAGGCATTGCTATTCTCACCGAAACAAAACTCACCTCCAACAATACAGGCATAATTAATATGATCAAACAAGACCTCTCTGACTACCACTTTCATCACAGCAGCAAAACCATTAAGCAAGCTACCAATGCAGACAACATTGTTACCCGCTCAGCTGGAGTCATCACACTTATTAAAAAGACTCTTACTGCCCACCTAATTAAACATGAAATCCCAACTGACATAGCTGGTCACCTCACTCATCAAACTATTAACAACATCACTCACATCCTAGGTGTCTACATGCCCTCCAATGATCCTGCCAAAGGAGCCCGCATCTATGAACACATCCACTACATCATATCCCAGAAACCCTCTCACCACTATATTGCAGGGGGAGACTGGAATGCAGCTTACTACCTCACTGATAGAAGCAACACAGTCCATCATCTGGAGGACCAGCCTCACTACCAGCATCTTAATAAATATTCAATCCACATCCAACCATCTCCACGTCCCCATACTTATTCAGACAACACCTCCTACAGCAGCAGGATAGATGACATCATTCTCATCAACCCTCCACCTGCAACCATGGTGACAGAAACCACACACCAAATGGGAGACACACTTGACCATTTGAACCTGGAACAACAAATTACCTCCTCTCTCTTTCCACCTCCCAACCTGGACACACCACCTCACAATCCAACACCCCAACTGCAACTCCCTCTCAAGCAACAGGACATGGCCAAAGCCAAAGAGGCTATCTCAAATAAATTTCTCCATCAATTTCAACACAGCCACATCAACATAAATAAAGCCTGGACTATAGCACAAACTTTACTGGGAGAAGATAAAACATCTGCACACATCCAATCTATTAGACAAGAACTCACAGCCACCATGCCAGAAAATCTTAACAGCATGGCAGATCATCTCATGATCACTTTACACCAAGCTCTTTCCATCATGACTGACATCTGCCCCATTAAGTCTAGCACACCAGGCATTTTTTTGCCCAGACAAACTGCTAAAACTTACAGACGTCTTAACTACCATATTAAACACATTAAAGCACTTCGAACAGCCTCCACTCACCTTGACCAACAGCAATACATGGAGCTCAGAAGCACACCTCATACGGCAGGTACATACTCACCTACCACTAAAATCAAAATACAACAACACCTACAAAACCTACTCCTCCCTGACTACTGCCTCTCTCTAACAGCTGATATTCAAACAAAGTATTACAGAACTACGTCACATGCAGGCAGCACTCAAAGAGGAGAGAGCAACTGCCTCCATCAAGAAATTCAGACGCCGCCTCAGCACACAAGCACGACAAACTCACAGGTATATTTTCTCTCCTAAAAACTACACACACACACCCACTGCCCTTCTGGACGCATCCTCGAACACACTTAGCACCAGTACCCAGGGTCTCCTGGAAGTTTTGACCAAACACATGGGTAAACTTATGTCACCTCCCACACCACCCATCTTAGATGATTATACCCGACATGCCACTCCCCCTCCATGGGAAACACACACAGACAAATACCACCTTGAAACTCCAGCCAATTCCATACAAACCACTGCCTCCCCTTACACCTATCTCTCCTCCTCAACCACCTATGATGACTGCATCAGGAAACTCTCCACTAACAAAGCCACAGGCCCAGACGGCATACCTAATGAACTACTTATGTGCCTCCCACAGGAAATGCACCTCACCATACACAAACTCATGCAGCTAGTATGGATCCTGGGAGAAACACCAGACTGCTGGAAAATCTCCCACACAGTCATGCTCTACAAAAAATCAGATCCTTGCTTACCCCAAAATTACAGGCCAATAGGCCTTAACAATGCTGTAGCCAAACTCTGGACCTCTCTTGTTACCAACACTATTACTACCTACTCTGAAACCAATCACATTCTAAGTGCCTGCCAAGAGGGTTTCAGAAAAGACAAAAGTACCTATAGACAACTCCTGACCCTACTCCACAACATTGAGGATGCTGCCCTCTTCCACCAGGACCTTTATGCTGCCTACTTTGACTTTAGCTTTGCCTTCAACATGATTGATCACCAAAAACTTCTCTGCATTATGCACAGCTTGGGTTATACCCATGATACTATAGATACAATTAAAGGAATTTACACAAACTCTACTACACATATCCTCCTTAACAATACATCTGGCTCCCCTATCCCCATCACTAGGGGCACTATCCAGGGGGACACTCTCTCCCCCTTACTCTTCATTATTTTTCTAGAACCCCTACACAGATGGCTCCGTTCTGGAGGACGAGGATACAGAGCAGCATCCCTACCCTCCACAACAGCAGATGAAAACCACACTAGCAGCTTGGGGTATGCTGATGACACTGCCGTCCTAACCGGCAGTTCAGAGGACCTTCGCATCCAATGTGGTTCAAGTTCAAACTTTTAGTATCTGGTCGGGCATTCCCCTTAACGCCACTAAATGTGTGGTTAGTGGCATACTCCACAAATCACACCCCTCACAACCTACTCACAACAACACACTCAAACAAAGTCTAGAAAAAATTCCTCTAGGTAATTCCTATGCTACCTACCAGCCGCCAGACCAAGCCTATAAATACCTGGGGGTCCACATCTCACTCACCTTAAATTGGAAAACTCAACTTCACTCTACTATTGAAACCATCCACAACAAAGGCTTGAGTATCCTCACTAAAGCTAAAATAGGGCAACCCCCACCCAATGTCTACGAATAATCTCACAATGTGTCAGAGCAGCTATTAAATACCCCATGATAGTAGCTCCCTTCTCACTAACCGACATTCATGTCATTGACAGAGCAGTATTAAAAACAGTTAAACTCTGCTGCTCCCTTCCTAGATCCTTTCCGACAAGAGCACTCCACCTCCCTAAAACAGAGGCAGGACTAGGGGTGCCTTCTCTACTCACTGAATATACTCAGATTACTGCAACAGCCCTCACCCAGTCCATGAACGACCAAGGTCACCTGGGAATTCTCACCAGGGCTCTTCTTGACAAATCAACCTCCACCATGACCACTCTAGATCCTCTCTCTCTCTCCAGCAAGCAACTTAAATATATGTCCCTAGCCCGCCAGGAGCTGAAATTATTAAAAAATCTGACATATTAATTTCTTGGAATGACACAGAACTCCTTGACAAACTTAACATACACTCTCTCCCTCTTCCACCACAGGCAATCCCTGTCTCACTAATGACTCCTTTTCACGACCTGGACATCTACTCATACCACGACCTGGTCACCCCCATGGGAACTCATCTTATCAGCACTACAGACCTCTCTCTTATTACTTCACACAAAATTACTAAACACCACAAACGATCCCTGAACCGCCTCACCGCACACCTCTCCTCCTTCCAAACCGTCACTCCTCCAACTCACTCTGACCCCACTCCCCCTCTCCCACAGGCAACTTGCGCCTGGCTACGCAATTTCGCAGAAACACGACAGACAACGTTAAATTTCCTGCTCCTATCGAATCCTCCACCCCACTTACCCAGCGCTACCAACCTCACGCCTCCGTTACTGATGCAGACTACGAGGCGGACCCCACTGGGGACCTGGAAGGAAACCAATGGTGGGCGTGGCCCACGCAGATCGCAGGCAGTCACGCGCACCAAGCATGGGGCTGCCCCAACAGTGACGCCACCTGGTCAGCGCGCCACTACTTGTGCAAATCCTGGATCCGACACTCCTCCTCCTTCCAAATTCTACCGCGCATATAAAATAACCTCCACCTCGCACCCTGACAGGATCCGCGAGGCCATGACATTCCCAGCCAGCAGCGCACCTGCACCACCGGCGCGCCTGCTTCACCTTACTTACGGATCTCAGTACAGAGCCCTGCACATTACGAGCTGGCGGGGCAAGCGCTCTTACAACGACGACAAACTTGCCACCACCACCGTTGTCCACGTCCAATGGGCCCCAACCATCATGCACAACGACCATATCAACTCCTACACACGCATGGGATACAGCATCCACCATTGCACACCTCTCACCCCCACTACCTCCACCATACACTGGAAGCCTCATTCTCACCATGCGGCCCACCTTGTTGAACTGGTAGGACAACCAACATATGACCAATTAACCCACACCTTTAAAACCACTCCTCCGATAACCACATACCTCAATCCCAGGGAGGACACCCACCTCACTAACCTCCAGCAACAAGGCCAATGGGCCACCTCCCCAGGATTTAATGCTGACAACCACAACCTTGTTCACAAACTTCTGAAAATTGACACACACGACAGACACCCAGACTGGGACATTCAACCACCCTCAGCCTACATTATACAAACAGGCATCCTCACTACTCTGGATTGCCAATCCACACACACGCATACCAACGTTTCATATCTTTATAACCCCACAGATCACTGTCTTGGGCACATTCCCAACGACAGGCTCACCTCTCTTAAACAAAACTATGACCACTTTAAAAATCACTACCCAACCAAATGGAACCAACTGACCCAAGGAGGAACATACCACACTGACCTAGCTGCCCTCTTCACCAGATACAGAGCTGCTCCTGCTGCCACTAACATTCTGTCTCCCTTCCTCTACCAAGCAGCAGCTGCCCTGGGCATTACTCACCATCGTACCTCCAATCCTCTTAGCTACGACCAAAGCCTCACCAGCTTCTCTTCTACCAGCCCTGCTGACCAGCTCTTTGGCTCCAACCAAGACCCCTTTCTTACCATCTGGACTGGGGGCTCACTGGTGGACATTCCCAATTCCACCACACAAGCACACCAAGCTCTAAGGTGGGCTCTAGCCAGTGCTGACCATGCTGAAAATACTCTCAGCCCTACCTGCACCCTGATGCTCCTCCCTGATGACCTTGCTGCCCCTTACAAAACTCTCCTCCACCACTCCTGGATCCACTACATTGACTCTAGACCACTGTCTGAATTTTATACTACCTCTGAAATATGGCTTGGCAGCAAATCTCACACCCCACCCTCCACTCAAAAATTACACCTCATCCTTATATGCAACCCTCACAGCCAAGAGACTTACTTTCCTAAACTCCCAGACTTTATTGACCAATGGACATACTACATGCAAAGCCTCTCCTCATCCTGGGAGCCCTCTACTATCACACCACCTTCCACCCTTACTTTCACTGATATTGTCATCACCTACCCTCGGAAACTTAAATCTCTTGCCAAAAATCCCTGGCAACCTATACTCCACCAACACCCCCCCCCCCTCTCCTCTTACCATTACCCACCCCTGTTTTTACCTTGCTACCCCCTCCTCTGGCCTCCAGGTCTACACAGATGGTAGCCTTATAAAAGGTAAACCAGGGCATCCTAGCAAAATAGGTGCTGCAGTATATGTCCCGGCTGCAGGACAAAGCTACACCATCAACCCTGGGGGAATAGGGGCCACCAAAACTAACAACCGGGCAGAACTGGTAGCCATCCACCAAGCCCTTCTCAACATTGACTATGACAAATCTCTTACCCTTCATACAGACAGCCTCTGCTCTCTTCAACTGATTAAAAAATGATTCATGACCCCACCACAACAACCCGTTCCATTCATACTGAATTACTGCAATCAATTCAAAAACACCTCATTCAACGCATCCTGCATGGCTCACACACCACCCTTTGTAAAGTCCGTTCCCACACAGGTATCCTTGGAAATGACAGAGCAGACACTCTGGCACGCAAGGCAGCTGAGCACCCTACCTCAACTAATTTTACTGATAACACTGGGGAAATCCCCCGCCACAATGTTTACTGGCCTACAGTTCAACCTCCTCGTACACCCATGGGAGATATCCCCCCTAGAATTTTAGCACCTAACCTTACACAAGGTATCACCTCTAACCTACCCACTAGCTGCCACCTTGGTCAACACCCCCTTAAAGGGATTTATGCAACCACCTGGGCTGAAAACACCCCCCACCAACTTCCTCAAGCAAGTAACAAATTTTGGACCTCAACCCTTATCCAGCATAAAACTAAATTCCACATCCTTAAAGCCCGCTGGGGTAGACTGTGGAACCGTAAACTTGCATTCCGCTGGAAACTCCCTTATATTACCAGCACTCACCCACCCACGAACTCCCTATGCCCCATCTGCCACACCTGTGAGGACGGAGCGGGCCACATCCTGGCGGGTTGCACACACCGGACTTTCAAGGGGCTCTACATTAAGAGACATGACGCCGCAGTGCGACTCATCCACAAGGCCATTTGCACAGGAGCCCTGGGATCTCGCAGAATGATCATGGACGCTGGCAAGGAAGAGGACCTCCCCAGGGGGGTCCTGGGCAAACGTCTCCCTGACTGGTTACGCCCCTCCACTATTACTGTAGCGGATTGGAAGAGGATGAGACCTGATCTTGCCGTCCTACCTGACATAGACTCTCCTACCTGTATGTCTGATAAAGAACTCTGGGTTCTTGAGCTTGGATACTGCTCTGATACTAATCACGCTACTAAGTTTATTACTAAACATGCCCAACATGTTGAATTAGTCAATGGCCTTCGATCGGCTGGATACCTTGTTCACTATGAAGTTATTACCGTTGGTACAACTGGTACTATTTCTACCTCTTTTTTGACTTCTATGACCACTCTTGGACTTCAGAGATCCTGTGCCCTCAAACTAGCGGACACAGTCCACTCTCACACCATTACTAGTTTCCAGAGTATTTTACAGTGCAGACGCTTTATGGAAACACACCCCGGGTCGATACCCGGGGACTAGCACACAGACCGTCCCCCCTCTCAGGTTTTGTCTTACCAGCTGTATTGTGCCGGTGCTTCCCAACCGGGGTGAAAAAACCCCGTATTAAGCTGCACTGGCATGATGGGGCTACGGTGCCTGTTGTTCAGGCATCGGTGGTAATTCTTTTTACTGAGATGGTCCTACGGTGACTATAGCTAGCTCCGGCTTACGCTATGGTGTCCTTAACTTCACGTCCTGTGAGTAACGGTTCTACACGGATGTAACAATTCCAATTCCAATTACATCTAATTTAATTATTAAGTCGCACCTTGTCCAGTTGAACACGCTCCTTCTGCCCATCCTCGGACAGTATGATGTGCCGCCCACTTGTGGCAAGGTAATAATATTACTACTCCTACTCCTACTCCTACTACTATTTTATAATTATAAATCAAGTACATCTAATTTAATTATTAAATCGCACCTCGTCCAGTTGAACACGCTCCTTCTGCCCATCCTCGTACAGTATGATGTGCCGCCCACTTGTTGCAAGGTAATAATATTAATACTACTACTACTACTACTACTACTATTTTATAATTATAAATCGAGTACATCTAATTTAATTATTAAATCGCACCTCGTCCAGTTGAACACGCTCCTTCTGCCCATCCTCGTACAGTATGATGTGCCGCCCACTTGTGGCAAGGTAACCAACGATGATACCCTTGTAGTACGAGCCATCGTCGTCCCAGTACACTTCCAGCTTCCGACCCAGATCGTTGCGCTTCTCAGAGCCCGTCTCAAAGGAGCCCCTGAAAATAGTTGTTTTGTTTTGTTGCTGTGAGTTGGGGCTGGTTGGGGACAAGAGTGTGCGTCTGTGCTCAACACTAATCCTATTTTCAGTGGACTGCATTAGACCAAATCGTTGCGCTTCTCAGAGCCCGTCTCAAAGGAGCCCCTGGAAATAGTTGTTTTGTTTTGTTGCTGTGAGTTGGGGCTGGTTGGGGACAAGAGTGTGCGTCAGTGCTCGACACTAATCCTGTTTTCAGTGGACTGCATTAGACCAAATTGGTGCGCTTCTCAGAGCCCATCTCAATCCCCCTGGAAACAGTTTTTTTAATGTGAGTTGGGGCTGGTTGGGGACATGAGTGTGCGTTCGTGCTCGACAGTTTTTCCTATTTTAAGTGAACTCCATTATACCAGATCGCCACGCTTCTCAGAGCCTGTCTCAATGGAGCCCCTAACAGGAGTTTTTTCCCCTTGCAAGTCGGGGATCTGAGTGTGCGTCTGTGCTCAAGAAGTTTTTCTATTTTCGGTGGATCACCCATTCCCACACCAGGGCTTTTGTTTTCAAATATAAAAATGTTTTTTTCTACCTTTCGTGTTTTATGCTTCCTCCAGGGACAGCGTTTAAATGCTTTTAATAGCTTATATAGCCTTTTGTAGCTTTAAGGGCCATTTTGGGCATGGTTTTGTTTTACATTTGTATAGCGATAATTTTGCCAAAACAGTGTAAAAACTAGCGATCGCTATAGATAGCGGGGGAAAATCCCTGTCCCACACCCACCCACTCACCCACCCACCTGCACCCGCACACACAGTGCTCACCTGCAGCCCTTGGCCCCACACAAGCATGTGAACGCCGCAGCAGCCGTCGAATTGAACATGAAGTGACTCGAGAAGTGGTTCAGCGACAGCTCTTCGCCAGGAGCAATATCACGCTTGGCTAAGATAGCCACTTCACCCTCACACCCATACCAGCCCCCCCCCCCCCCCCCCCCCCCACACACACACACACACAATTCGCTTACCTGCAGCCCTTGGCCCCACACAAGCATGTGAACGCTGCAGCAGCTGTCGAATTGAACATGAAGTGATCCGAGAAGTAGTTCAGCGACAGCTCTTCCTCGGGAGCAATGTCACGCTTGGCGAAAAGAGCCACTCCAGGTTCACCTGTGCAGGATGGTGGTGGTGGGTGATGGGTGGGTGTGGGTGTGGGTGTGGGTGGTGGTGGGGGCTGGGGGGAGGTGGAAGTGGTGGTGGGTGGGTGTGGGTGTGTGTGGGGGGGGCGGGGGGAGGTGGTAGGGGGTGCACGATGGTGGTGGTGGTGGTGGGTGGGTGTGGGTGTGGGGTGATGGTGGGAGGTGGCGGGGTGGGTGGGTAGGTTTGGGGGGGGGGGGGATATTGGGAGGTGGTGGTGGTAGGGTGGGGTGTGGGTGTGGTGAGTGTGTGGGGGGTGATGGTGGGAGGGTGGTGGTGGTCTGCACTCATGTTGTCTCCTGCCGTCCCACCCGAGGTTCCCTGTGCAGGATGGTGGTGGTGTGTGTGGTGGTGTGTGGGTGGGTGGGTGTGTGGGCGTGTGTGTGTGTGGGGGGGGGGGAGGTGTGATGGTGGTGGTGGTGGTGCTGTGCTGTGTGTGTGTGTGGGGGGTGGTGATGGTGCTAGGTGGTGGAGGTAGGAGGGGGATTGTGATTGTAGTGGTCTGTACTCATGTAGTCTCATGCCAACCAATCCGAGGTTCACCTGAGCAGGATGGTGGTGGTGGTGGTGTGTGTGTGTGTGGTGGTGGTGGTGGGGGGGAGGCGGGGGGAGGCGGCGGTGCTGTTGGGTGTGTGTGTGGGGGGGGGGGGGGGCGGGAGGAGGTGGTTGGGTTGTAGTTCCTTTCCCTCCCATCCCCCCACCCTCACCCCTTTTTGGCCAAGACCCCCTTCTGGGAGGCGGGAGCCCCCAGGGTCAACCCGTTGTCCGATTGTCCAACCGACCGACCGTCCGACCGACCGAGAAAAGAAACCCTGTTCCTAACTGGCCCCTGGCCCTGTCATAAACCCTGGCTTCAGTCTGCTGCACTTGATTCCGGTCTCACTTGCAAACACTCTCCGCCAATTTTTCGTGTCGCTTGAGATGCGCCTAGGACTTGTCCACACACCACACACACCATCCCCCCCCCCCCCCACACCCCTTTTACCCCCCCCCCCCACACACCCCTCTGTCCCCATCCTTTTTTTCAAACACACATCATCCCCCCCCCCCCCCCCACACACACCACACACCATCCACCCACCTGTTGCCGCATCACGCCACTTCTGCAATTCACAGTTGGGATCACAACAGTTGTTTCTTACCCCCCCCCCCCCCCCCCCCTCCCCCCCCCCCCCCCCACACACACACCATCCCCCCCACCTGTTGCCGCATCACGCCACTTCTGCAATTCACAGTTGGGATCACAACTGTTGTTCACCAGTCGCGCAACGCTTCCCTTACAACGAGCATCCAACAGCAGACCTGCCTCCAGCTCCACTGCATAAGCATGGGACTCCCTAGGTGCCCTAGGCTCATTTGTCCGGCGCTTCATCTCTGTATGGTCTATCACCTCGCCTGTGGTTGGGGGGCAAGTGGAGTGGAGCGTGTGTGTGTGTGGAAAAGGGGTGTGTGGGATGGTGTGTGGGAGTGTGGAAAAAGGGTGGAAAAGGGGGAGGGGGGAGGGGATGGTGTGTGTGAGTGGAATGGGGGGGGGGGGGGGGGGGGGGGGGCTAGGCTCATTTGTCGGCGCTTCATCTCTGCGTGGTCTATCACCTCGCCTGTGGTTGGGGGGCAAGTAGAGTGGAGCGTGTGTGTGTGTGTGGAAAGCGGTGTGTGTGGGGTGTGTGGGATGGTGTGTGTGCGTGCGGAATAAGGGTGGGAAGGGGGGAGGGGATGGTGGTGTGTGAGTGGAAAGGGGGGGGGGGGGGGGGGGGGGGGGGGGGGGGGCTCATTTGTCCGGTGCTTCATCTCAGTATGGTCTATCACCTGGCCTGTGGTTGGGGGGCAAGTGGAGTGGAGCATGTGCATTGGATGGATCTGGTGGTGGTGTACAGTTAGTTGCATGATAAACAGCGCACATAGCATAGAGAAGTGACTCCAGTGTTGATGCATAGTTTGTTGAAACAAAGCTGCACCTGCTTACTACCACCACCACCACCACCACCTCCACACCACCACCGCCTCTACACCACCAACACCTCCACCTCCACCACCGTCTCTACACCACCACCACCACCACCTCCACACCAGCACTTCCACACCACCACCATCACCACCTCCACCACCGTCTCTAAACCACCACCACCTCCACACCACCGCTTCCACACCACCACAACCACCACCACCTCCAAACCACCACCTCCACACACACCACCGCCACCTCCACGCACCTGCATACCCCACCCCCACCACCTTACCATCTCCACACCACCTCCACTCACCTGCATACTCAACGACAAATCCACCCCTGGCCACTGCCTGGCGGATTTTTACACCATAAACCCTATTGCTTGGTATGTACACCACCACGCACCTACCCCCCCCCCCCCCCCCCCCCCCCCCCCCCCCCCCCCCCCCCCACACACACCACACACACACACCACCACCTACACACCACCTACACGCACCTGCATACTCAACGACAAATCCACCCCTGGCCACTGCCTGGTGGATTTTTACACCATAACCCTATTGCTTGGTATGTACACCACCACGCACCTACCCCCCCCCACCACACCCCACCCCCACCCCCCCACACACCACACACACACACCACCACCTACACACCACCTACACGCACCTGCATACTCAACGACAAATCCACCCCTGGCCACTACCTGGTGGATTTTTACACCGGAACCCCTATTGCTTGTTATGTACACCACCACGCACCTACCCCACCCCCACCCCCACCCCACCCCCCCACACACCACCACCTACACACCACCTACACGCACCTGCATACTCAACGACAAATCCACCCCTGGCCACTGCCTGGTGGATTTTTACACCGGAACCCCTATTGCTTGTTATGTACACCACCACGCACCTACCCCACCCCCACCCCCACCCCAACCCCACACACACCACACACACACACCACCACCTACACACCACCTACACGCACCTGCATACTCAACGACAAATCCACCCCTGGCCACTGCCTGGTGGATTTTTACACCGGAACCCCTATTGCTTGTTATGTACACCACCACACACCTACCCCACCCCCACCCCCACCCCACCCCCACACACACCACACACACACACCACCACCTACACACCACCTACACGCACCTGCATACTCAACGACAAATCCACCCCTGGCCACTGCTTGGCGGGTTTTTACACCGTAACCCCTGTTGCTTGTTGGAAACACCTCCAGGGATGGCGCCTCTAGCTGGTGGAAGGCCCGGTTAGAACAAAGCTCCCCACATGGGCATGAGCTTGAGTCACAGTGCAAGAAGGCTAGGCGGTTGGAGCATCCAGCAGCACACGCGCTGATGACAAAGCCGTCTTCTTCACCAACTAGAGGGACGATGGTGGCCTCCGATGTTGTGCATGAGCAGATGGGCACCTCACCCTGAGGGAGCCATGAAGGGTGTTGTTGTTGTTGTTGTTGTTGTTGTTGTTGTTGTTGTCGTTGTTGTTGTTGTTGTTGGTGGTGGTGGTGGTGGTGGATACCATACATGGTGGGTGGGAGGTGGGACCCAACTAGAGGGACGATGGTGGCCTTGGAGGGTGTGCATGAGCAGGTGGGCACCTCACCCTGAGGGAGCCATGAAGGGTGTTGTTGTTGGTGCTGGTGGTGCTGGTGGTGGTGTTTGTGTTGTTGTTGGTGCTGGTGGTGCTGGTGGTGGTGTTTGTGTTGTTGTTGGTGCTGGTGGTGCTGGTGGTGGTGTTTGTGTTGTTGTTGGTGCTGGTGGTGTTTTTGTTTGTGTTTTTGTTTGTTTGTTTGTGTTGTTGGCCTTGTTGTTGTTGTTTTTGCTGTTGTTGTTGTTGTTGTTGTTGTTGTTGTTGTTGTTGTTGTTTTTGTTGCTGTTGTTGGAGTTGTTGGTGTTGGGGAGGGGATCTTAACCTAAGCTAGGTTAATGTATTCGCATGGTGTGGTGTGGGAGGGGTGGGGTGCATATGCGCAGTTAATATAAACATTCAATACAGCTAACATATCACTCACTCGCTCACTCACTTACTCGCTCACTCACTCACTCACTCGGGATCTTAATTTAAGCTAGGTTAATGAAATTACCTTGGGAAGACGCTTGGGCCTTGGGCAGGACACCCACACATTGCGCCTGCTGAGTTCGAAGCGAGGTGACCTCAAGTCAAGCCACTCCTTTGGTAACGAGAAGGCTTCGGGTGTGTAGGGTGGTACTGGCTGGCGCTGTGTATTGGGTTTGGGGGTAAAGTGGGTGGAGTTCAGTCTTTGTGTGTGTTTGGGTTTAGTTCAGTATGTGTGTGTGTGTGTGTGTGTGGGGGGGGGGGGGGGGGGGGGTAGTGGAGTCCAGTGTGTGTGTGTGGTTGGGTTGTTTGCGTGTGGGTCGTTGGTGGAGGTTGGTGGTTGAGTGAGGGTGGGGGGGTTGTGGTGTGTGTGTGTTTGGGTTTAGGGGGGAAAGCGGGTGCGCCTGCTGAGTTCAAAGCGAGGTGGCCTCAAGTCAAGCCACTCCTTTGGCAAAGAGAAGGCTTCGGGGGTGTAGGGCAGCACTGGCTGGCGCTGTGTGTTGGGTTTGGAGGTGAAGTGGGTGGAGTTTAGGGTTTGGGGTTTAGGGTTTAGGGTTTACAAGCTATGTGTTGGGTAGCATCCCGGGTAGCACTGGCTGGCGCTGGGTTAAGGTTTGGGGTTTATGGTTTAGGGTTTACAAGCTATGTGTAGGGTAGCACCCGGGTAGCACTGGCTGGCGCTGGGTTTGGGTTTGGGGTTTAGGGTTTAGGGTTTACAAGCTATGTGTAGGGTAGCACCCCTGGTAGCACTGGCTGGCGCTGGGTTTGGGTTTGGGGTTTAGGGTTTACAAGCTATGTGTAGGGTAGCACCCCTGGTAGCACTGGCTGGCGCTGGGTTTGGGTTTGGGTTTGCGGGGAAAGTGGGTGGAGTTCATTTTTGTTTTTTAGTTAAGTGTATGTGTGTTTGGTTATAGTTCAGTGTGTGTGTGTGCGGTTGGGTTGCTTTTGTGTGGGTAGTGGGTGGAGGTTGATGGGTGAGTGGGGAGGTTGTGGTGTGTGTGTGTTTGGGTTTGGGGGGAGAGTGGGTGGAGTTTAGTGGGATTTAGGATGGGATTCGGAATGCTACATACCGCGGCAGGACCGCTCTTATAGAGGATAAGCAGATTAACCTCAGTGCGTGAGTGCGTGAGTAAGTGCATGCGTGTGTGCGTGAGTGTGTGCGTGAGTGAGTGCACGCGTGTGTGTGTGAGTGTGTGAGTGCTTGTGGAAGTGATTGCGTGAGTTTGTGAGTGCATGCGTGCAGTGTGTGTGCGTGCGTGAGAGCATGCGTGAGTGAGTGTACGTGAGTGCGTGTGTGCGTGAGTGAGTGCGTGTGTGCTTGAGTGTGTGCGTGAGTGAGTGCATGCGTGAGTGCGTGTGTGCTTGAGTGTGTGCGTGAGTGAGTGCGTGAGTGCGTGTGTGCTTGAGTGTGTGCGTGAGTGAGTGCGTGAGTGCGTGTGTGCTTGAGTGTGTGCGTGAGTGAGTGCGTGAGTGCGTGTGTGCTTGAGTGTGTGCGTGAGTGTGTGCTAGAGTGAGTGCGTGTGTTGCTTTGATTGTGTCGTAGTGAGTGCGTTAGTGCGTGTGTGGCTTGAGTTGTTGTCGTGCGTTCTTGTGCGTTTGTGCTTGAGTTGTGAGTGTGTGCTTGAGTGTGTGCGTGAGTGATTGCTTGAGTGTGTGCGTGAGTGAGTGTGTGAGTGAGTGCGTGTGTGCTTGAGTGTGTGTGTGAGTGAGTGCGTGAGTGCGTGTGTGCTTGAGTGTGTGCGTGAGTGAGTGCGTGAGTGCGTGTGTGCTTGAATGCGTGAGTGCTTGTGTGAGTGATTGCGTGTGTGTGTGAGTGCATGCGTGCAGTGTGTGTGCGTGAGTGAGTGCATGCGTGAGTGCGTGTGTGCTTGCGTGTGTGCGTGAGTGAGTGCATGCGTGATTGTGTGTGTGCTTGAGTGTGTGCGTGAGTGAGTGCATGCGTTAGTGCGTATGTGCTTGAGTGTGTGCGTGAGTGAGTGAGATAGTGCATGCCTGAGTGAGTGTGCGTGTGTGTGTGAGTGATTGCGTGAGTGTGTGAGTGCATGCGTGCAGTGCGTGTGTGTGTGTGTGCGTGAGTGCATGCGTGAGTGAGTGTGCGCGAGGGAGTGCATGCGTGAGTGCATGTGTGAGTGCATGCGTGAGTGAGAGTGTTTGTGCGTGAGTGAGTGCATGCGCGAGTGAGTGTCTGTGCGTGAGTGAGCGTGCGTGCATGCGTGAGTGTGTGAGTATGCACGCAAGTGTGTGGGCGTGAGCGTGTGCGCGCATGAAGGGCATACCTCCGGCCATCTCATGTCCAGACCATCAGTAGCCTTGGACGGTGCTATCCATGGTGAGTGTGCGTGAGTGAGTGCATGCGTGAGTGAGTGTGCGTGAGTGCATGTGTGAGTGTGTGAGTGGGCACGCGTGTGTGTGTGCGTGAGCGTGTGCGTGCGTGAGGGGCATACCTCCGGCCATCTCATGTCCAGACCATCAGTAGCCTTAGGCGGTGCTATCCATGGTGACTTGGTCATTCGCTCTGGGCCACTTCCATCAGAGCCCCCTCTGTGTGCTTCGGACCCCAAGCCGTTGTTGCTCTTCCTACCAAACTGCCTGGAGGGTCGGCCAAGATCTGCCCCCCCCTCCAAGCACTCCGCTCTCAACTCTGCTCCACTCGCAACGCCCAGCCTGGAGGCTGCACCAGGCCTAGCAGAGCGGTAGCTCAACCTGTCCAGTAGGAAGAAGCTGGTCATGTTGTGTTTATAAACTGTTTATAAACTTGGGTTTATGTGGTTTAGGGTTTAGGTTGTTTAGGGTTTGGGTGGGTTTAGGGTTAAGTTGGGTTTAGGGTTGGGGTTAAGGTGGTTTAAGAAAACAAGTGCTGACCAGCTTCCCCCTACCCACCTGTCCTGGCTGGCAAGGGGCACGGAGCGCTTGGGTACCGCCTGGCAACGCCTAATGCGCCGCTGCCCCTCTCCCTCCTCCTCACTGTCAATACCAGGGCTGACACGCTGTTGCTTGGCTCCGACCTGTCCAGAGCTTTGTCCAGCCTCCACCTCAGAAGGAGAGTCATAGACTCCGCAGCCCGAGCGTGGGAGGGGCTGCCACTCAGAAGCATCCACCACCTGCACGCCTGGGCGCTTAGGGTACATGATTGCCTCAACAAAGGCCATGCCGCGAATGATGTGGGGCCCTCTGGGGACCGGGTCAGCGTGCTGTGCAGGGCACTCCAAGGCATTGGAGCCAGGAGAGCTGCTTCGCACGTCGTCTGTGTTTGGCTGATGGACAAGTTCGCCCTTTTCAGCTTTCACGTCCACATGTCCTGCTAGCTTTGGGCGGGTGGGCGAGTCCACTTTGCTGTGGGCTAAGCCCCCATGGGCTGGGGGCGTACGCTTAGCCCCATTTTTAGCAGCAGCCGACGCCGAGCCTGCTCCGGTCGTGGCTGACAGCGTGGCGGTGGTTACAGCGGTTGAGGGCCTCACACCAGCCCTCGCCGCACTTTGTGTTGGCTTGGGATGAGGCAAAGCCACACCATTCACAACAGGCTCACTCCGCCTGTCTCCAGCCCTGTCCATGCTGTGCTCACAGTACCGCATTGCTGGCTTAGGGGCTGCCCGCAGGTTACGCTTGGAAATGCCTAGGTGGCTGTGAAGCTCCCCTGTCTCCCTGCAGTGCCTGCCCTTATCCTCGGCATTGCGTCCAGACACCTCTGCCTGCCTCCCAACGCCCACTTCAAGGTCTGTGTTGCCTCCTGCATCCCCATCATCATCACCAGCATCATCACCGACTCCAACACGGTTACATCCTCCATCCCCATCATCATCACCAGCATCATCACCGACTCCACCACGGTTACATCCTCCATCCCCATCATCCCCATCGCCGCCTCCTCCATCCCCATCCATGTTCGTGTTGCCCCTTTCATCACTGGCCCCACCACCACTCTTCTGGTTCACCTCCGAATCCTGCTGCCCACAGGATTTACCCCCTCTCTGGGGGTCAACCCATCCCCCTGGCTCACAGCTGCTGGCTTGCAGCATTTCAGGCCTGCGTCCTGACTGCGACCCTTCCATGGGGGCCACCCGTTGCTCCTCCTCTCCGTCCACAGCGCCATTGGGGCCTCGCCTTGCTGCCAGGGATGTCTCCACGGCCGTAGCTGGCTCCTCGCTTTCTTTCACCCTATGGGACACAGACACTGCAAGGGTGTCTGCGTCGGCCCCAGCTGGCTCCCCGTGTTCTTGCCCCCTATGGGACACAGACACTTCAAGGATGTCCGCCTCGGCTCTAGCTGGCTCCTCGCTGTCTTGCACCCTATGGGACACGGACACTTCAAGGGTGTCCGCCTCGGCCCTAGCTGGCTCCTTGCTTTCTTGCACCCTATGGGACACAGACACTTCAAGGGTGTCCACGTCGGCCCTAGCTGAGCTCCTAGGGAGTCTACATGTGACACGGCCTGCAGGTAATGGAGAGGTGGACATCACACTTCCAGCTATGCGAGAATGCTCCTCACTCTTTACGCTTACCTCTGGCTGGCCCCCACCAGCGCACTGCATCATGGCACACCTCCCCAGCTTAGAACACACCCCGCCCTGCTTGCTGTCGGTGTGGCGTGGCCTGACACGCCGGCCTAGGCCCCCCTCACTGGCAGAAGCCACCCCAGAGGCATCGGAGAGGTGGCAACCGCCGGCATGATCCTCCACACCCCCACCATCATTGCTATTTGCTGCGGCCAAGTTAGGAGACCTTCCAACAGGCTGTCGGTGCCTGCTGTCAGTGGCCAGGCCCATCATTCTTGGACTATCCACCTTTTGCTGCAGCGCTGGCTTCGGCCTCCGTCCTACAGGGGGGCCACCCTGTCTAGGTGTGGGCGATCCAGGGCGAGGAGGCTTGCCATCTTGAGACCTTGCAACCAGCTCCCGTGAAGAAGTGCGGGCTCCTGAGGGCTCTGATGCCGAGGCCCCTACCAAGGCTGCAGACGCTGACGCCGTCTCGCCAGCGGCGGCTTTAGGGCGAAGGGCCGGGGGCGTTGAGGGAGAGGCCAAGGGTGCTCTGGAGGTCCGGGTGAGCGCTTCTTGCTTGTACTTGCTACCACGTGACGAAGCGAGTAGCTTCTTATGCAGGGCCTCTGCGCGGGACTGGGCGCCGGCCTTCTTGATAACCTTCGCAGCCGGGAGACATGACAACAGTGGGCCCCGCTCTCTCCTCCCCGACTTCAAGGGGAGCAGATGAGACCCGGAGAGCCTGCGCCTCTGTGCAGAAGCTTTGCTGGTATGTGGGAGGCTGCCCCTGCTTACAGACGCCTTGTCCGTGTGTCTAGTCACAAGCCCCACCCGTGGCTCCACACTAACCCCAGCCACATGCACAGTGGGGTCATGCAGCTCAGCATCCTCTGACTCTGAGCTGCTCATATCGTCCAAGAATTCCTCCTCCTCCTCTTCTCCCACCTCCTTTGCAGCCCCAGCCCCTTCCGCTGCCTCCTCAGCTGCCTCGGCGGGCTCTTCTACCAGCCTGCATCTTCTGCCAGCCCGGCTTGCAGAGAGAAGTAGTTTTCCACCCACTCCTGGTCCCTCTACTTCCTCAGGAGGCTTCGAATCGCTTCTTCTACCAGCCCGGCTCGTAGAGAGAGGCAGGTTACGACCGACTCCTGGCCCCTCTGTTGCTGACTGCGCACCGAGCGCTGCTAAAGGCGGGAAAGAAGCAAGCAGCTTCCTCACCTCAAGACTATGCTTCTTCTCCACCCCACTGCCACCAGACCTGTGGCCGCCCTCGCTCATAGCATCTGCACCGCCGCCTGATCTCAGGGCCCGGGCCACTGGAGCACCCGCCACTCGCCTACCCCCCCTGCCCTGTCCCCCACGGGTGCCACGGGGTCCACACGCCATGTGTTTCAGTCGGCTGGCTAGCATGGCCTTAGACTGGTTCTTAGACAGCCCGCCGGCAGCTGCTGGCACCTGGCATCTGGCTTCACTGCTGGGGGACGCAACACTGGCTGGTGTAGACCTAGTTGCCCGGGCAGTGCCTGTGCCTGTAGCCCCCTTGTCAACGGTGGAGCCTGAGGTTGAGGCGATGGGAGGCGGCTTGGGCTGAGCTTTGCTGACACTTACGCCAGCCAGGCGGGCAAGTTCCGGGGCTGGCTTCTCCTCGGCCAGCTTGTCATTAGTGGCAGGAATAGGAATGGACCCACTTGCTCGAGTTCTACTGGGCACCACTGTCTTCCTGCCGGTAGCTGCAAGCCTGAGCCTCTTGGCACTGCAAGGCACTGCATGGGCTGACAGACCCGACCTCACCTTTCCTGCGCCTGCCTTAGGTGCTACCTCCCCTGAAGCCTTGCGAGCAGCAATGGCTTTTAGAGGAGGTCGTCCAGGCCTGCGTCCAGTGCCAACAATCTTCATACCACTACCTACTGCTGCCCCCTCTCTTTTCGCTACTGCTACTGCGACAGGCCCCGGCCTCCGTCCAGTGCCAACAACCTCCATAGCACTATCCGCTGCCGCCCCCTCTCTTTTCGCTGCTGCTGCTGCAACAGGCCCCGGCCTTTGTCCAGAGCCAACAACCTTCATACCACTATCCGCAGCCGCCCCCTCTCTTTTCGCTGCTGCTGCTGCGACAGGACCAGGCCTTCGTCCAGAGCCAACAACCTTCATCACACCACCTGCTGCCACCCCCTCTCTTTTCACCGCTGCTGCTCCTGCTGGCGCTTTTCGCTGCTGCTGCTGCTGGCGCTTTTCTGTGCTGACACACCTGGGCGAGAGCTCTCGCACTGAGTCTGTGCTCCCCACCTTGGTCAGAGTCCTCACCAGAGCCAGCGCATGGATCCCCCCTGCTATCTTCTGAGCTTTCTGAATCTTGCTCCCCAGCGCCACATGGATTCCCCCTTCTGCCTTCTGAGCTTTCTGAACCTTGCTCCCCAGTGGCGCATGGATCCCCCCTGCTGCCTTCTGAGATTGCTGAACCTTGTTCTCCAGCTTGGGTACAGTCCTCACAGGAGCCAGCGCTTGGATACCCCCGGCTTGAGATGGCTGATTCTTACCAACACCAGCTGACCCTGTATGTTGGCCCTTGGGGGGAGTAGAACTACTACCCGCCCCGGACTTCTTGGGGGGGGCAGCCGCCTCACCTGGCCTGGTAGCTGGCTTCTTAGCCTTGCCTGGTGTGCTTACTCGTTTTTCGTTCCTGGCGGATCTAGCTGCATTTGCCTCGTCGACCGGGTCAGGGGGAGGCTCTGGAGGAATGGACAAAGTGGGGGGAAGTAAGTCTACATCTTAGTTAGATAGCTGGTGGCATTTGCCTCGTCGACCGGGTCAGGGGGAGGCTCTGGAGGAATGGACACAGAGGGGGGGAGTAAGTAGGGAAGCAAAGGTCTCTGAAGCAGGTGGTGCTACCCCTCTCCCCCCTCCCAGTTCTCTGACCCTCCTCGTTACCTCCTCTCACTGCTCGTCTCCCCCCCTGTCCCCCCTCCCTGCCTCTTGACCTCCTCAATACCTCTCCTCCATGCTTATCTCTCCCCCTCTCCCCCCTCCCAGTTCTCGCACCTCCTTGGTTTAGAGTCTCCCACTCCCCCTTCGCTGTCTCTCACCCTTGCCCCTCCTCATTACCTCCTCTCACTGCTCGTCTCCCCCCCCTTTTACCTCTTCCCCCCTTTACCCATCCCCGACATCTCCCCACCCAGCTTGTCTCACCCTCTCTCCTCTCTCCCATTTATCTCACCTCCTTGGTTTTGAGTCCCCCACTCCCCCCTTGCTGTCTCTCTCCCCTCTCCCCTCTCATGACCCCTCCCCCTGCCCATTACCTCCTCTCACTGCTCGTCTCCCCTCCTCTCCCCTCTCCCCTCTTCTCGCCTCTACCCATCCCTGTCATCTCCCCACCCTGCTTGCATCTCCCTCTCTCCGCTTCCCCCTCTCCCTGCCTCTCCCCCTCCAAATAATATCATCTCCATCCACCCACTCACCGGCACACATAATTCCTATCCACCCACTCACCCACTTATGTCATCCCTACCCACCCATGCACCCACGCACCCATCCCCGATATCTCCCCTCCCTGTTTCTCTCTCCCTCTATCCTCTCGCCCTGCCTCTCCCCCTCCAAATAATATCATCCCCACCCACCCTCTCACCGGCACATGTAATTCCTATCCACCCCCACACACCCCCACACACGTACCCCCGGCATGTCCCCTCCTTGCTAGACTCCTCCCCCTAAATTACCCGGTACCGTAGTGAGGACGAACACCACACAGAATACTAACCACTCGTGGGTGACGGCAAGCCCCCCCCCCCCCCCCACCCCCTTCCCTCCTCCCCCCACTCACTCACACCCACCCACTCATAACCTCCCCCCACTCACTCACACCCACCCACTCATAACCTCCCCCTAAATTACCTGGTAATGGGGGTTTGCACCACCAACTCGGAGGAGCCCTCCGCTTCGTATCTAATCGGAGGAAGCTGCAAACCTGTGGCAGGCAATGATCATGATCATGCAGAGTATGAGTGGAAGTGCAAGTGCGAGTGTGAGAGTGAGTGTGAGAGTGAGTGTGGGTGCGAGTGGGGCAGGGAACGATTATGATCATGCGAGAGTGAGTGTGAGAGTGTCAGCATTTGCATGGTGGAATGTTTCACAGGGCTTGTTTTTTGTAGCCCTTCCTGTCACAGTGGTGGTTGACCCCAGTGCAAGCAAACAGGCAGGCCCCCTCAACCTCACGCCTGTTTATAAAGCATACTATTCTTTTATTCTGCCTCACGTCATCAACAGCTTTTCAAAAAGCTTTTATGATTTGCCTTAAGCAGGAGGCCCTTCTCCATCCCAATCTTGAAGACGGTTTTGCCCCCCTCATAATCAAGCCTAACCCCAACCTCAAAACACACAAAATAACTACAATTTGGTGGGTATTGCCCCCCTAATCCCTGTTCAAAAATATACAAATTAATACAGTCTGACCCACCTCATCAACAGCTTTTAAATAGCTTTGATGCTTTGCTTTCAGCAGGAGGCCCTTCATCAACCCATCCTTGAAGACGTTTTTGCCCCCCTAATCCCTCCTTTAAAAAAACATCCAGGTAGAAGGGTTGCCTCACGGGGCCTCTGTCCATCCCATCCTTGAAGGCGTTTTTGCCCCCCTAATAATCAAGCTGAACACCAACCTCAAAAACACCAAATCATTACAATTTGGTGGGTATTGCCCCCCCCCCCCCCCCCCCCCCCCCCCCCCTAATCCCTCCTAGAAAAAACATCCTGGTAGATTCTGACCTACATCGTCAACTGCTTTCAAAACGCTTTTATGCTTTGCTATCAGCAGGAGGCCCTCCATCAACCCATCCCTGAAGACAGTTTTGCACCCCTAATCATCATCCATCAAGCCTAACCCCAACCTCAAAAACACTAAATCATTACAATTTGGTGGGGTATTGCCCCACCCCCTAATCCCTCTTTTAGAAAAACGTCCGTGTACAATCTGGCCCACCTCATCAACAGCTTTCAAGAAGCTTTTGTGCTTTGCTTTCAGCAGGAGGCCCTTGTCCATACCATCCTTGAAGCCAATCACGTCTCCTTCAGCGAGCCATGCGATCTCCAGAGTTCCAAAAAACTGCAAGAAAAAAGGCAACAATCTTTAGCTCACAACCAGTCACAACTGTGAATGTATATGCCTATCACGTCTCCTTGAACAAGCCACACGATCTCAAGAGTTCAAAAAAACCGCAAGAAAAAAGGCAACAATATTTAGCTCACAATCAGTCACAACTGTGAATCACTGAATCTATATGCCTAGCACGTCTCCTTGAGCAAGCCAAGCGATCTCAACAGTTAAAAAAACTGCAAGAAAAAAGGCGACGATATTTAGCTCACAATGAGTGGATCTATATGCCTAGCACATCTCATCGAACAAGCCAAGCACATGATGATTTGAACACAAATCCCTGGTTTAGGTAGTAGCACTGTGGCTGGCTCAGGGAGCTGCCTAGAAGCTGTACTTCGGAGCTGAAAAGAATAGCCCTACCAAACCACCTGTCCACCCCATGCAAGCCCACAAGCACATGGGACCATGCATTCATTTTGCCACGAGCATTGGCCATGCCACCTTGCCACATGCATCTGTATCACGAGCCTGCCTAATACTTGTAAATCTACAACCTGCCCCATGCATTCATTTTGTCAAAAGCATTAGCCATGCCACTCTGCCACATGCCTCTGCATCACAAGCCTGCCTATTACTTAAACATCTACAGCCTGCCCCATGCATTCATTTTGACCCATGCATTGGCCATGCAAGTCTGCCCCATGCATATGCATCAAGACCTTGCCTCATGTGTCTATACCTCCACCCTGCTCCATGCATCTGCATCACGAGCCTGCCTATTACTTATAAATCTACAGCTTGCCCCATGCATTAAATTTCTCCCATGCATTCATTTTCTCCCATGCATAGGCCATGCCAGTCTGCCCCATGCATCTGCCTCACAACCCTGCCTCATGTGTGTATACCTACAACCTGCCCCATGCATCTGCATCACGAGCCTGCCGAATACTTGTACAAATACAGCCTGCTCCATGCATTCATTTTACCACAAGCATTGGCCGTGCCAGTTTGCCCCATGCATCTGCATCACAAGCCTGCCTATTACTTATAAATCCCTGCCCTGCCACATGCATTCATTTTACCCCATGCATTGGCCATGCCAGTCTGCCCCATGCATCTGCACCAAGACCCTGCCTCATGCGTCTATACCTCCACCCTGTCCCATGCATCTACATAACCACCCTGAACTATTCAATGGCACCACCACTCTGCCCATGTCCCTTCATCCCGAAGCTAGACCAAGATTAAACTTCACCACCATGACCCATGCATCTACACCTCCACCTTGACCGTGCGGTGACACCACCACTCTGCCCACACCTATTCATCGCGACCCTGGTCCGAGTGTAAGCCTCACCATCTTACTGTGTGTAGGGACCCGCATATCATATGATGTTGATCAAAGGCGAGTATGATATCATACTAATTGCATCATATAATATTGTACATAAATGGTAACTCTAACTTATTCAGACTGCCGGCATCATATGATATCATTTGATGACATGATATTGTATGACATCAAACCAAATGCATCATATGATATTGTATATTAATGGTAACTTTAACTTAGTCGGACTGTTGGCATCACATGACATCACATGGTGACATGATATTGTAGGATATCATGTTGCCGTTCCCATACCAAATGTGCTGGCACCACCTGTCTGCCCCATTCATCCTCGTTACCTAACTGCCCCATACAATCATGTATCTGCCAGTCCAAGTGAAGCAGCACCACTATAGAAGCCCATGCAATGCATACCCACCCTATATTTCCTATTAGTTTTATGTTCCAAGTTGTTCTTAACATTTGATTCACATGAGGAGCCACATGCGTCTACATATCTGGTCAGCAACGTGCATCTACAAACTATTTGTTTGTGTGCGACGCGTCACAAATTTAGTGACTCGGTGCAACCCTGGTGCGACCACTGCCCCCCAAACCCCGCGGAGAGCAGTTTGAAAAGGCCAGCTCTTAGAGATTTAGTTGCAACCACCCAGCCCAATGCATCTACACACCACTCAGCCCCATGCAATTGCACCGCTACAGTGCCCATTATATGCTCCACTTATCTGCACCATGCAACATGGCCCCATGTCCATGTCCGAGGCAACATGGCCTCATGTCAATGGTCAAGGTAACATGGCCCCATGTCCAGTCCGAGGCAACATGGCCCCATGTCCAGTCCAGGGCAACATGGCCCCATGCTCAGTCCAGGGCAACATGGCCCCATGTCCATGTCCGAGGCAACATGCCCCCATGTCCAGTCCAGGGCAATATGGCCCCATGCCCAGTCCAGGGCAACATGGCCCCATGTCCATGTCCGAGGCAACATGGCCCCATGTCCAGTCCAGGGCAACATGGCCCCATGCCCAGTCCAGGGCAACATGGCCCCATGTCCATGTCCGAGGCAACATGGCCCCATGTCCAGTCCAGGGCAACATGGCCCCATGCCCAGTCCAGGGCAACATGGCCCCATGTCCATGTCCGAGGCAACATGGCCCCATGTCCAGTCCAGGGCAACATGGCCCCATGCCCAGTCCAGGGCAACATGGCCCCATGTCCATGTCCGAGGCAACATGGCCCCATGTCCAGTCCAGGGCAACATGGCCCCATGCCCAGTCCAGGGCAACATGGCCCCATGTCCATGTCCGAGGCAACATGGCCCCATGTCCAGTCCAGGGCAACATGGCCCCATGCCCAGTCCTATGGAGTCTGGATGCACTTACCATGAGGGGAACAGTCATATCTTTCCGGTGACCAATTTCCCCAAGCATCTTCTGGGCAGCATGTTTTGTCAGAATTTGCGCCTGGTTGGAAGTGAAAGTTAAGGCGTAAGGACATACTGAGGGGCCGAGAGGGTAGAATGGGCGGGAGGTGATGACCCGAGCGGGATACTAAAACCACATGAGAAATGAATTGAATGAGGCAGCAGTGTTTTTATTTTCGATTTAAGGAGCAGATTTGGCTGGGTAGCAAGCCAGGGGAGCAGCCTAGAAGCTGCCACTGGTAGCTGAAAAGCAAATTTATGTCAACCGGATGTCAACTACCACTTTTGTAGATAATTCATTGTTGTGTTGCGATGTTGGGCTGATGTCTGATGTCCCCAGTGTTTTTCTTTTCAGCTAAAAGCAGCAGCTTCTAAGCAGCTTCCCTGACTGTCTATTCAGCCAAAGCTAATGCAACCTAAAGTATCTGGAAGCCGACGGAATCCACTGTTCAGAACTGCCGGGATTTTGGGGCTTGGCCAGGGAGCTGCCTAGAATCTGCTGCTCGTAGCTGAAAGGAAAAACAATGTAAGGCAGCAAGATGACAGGGCTCACAATGATAAGAGATGACAGGGCTCACAATGATAAGAGATGACAGGGCTCACAATGATAAGAGATGACAGGGCTCACAATGATAAGAGATGAGAGCCTATGGAGTGGTTGTTTTTGCACATCTGTTTCTGTCCAAATACACAGGTGCTTGCATGAGAGTAGTGGTGGATGACCCCAGTGCAAGCAAACGGGCTGGCCCCCTCAACCTCACGCCTCATGATAGGGCGTACTATTTATTGGGTTGTTTTATAGTTGTGGATGATGTCATCCAAAGAGGACTCCCAGCAAGTGGTAAAGGCTGGTGCCAGCAATAGGTGAAATGCATGATCTATATTTCATACAGCCCGTGTATGCTCTAGATTTGTCACAACAAGTGATGCATGGAAAGAGGACACTTGGATGGTGACCAGGAACTGTTTGCGCCTTGCTGCTAAAGCTGGTGATCGTCTGCCAACTGTGCAGGTCCACTAGCTACTGTGGGACTGAGAAAAACTTGCAGCAAAAGCATGCATGGGACTTGTAAACAGACGACTAGGCCTAAGACCTGCTTCATCGAGGTGGAGGAGATGCTCAGATGCCCCTCTCCTGCTGTCCAGAGGATGTTCATGCCCAATGCATGAGGGCAGGCTCTTCCTGCTACTCCTAGTCATACTACCAGAGGTTGGGCAGCCTCATTAAGCGCTCCCCCCACAATTCACTCCCTCGGAAAACGATTGGTTGACCGGTCACATGGACTCCACATGGGAAGCACTCCCATGGAACAGTTTCTGGACTTCTGATCATCGCAGGGTTTCGTACTCCACCTCGACAGGCAGATAGTTGCTGAGTGTGCAGCAATCGTAACCCGTTCTGCAAGACCTGTCGGCAGGCTCTCGCTTTGCTGCGCGCGATACTGATACCGAGGAAATGGTCGGCTACAAGGGACAGATCTCAGTTCAACAGCCAATCCGTTCCCATGTGGCGAAATGATGACTCATCAATGTCCCTCACGTTCCATTCCCCGCCCAAGAGACCTAGTCTAGCATGGGAAGGATAAACATACAGGTGGATTTTTTGGGGCTCTAGCATTACGGTGGGATGAGAGAATGGGGCAGGGGAGGGAAGAGTTCGAACCTAAACCGGACAACCAGACCAACATAGCAAACCGACCCATGCTACCGTAATAGCACGTTGGTAGCACTCACAGGCCAGTAAGGGTAGCCCTTAACGCGCCCCCAAACCACTCTCGCTGCTAGCGCATCCTTCTGCAAGCGAGCTGCGGACAAGATCTCGACCTCCTCCGGTTGTGCCATGCAGCTTGGTGGTAGGAGATAATCAGGAGTGGGTCATGCACGAGAGGATGGTAATACTATGGCGGGAATAAGGATGCTAGGAACAAAAGAAGCAGACGATAGTAGAGGACAGAATCCCGTCAGAGCAAACGTGGTGGATATCACTCAACCAGCTATTAACCTTATACAGTAGCGATACATGGTTTGGGACGCATCGACATGGAGCTCATCAGCGCTTTCACGTAGAGATTGAAGGATTTTTTTTTTATATTTCTTGCGCTCTGTCATTTATGTAGACCAATGAGAAGAGCAGTACAGATGACCAGATTACGCGGTAGCCCTGCATGATGCACGGAGGAGCGCGGAGCGGGTTTGGTGGCACAACCGGGAGAAGTTGCCAGTCGGGACTATGGAAGGAAACGCCGGAATACTTCTGCGGTCGAGGACTTGCACAGTTTTGCAAAGGGTTGATACGTATCAGCAGGAAAAAGACGTGACAGTAGCCAAGTGCCGCGTCTGATAATCTGATGTTCCGAGAAAACATGCAAACCAGATCAACTCGGGGTGCATGGGGTCTTGGGGTACAGGGTTTCTACCCTCGAACTTTCAGGCGCGCCTGCACTCCCTGCTGGCGTCAGCGTTAGGTGCAGAGAGTTCAATAATTGCCACGCTTGTGCCGGCTTGTGCTACTCTTGTCACGGACTACTCTTGTCACGAACTGAGATTTGTATACAACAGCTGAGCCGTGCTGAGCTACCAGATCTCCTGCAGGTTGGGTCTGGCACTCCGGCCCTCACCTGGACTGTTTTTCTGGTTGTGAGGTAGTGCAGGACGCAGCGTCCTGCGCCACAGAACGCAACATGGGAGGGTATATTGCGTCCCAGACGCAGGTTCAGGATGTTGGTTGCGTCTCACCCATCAGTTGATTGGCCCACCACCACTTCATTTCCGTAGGCTACGGGTTCTGTTGATAGTGGGACGCAGCATGAAGATGTGAGTGTGTCCCAGGACGCAACCTACCGAATTAGGGTGCGTCCCAGGACGCAACCCCTGAGGTCCGTTTGAAGTACCATGATCCACGGCCGTTGGTCAGTGTCATATCAGTATATCACCATCTACTATTAGGAACCTGGGAACATCAATCAACTGTCTACACTTGTGTTGTTTTACGGTTGGGCAAGTCCGTTTAGCCTGTTTGCCTACCCCTAGACTGTAAAATGCATACAAACTGTCTGCAACCATGTGATTGCATTCTGGACTGAGGAGTGCAGTGCAGTTGTGATGTAGTGTCTAACGATGTCGGTTACATTTTTCCTGGACTCCTACAGTAGTACCGTGCCTGCAGCTTGATGGACGCAAGGTGGACTAAATAACATCAGTAAACATTCATGTGCCAAGCTGTGTACGGTAGTGAGAATTTCCCCCGGTTTGCTGAGTACGTAATACTACCCATGTTCTAGGAGGGCCGGGTGGGGTGGGGGTGGGGGGTGGGGGCCCGGGTGGGGGGGAAGCCTCTGGGGGAAGCCGGGGAAGCTGGATCACCGTTTCGCCGGGCCACATGACTGCCGCTGCCTCTGCCGTTACCTCCTTGTAGTACCACCCTCCACGCCATGGTGCATCTTCAGATTTATTTGTGAGTACATGTCTCGTTCGTTGAGTGAGTGAACAGCTTGCAGCCCATGATAGACATCGCCAATTACTTCCTCGAACGTGCATTCGCATTCGTTTCATTAAGCCGCACCGCAGTGCGCTCTTTTCCATCATTGTCATGACAGTGCGAACCGACCGTTGGGCACGTTGATGCGACGCTGCTCCTCCACCACCTCCCTGTCTGTGCAACACTGTTCAAAACAGGGGTACACCAGGAAGAGCCATGCCTGGGAGCAAGCACTGGGTATTCATTGGCTTCAGCGGTGGTGCCGCTTCTGCGCCCATCTGGGCTCGCGCGTCCCGATCAGCAGTACCAACGGTTCCATGCGTAATTGTGCAATGCACTGAAGCAGCAGCAGCCCAAGCTCCCGTTCAGAAAAAGATCTGAACAAAGTAGCAGCAGCTTAAAAAAACAGCATTCACATATTGGCAAGCCAGCCTGGTGCCCTGCTGAAGTGTGGAGACCCCCCCTGCAGACTTTAATTGCTGCTTCACAGAGAGCAGCCGCTATAGCAGAGCCTACCAGCCTACCAGGTCTACTAGGTCTATAGCAGAACCTGCACAGAGAGCAGCCGCTATAGCAGAGCCTACCAGCCTACCAGGTCTACTAGGTATATAGCAGAACCTATCAGGTCCAAGGCAGCTCTGAGACATTGTTTGTGTGCGGACCTCGTTTCAACCAAAGCTTGAGGTGGCTGAAAGGAGGAAGGTACAAACCCATGATAAACGCCATGCGCTACAAAACCAAATGATAAACGCCATGCGGTACAAACCCATGAAAAACGCCATGCGGTACAAGCCCACAATAAACGCCATGCGGTACAAGCACCACACAGGTTCCTGGCCCTCAGCTTAGACCAGTGGGCCGATGGATCCCTTTATCTCAGCGGCCGTGTTGGCCATGCCCCAAGGCAATAACCATAAGCACCACCGTGCCACATCACTTCACAGTCACCTGGACTATTTGAATCAGCACCACCACGTGCAAAAGCAGCGCAGCAGTCAGCAGCAGCAGGTGTCCCTCTCTGAGCATCATGGTTCCGATACCCATTCCCACCACCACCATCCCCACCAGCACCTCAGTCACCCCCAAGAACACCAGCACTACAGTCACCCACAAGCTCAGCCCCCCCATCCCAACCCCCAGAAGCACCAGCACCACCACCAAAGCCAACAGCAAGGACTGAAGCCCCAGCCCCACCACCAGCCCCACCACCAGATCCAGCCCAAGAGCGGAGCTCCAGCCCAAGTACAGAGCCCCCAGCCCCAGCACCAGCACCAGCAGCAGGCCAAGATCAAGCTCCCTGTAGTGCAGCCTTACCAAGAGCCCCCTGAATATGTCACTCCTAAAACACGCCGCACAAAGGCTCCGCTGTTTCTTTTGGAAGATGGAAGCAGCCAGGTGGTTCCTCCCAAACCCCCTATCCAGAAAACGGGGAACAAAAAAGTGTCGTATGAGCATGATACCTCAGCTCTGCCCCAAGTGGCTGAGGTGCACCACCACCACCACATCCACCCCCCCAAGGTACTGACTGCTGCCACCACCACTACCACCACCACCACATCCCCCACCCCCCCCCCCAAGGTAAAGGCACTACCTCCCCCCCCCCCCCCCCCCTGCCACAAGCAACGGCAACCACCACCACACCACCACCACCACCACACATACCCCCTCTCCCCCCCCCCCCCCCCACACACACACACACACGCACCACACACACACACACAAGGGTACCGCCACAACCACCACAACCACCAGATCCACATCCACCCCCCCAAAAGGTACCGACAAAACCACGACAACCAGCACCAACACCAGCACCAGCACATCCACCCCCCAAGGTACCACCCTAACCAGCACAAGCACCACCACCACATCCACCCCCATCTCCTCAATGTACTGACTGCTGCCACTATTACAATAACAGCAATACCATCATACATTCATACCCAAGAATGACTTTGCACTCATGTAATACTGATGATGATGATGATGATGATGATGATGATGATGATGATGATGATGATGATGATGATGATGATGATGTACCTCCCCATCCTCTAGCTACCCATCCTGCACCCACCTCCTGTTCCCATTTTGAGCCTCCCTTTACCCACCCTGCAGGTACCTCCTGCCCCCCAGGCTCTACCCTCTCTGGGTCCTGCATGCTCTGGCTGTGGCCTGCTCCTGGGTACAGGCCCTACCCTGCATGCGGTTGGGCAGTCCTGGCATCCGTCATGCCTTCGATGTGGTCACTGCAATAAGACGGTAGCCGAAGGAGGAAAGGCTTCTTATTCTGTCGGCAAGGATGGACTGCCCTATCACAAGGAATGCTACAACAAGGTGGGTCGGTAATTAGACATGGGATACTGGCAGGGCCTTTTTTAAAATCTGAAAGAGGAAATATTATAGCTTTTTTTGCCTCCTCCCAGGACAGCATCCTTATAGCGGTTTTAGTGTTGAGTGAAGCGAAGCACGGCGCGGGGCGCCTTTTTTAGGGGGGGGGGGTCCCATTCATAATGGTAAACATTCATCATGGTAAACATTCATCATCTGTAGTACTGCAAAAGGTGGGTGGGTAGTCAGACAAAAATCATCTACATAGTACGAATCCTGGGCCCCCGTCTTTTACGATTTGTTGGGGTTCAGTTCACCAGTGCTCGTTTTGTTAATGGCAACAATGATTATTTTTTGCGGTTGGTTTAATTTAATTTTATTAATTTTATTTTAGTTTAGTTTAGTTTAGTTTAGTTTAGTTTAGTTTAATGCAATTTAATTTAATTTAATTCGGATTTAATTTAATTTAATTGGTTGAATGGCTTATACCGATGACCCTCAATTAAATGACTTAAATCAACCCATTCTCTATTGCAAATTACATGCCACCTCCACCCACCCACCCACCCACACACACACAGCTTCTACCCAGCTTCCCACCACCACCCGTCACCGCCACCCATACAGGTGTACATGAAGTGTGGACTCTGTAAGAAGACTGCTGTACCCTACAGCTTGTACATCTGAATGATTCACATCCAATATATAAATGCCCCCACCAACCATCCAGCTTTACACACACACACACACACACACACAGCTTCCACACAGCTACCCCCCACCCCACCCACCCACCCACCCACCCACACTGTACTGGTTGAGGATGGAAAGTCATATTTGAAAGGGAAAAACGGGACCCCCTCCCCACCCACCCACCCACACCCACCCACCCACCCACCCACCCACACTCCCCCCCCCCCCCCCCATCCAGGTGTACATGAAGTGTGGACTTTGCAAGAAGACTACACTGGTTGAAGATGGAAAGTCATACTTGAAAGGGGAAATCGGGAACCCACACGTACCCCCCCCCCAATCCAGGTGTACATGAAGTGTGGACTCTGCAAGAAGACTGTAGTGGTTGAGGATGGAAAGTCCTATTTGAAAGGGAAAAACGGAAAGCCATATCATGAAGATTGCTATGCTCAGAAGTTCAGCCCTATCTGTACCATTTGTGGTAAGCTGAAGTACTACCCTGTATGTGCCATATGTGGTAAGCTGAAGTACAACCCTGTATGTACCATTTGTGGTAAGCTGAAGTACAACCCTGTATGTACCATTTGTGGTAAGATGAAGTACAACCCTGTATGTGCCATTTGTGGTAAGCTGAAGTACAACCCTGTATGTACCATTTGTGGTAAGATGAAGTACAACCCTGTATGTGCCATTTGTGGTAGCTGAAGTACAACCCTGTATGTACCATTTGTGGTAAGCTGAAGTACAACCCTGTATGTGCCATTTGTGGTAAGCTGAAGTACAACCCTGTATGTACCATTTGTGGTAAGATGAAGTACAACCCTGTATGTGACATTTGTGGTAAGCTGAAGTACAACCCTGTATGTACCATTTGTGGTAAGCTGAAGTACTACCCTGTATGTGCCATTTGTGGTAAGCTGAAGTACAACCCTGTATGTACCATTTGTGGTAAGCTGAAGTACAACCCTGTATGTACCATTTGTGGTAAGATGAAGTACAACCATGTATGTGCCATTTGTGGTAAGCAGAATTAAACCCCCCTGTCCATATCATTTGTGGTGAGCTGAAGTACAACCCTGTCTGTACCATTTGTGGTAAGCTTAAGTACAACTCTGTCTGTACCTTTTTTGATAAGCAGAAGTACAAACCTGTCTGTACCAGTTTTGATAAGCAGAAGTACAACCCTGTCGATACCATTTGAAATTAGCAGAGGTATTATAATTTATAATTAAATTATCACTGTAGCGATTGTTTGGGTTTCAGTTCATCAGTGCTTTTTCTTTTTAAGCTCTTCCTAACGGTTGGGCAAGTCCCTTTAGCCTATTTGGCCTACCCCTGGACTGTAACATACACGCAGAGGTGTAGCCCTGTATGTACCATTTGTGTCGATACCATTTAGAGTAAGCAGATGTGCAACCCTGTATGTACCATTTGTGTCGATACCATTTAGAGTAAGCAGATGTGCAACCCTGTATGTACCATTTGTGGTAAGATGAAGTACAACCATGTATGTGCCATTTGTGGTAAGCAGAATTAAACCCCCCTGTCCATACCATTTGTGGTGAGCTGAAGTACAACCCTGTCTGTACCATTTGTGGTAAGCTGAAGTACAACTCTGTCTGTACCTTTTTTGATAAACAGAAGGACAAACCTGTCTGTACCAGTTTTGATAAGCAGAAGTACAACCCTGTCGATACCATTTGAAATTAGCAGAGGTATTATAATTTATAATTAAATTATCACTGTAGCGATTGTTTGGGTTTCAGTTCATCAGTGCTTTTTCTTTTTAAGCTCTTCCTAACGGTTGGGCAAGTCCCTTTAGCCTATTTGGCCTACCCCTGGACTGTAACATACACGCAGAGGTGTAGCCCTGTATGTACCATTTGTGTCGATACCATTTAGAGTAAGCAGATGTGCAACCCTGTATGTACCATTTGTGTCGATACCATTTGTAGTAAGCAGATGTGCAACCCTTTATGTACCATTTGTGTCGATACCATTTGTGTCGGTACCATTTGTAGTAAGCAGAGGTGCAGCCCTATTTGTATGCAAGCAGTAATCAGATGCCTAGTTCCTTCACGCATATTGTGTCTGTATGATGTTAGTCAATTTCACAGGAGGTGGGTCTCCCAGCACAAACCAGCGTACCCAGGCCTGGCCAATTTGGTGCCAAGCCAACTACCCTTGCTTTTCACCCCAGGAAGTGGGTCTCTCAGCACAAATCAGCGGCACGGAGGATTCAGTCTGAATGGTGTTGCCTCTCCTGCAACAAATACGATTTGAATCATTTCAAAACATATTAATGTAAATAATAAATTGAATAGTAATAGTATTAATAATAGTAACAAGTTTGTCATGTATAAAATTAATACATTAATACAATAATTCAAAATATGAATTACATACTTACAAATAAAATATATACAGTAGTAATGTGACCCACCTCGACTCAATGCCTCCATCGCCAAAAGCGCCAAGCCATCTGCCCCCACCTACGGGTGCACCTTAGAGTTTGCGGTCGCTGTCAGCCGCCATGGTAGCTTTGTCCAGGTAAAGTAGCAGCCCGTTCCCTATCGCCGTAAGACAGGGCTCCCTTAATACCACGCCCCACCAGGCGTTATCATTACTTTGCCCCCACCCCATCCATTCATTACAAGCTTGTACATGCAAAGCAAGAAGGCAGGTAAGCGTCGTTGTGCTCCAGGGGTTATCTACCTTCTTACTTGGAGGCAAGTAACTGTCGTTGTAATCCATCCCCCTTCTCACTTATATGCACACTCAACCATGCCCAAACATGTCAAAAGCGTTAAGACATCTGCCCCCACCCCATCCATTCATTACAAGCTTGGACATGCAAAGTGAGAGGGCAGGTAAGCGTCGTTGTGATCCAGAAGTTACCTGCCTTCTTACTTGGAGGCAGGTAACCCTCGTTGTGATCCATCCTTCTCCTCACTTATATGCACAGTCAACCGTGCCAAAACGTGACAAAAGCGCCAAGCCATCTGCCCCACCCCATGTACTTCTATGCAGAGTCAGCCGTGCCCATCAGTCGTGGCTCAGTGCAGTACAACATGAACAAGTTCTGGCGAGAGAAGTACTGCAGTACGCATGACCTGGAGGCGTGGGGTGCCAAGTGTGCCTCGTGTAGTAGAGGCCGTCCGGAGAAGGAAGAGTAAGTGGAAATGGCTTTAGTTGGAAGTACGGTGGCTGTAAGAATGTCTGTGTGTGGGTGTGTGTGGGTGTGGGTGGGTGGGTGCGTGTGTGGGTGTGGGTGCGGGTAGGTGGGTGGGTGGGTGCGGGTGGGGGTGTGGGGGTGGAGATGAGTGTGTCTCGTGTAGTAGAGGCCATCCAGAGAAGGAAGAGTGAATGGAAACGGCTTTGGTTGGAAGTGCGGTGGCTGTAAGAGTATGTGGGTGTGTGGGGGGGTGGGTGGGTACTGGTGTGGGTGTGGGTGCGGGTATGTGGGTGGGTGCGGGTGCAGGTGCAGGTGTGTGTGTGTGTGGGGGGGGGGGGTGGACATGAGTGTGCCTCGTGTAGTAAAGGCCGTCCGGAGAAGGAAGAGTGAGTGGAAACGGCTTCAGTTGGAAGTGCGGTGGCTGTAAGAGTGTGTGGGTGTGTGGGTGGACGCAAATGGGGGTGTGGGTGCTGGTGTGGGTGCAGGTGGGGGTGGGTGTGTGGACATGAGTGTGCATCATGTAGTAGAGGCCGTCCGGAGAAGAAAGAGTGAGTGGAAACGGCTTCAGTTGGAAGTGCGGTGGCTGTAATAGTGTGTGGGTGTGGGTGTGGGTGTGGGTGGGTGGGTGCAGATGCGGGTGTGGGTGCTGGTGCGGGTGTGGGTGCGGGTATGTGGGTGGGTGCGGGTGCAGGTGGGGGGGTGGGGATGGACATTAGTGTGCATCGTGCAGTAGAGGCCGTCCATAAAAGGAAGAGTGTGCGGCAGGGTTTAATGGAGCCCCCCCTTTGCATGAATGCAAAATAAACACCTTGTTCTTGTTATTACCAAGATATTCACACTTGCCACACAATCACAGGAAGCATGTTAGTCACAGCATGGTGGGACCACCCCCCCCCCCCCCCCCCCCACACACACACACACACACACACACACACACACACACACACACACACACACCTACACACACACACACACCTACACACACACACCCAACGCACCCACCCACCCACCCCTCCCAACCATCACATATGGAAGCATGCAGGCCACAGCATGGAGGGAAATACCCCCCGACACACACACACCACCCCACCACCACCACTCCCTCCCACCACCTCCACCACCTCCACCACTCATAATCAACATCACTCCCCCGACCACCCCACCCCTACCCCCCTGTCCCCCCACTCCCCCACCCCCCCTTCACCCCATCCCCTCCACACCACCACAGATAAAAGCATGTTGGTCACAGGGACATACTCCTCCCCCCACACCCACACCCACACCACTCCCTCCCACCACCTCCACCACTCATAATAAACATCACTCCCCCCACCCCCCCCTCCCCCACCCCCCTGTACCCCCACCCCCTCCCCTCCACACCACCACAGATAAAAGCATGTTGGTCACAGGGACATACTCCTCCCCCCACACCCCCACCCCCACCACTCCCTTCCACCACCTCCACCACTCATAATAAACATCACTCCCCCCACCCCCCCCTCCCCCACCCCCCTGTACCCCCACCCCATCCCCTCCACACCACCACAGATAAAAGCATGTTGGTCACAGGGACATACTCCTCCCCCCCACACCCACACCCACACCACTCCCTCCCACCACCTCCGCCACCTCCACCACTCATAATCAACATTACTCCCCCCCCCCCCCCACCCTCACCCCCCACCCCTCCCCTCCCAACCATCACAGATGGAAGCACGTTGGGCACAGCATGGAGGGACATACACTATGCAAAGGTTGCTCGCCAAGTCTGATGATCGAGTCATTTGAGGCGCAGCCCCTATACACTGACATCATCACCTTCTACAAGTCTCTGGGGTGAGTCCTTTGGATCTAGGACAGGCATAGGCTTTGTATGTATGTTCCACAGATCACAGATCACAGATCACATCATCACCTTCTACAAGTCTCTTGGGTGAGTCCTATGCAGCTAGGGCACACATACTCCACTTCACTCCACTCCACACACCCTCCACCTGAAGCTAGGGCACACACACTCCACCTCACTTCACTCCACACACACTCCACTTCACTCCACTCCACACACTCTTCTCTAGGGTGAGTCCTATGCAGCTAGGGCACACACACTCCACTTCACTCCACTCCACACACTCTTCTCTAGGGTGAGTCCTATGAAGCAAGGACAGGCATAGGCTTACAACAAGTTGCAAGTTGAGAGTGGATAAATACTGGAACAAGTTTAGGTGGTTGGCCCTAGTGTGTGCATGTATGTTACAGTCCAGGGGTAGGCCAAATAGGCTAACGGGACTTGCCCAACCGTATAGGAAGGGCTTAAAAGGAAAAAGCACTGATAAACTGAGCCCCAAACAATCGGATAAGTACTGGAACAAGTTTTAGTGGTTGGCCCCAGTGCAAGAAAACGGCTGGCCCCCTCAACCTCACGACGCGTAATATGGCATACTATTTATTCTGAGACATGTGGAAAGTTGGGAGTGGATATATACGGAAAACATGTTTTTGTGGTTGTCCCCAGTGCAAGCAAACGGGCTGGCCCCCTCAACCTCACCACTTGTGATATGGCATACTATTCATTCTGAGACAAGTGGAAAGTTGAGGGTGGATGTATACGAAAAACAAGTTTTTGTGGTTGTCCCCAGTGCAAGCAAACAGGCTGGCCCCCTCAACATCACGACTCGTAATATGACAAACAGTTTATTCCGAAACAAGTGGAAAATGGAATGATACGGAAACACGTTTTGGTGGTTTGCCCCAGTGCAAGCAAATGGGCTGGCCCGCTCAACCTCACGACTCGTAATATGGTATAAAGTTTATTCTGTGGCAAGTGGAGAGTAGATACATACGGAAACCAGTTTTGGTGGTTGGCCCCAGAGCAAGCAAACAGGCTGGCCCCCTCAACCTCACGACTCGTAATATGGTATAATGTTTATTCTGTGGCAAGTGGAGAGTGGATACTTACGGAAACCAGTTTTGGTGGTTGGCCCCAGAGCAAGCTAACGGGCTGGCTCCCTCAACCTCACAACTCGTACCTCGACATACTATTCGTTCTGAGACAAGTGGATAGTGGATAGATACGGAAACCAATTTTGGTGGTTGGCCCCAGTGCAAGTGAACGGGCTGGCCCCCTCAACCTCACCACTTGTAATATGGCCTACTATTTATTCTGAGACAAGTGGAGTGTATGCGTACGTAAACAAGTTTTGGTGGTTGGCCCCAGTGCAAGCAAATGGGCTGGCCCCCTCAACCTCACCACTTGTGATATGGCATACTATTCATTCTGAGACAAGTGGAAAGTGGAGCGTGGATACATACGGAAAACAAGTTTTTGTGGTTGTCCCCAGTGCAAGCAAACAGGCTGGCCCCCTCAACCTCACGACTCATACTATGACAAACAGTTTATTCCGAAACATGTGGGAAATGGAAAGATACAGAAACAAGTTTTGTTGGTTTGCCCTAGTGCAAGCAAATGGGCTGCCCCCCTCAACCTCACCACTTGAGATATGGCATACTATTTATTCTGAGACAAGTGGAAAGTTAAGAGTGGATATATACAGAAAACAAGTTTTGGTGGTTGCCCCCAGTGCAAGATAACGGGCTGGCCCCCTCAACATCATGACTCGTAATATGGCTTACTGTTTATTTTTAGACAAGTTGACAGTGGATAGATACAGAAACAAGTTTTGGAGGATGGCCCCAGTGCAAGCAAACAGGCAGGCCCCCTCAACCTCACGCTTCTAGTATGACATACTGTTTATACTGATACAAGTGGAGGGTTGAAAGTGTATAGATACAGCAAACACTTTGACTTATATCTTAGCTGCAGCCCCTTTCAGTGATATGCACTGGTCTAGTGGAAGACCAGATCGCTTGAGGATGGAGAGTCGGGGGTTCGACTTCCCCTTTGGTAGCTCTTAGCGTTGCAGGTCGTTGTCAACCGCGATAATAGCTTGTCCAGTTGAGGTAGGAGACCGCCCCCCACCCGCGTACGACGGGCTCCCTTAACACCACGCCCCACCAGGCGTTATCATTATCTTAGCTGCATTGAGCTAAATTGGATGTTTTATATTGCCTGAGCCTATGCATGGCGGCAGGGCCGCTGTTTTACAGTTTAAACTGTTTCATCTGGATAACGACAGCAAACAGTTTGAATATATTAGCTGCATTCAGCTACATTGGATGGGTTATATTGCCTGGGCCTATGGATGGCGTTCAAGCCCACAGTCACCGTTTGAATTCAAGCCCACAGTCACAAGCGATCGGACCGCTGTTTTACAGTGTAAACTATTTCATCTGGATAGATAGTGGACACAGGTTGAGAGTCGAGAGTCTAGAGATGTGGTGTAGTGAGGTGGGTTGACAGTTTAGAGTTAAGAGATGTGGTGTGGTGAGGTGGGTTGACAGTCGAGAGTTAAGAGATGTGGTGTGGTGAGTTGAGTTGAGTGAGTTGTGGTGTGGTGAGGTGGGTTGAGTGAGTTGAGTGAGTTGAGGTGTGGTGAGTTGAGTGAATTGTGGTGTGGTGAGGTGGGTTGAGTGAGTTGAGTTGAGTTGTGGTGTGGTGAGTTGAGTTGAGTTGGGTGAGTTGTGGTGTGGTGAGGTGGGTTGAGTGAGTTGAGTGAGTTGAGTGAGTTGAGGTGTGGTGAGTTGAGTTGAGTTGGGTGAGTTGTGGTGTGGTGAGGTGGGTTGAGTGAGTTGAGTGAGTTGAGGGGTGGTGCGTGCGTGAATGGTTGTGGTGAGGTGGGTTGAGTGAGTTGAGTTGAGTTGTGGTGTGGTGAGTTGAGTTGAGTGGGTGAGTTGTGGTGTGGTGAGGTGGGTTGAGTGAGTTGAGTGAGTTGAGTGAGTTGAGGTGTGGTGAGTTGAGTTGAGTTGGGTGAGTTGTGGTGTGGTGAGGTGGGTTGAGTGAGTTGAGTGAGTTGAGGTGTGGTGAGTTGAGTGAATTGTGGTGTGGTGAGGTGGGTTGAGTGAGTTGAGTTGAGTTGTGGTGTGGTGAGTTGAGTTGAGTTGGGTGAGTTGTGGTGTGGTGAGGTGGGTTGAGTGAGTGAGTGAGTGAGATGAGTTGAGGTGTGGTGAGCTTGAGTGAGTTGGGTGATGTGTGGTGGGTGAGGTGGGTTGAGTTGAGTTGAGTGAGTTGAGGGGTGGTGTTGAGTGATTGTGTTGTGTGTGAGGTGGGTTGAGTGAGTTGAGTTGAGTTGTGGTGTGGTGAGTTGAGTTGAGTTGGGTGAGTTGTGGTGTGGTGAGGTGGGTTGAGTGAGTTGAGTGAGTTGAGTGAGTTGAGGTGTGGTGAGTTGAGTTGAGTTGGGTGAGTTGTGGTGTGGTGAGGTGGGTTGAGTGAGTTGAGTGAGTTGAGTGAGTTGAGGTGTGGTGAGTTGAGTTGAGTTGAGTGAGTTGTGGTGTGGTGAGGTGGTTAGAGTGAGTTGAGTGAGTTGAGGTGTGGTGAGTTGTGTTGAGTTGAGTGAGTTGAGTGAGTTGAGAGTTGTGAGTTGAGGTGAGTGAGTTAGGTGAGTGACCCATGAATCAAACTCGCACCACGGCAAAGTAGTCTCCAACGTTTAGCCGAACATGATCAAGAGTCACTGTTTATTGTTGTGCCTACATGTAGCAGCTTCTAGGCAGCTCCCTTTCCCCGTTTTAGGCCAAACCCGGAGCTAGCTTGTGCATCTAAAAGCTGATATGGCAGGCACTCCAATGCAGCTTCAAGTATTGGTTTTGGCCCAGTGGCTGGCTATTGGAGCTGGTGGGAAGCTGCCAAGAGTAGCAAAAAAATGAAACATTGCAAGAGTCCCATCTTCATCACTGTAATGTATCAGCCTTCTCTGGTAATATAAAGTTGATCTTGAGTGTCCAAGGTTGGGAAATCTTCGCGCACGCGATTTTTCCGAAGATGTTTACTTCCTGGGTTGCCTCAAATACGAGGCATGACAGGACCCAACCGACCCAACCGACACCAACCTTGGAAGCCACACATCTCCTCGAAAACTGCGCTGCTCGAGAAATTAGACAGATGTATGCGTTCGCATTTGAACGCGCTTTCATCAGCATCCAATTCGATTTTTTTCGTGAAGGTCGACTTGTCTCTGAACCGCACTACCCTGGTAATCTAAAGTTTATCTTGATTGGTCAAAGTTGGGAAATTACCAATAGCCAAATTGGCTACCCTTGAACTATAACATACATACACACAACTGAAAAATACAAAAACTGTAAATTGCATAAAACTGTACATTACACACACGCAACTGTAGCATACATACACACGACTGTGCAATACATACACATGATAGTAACATACATACCCATGACAGTATCATACATACACATGACAGCATCATACACACATAAGTACTCATTTATATGTGCACACAAACGTATGTTCACTCAGAATGAAGCTTCCAAGCCGTCCCCCCCCCCTGATGCTGGTGGATACTAAGTAGTCTATCTATCTCGATTTTTTGAGGACGGGCAAGTCCCTTCAGTCGAATCGGCTACTGCTTGATTGTAACATACATAAATACAACTGTAACATACAGACAGACCACCATAAATTACATACTGGTGCACAATACTCTAAATGACATACACACGAATGTACAATAATCACACCCAACTGTAACATACATACACACGACTGTGAATGCCATACACACAACTGTAACATATACACAACTGTAACATACAAACACACAACTGTCATACAAACAGACCACTGTAAATTCCATACTGGTGCACAATACTGTACATAACATACACATGAATGTACAATAATCACACCCAACTGTAACATTCATACACACGACTGTAAATGACATACACATGACTGTAATATACATACACATGACTGTAAATGTACATACACATACATGACTGAAAATATACATACACATGACTGCAAATATACATACACATGACTGTAAATGTACATACACATACATGACTGTAAATATACATACACATGACTGTAAATATACATACACACGACTGTAACATACACACATGTAACATACACACGACTGTAACATACACACATGTTCACTCAAGATGGAGCTTCCAAGCCGTCCCCCCCCTGATGCTTGTGGATGGATAGTAGTCTATCTATCTCGATTATTTGAGGACGGGCAAGTCCCTTCAGTTGAATTGGCTACCCCTCACCCCTGGGCTGTATCATTCATACACACAACTGGAACATACATGCACATGACAGTAAGATGCATACAGACCACTGTGAATTACATACCGGTGCACAATACTACAAATGACATACACCCAACTGTAATACATACACACATTTCTGTTCACTCAGGATGGAGCTTCCAAGCCGCCCCCCCCTGATGCTTGTGGACGGAAAGACTTTGAAGCAACATGCTGGCAAGGAGGGAAGAGCCACAACCCTGGGGGGGCCCATCTTTCATGTGCGTGGCCTCACTCTGTCCAAGATCCACAGGTGGGTGTGGAGGTGGTGGTGGAGGTGGTTGTGGAGGTGGTGGCTAAGCTTGGAGGAACTGTTGGGGCAAGGGTTGGAAGAAAAATGGGGTCGAGCTACAAAACTGGGAGGGGGGGGGGGGGGGGGGGGGCATCTTTCTTGTTTGCGGCCTCACTCTGTCCAAGATTAATAGGTGGGTGTAGTGGTGGTGGGAGGGGTGGTAGAGGTGGGGGTAGGGGTGGTAGTGGAGGTGGAGGCTAGGCTAGGCTTTGAGGAACTGTTGGGGAAAGGGTTGGAGTAAATGATGGGGTAGAGCTTCAAAACTGGGTGGGGGCATCTTTCATTTACGTGGACGCACTCTGTCCAAGATTCACAGGATTCACAGTGGAGGTGGGGGTGGTAGTGGAGGTGGAGGCTATGCTTGGAGGAACTATCGGGGAAAGGGTTGGAGGAAATGATGGGGTATAGCTACACAACTGGGTGGTGGTGGTGGTGGTGGTGGCGGGCATATTTCATTTGATCATTTCTGTGGCCTTACTTGATCCAAGATCCACAGGTGGTGGGGGTGGGGGTGGGTGGGGGGGTGGGGGGGGCTCATTCGTCTCTCCTTGGCTAGTTCCTGCCAGTGCTGCTGTCTCAATGTCTCGTCCAACTCTTGCCTCAACAATTCCTCCAACCACTCCAACCCTTAACTTAACCCTGCTCAAGATGGTTTTAAACACAGTGCGAGGTAGCATGACCCATGTGGGCAATGCTTACTAGTACAGTACCTTCAGTGTTTCTCATCTCCCACCCTCACCCCAACTCTTACCCCAACAATTCCTCCATCCACTCCAGCCCTTACCTCAGCCATTCCCCCAACCCTTGCCCCAACCCTTGCCTCAGCAATTCCCCCAACCCTTACCCCAACCCTGCACAGGACGGTGGTAAACACAGTGCGAGGTGGCCTGACCCATGGGGGCAGTGCTTACCAGTACAGCACCTTCATTGTTTCTTATCTTCAAACCTTGCACCAACACTTGCTCGAACCCTCACCCCAACAATTCCTCCAACTCTCCCCCCAACCCTTACCCCAACCCTGCACATGACAGAGGTGAACACAGTGCGAGGTGGTATGACCCACTGGGGCAATGCTTACCAGTACAGCACCTTCATTGTTTCTTATTTCCAACTCTTGCACCATCCCTCGCCCCAACTCTTACCCCAACTATTCCCCCAACTCTCACCCCAACCCTTGCCCCAACCCTTACCCCAACCCTTGCCCCATCCCTCGCCCCAACTCTTACACCAACAATTCCTCCAACTCTTACCCCAACCCTTGCCCCAACCCTCGCCCAAACTCTTCCTCCAACTCTTACCCCAACCCTTGCCCCAACCCTTGCCCCAACTCTCACCCCAAACCTGCACAGGACGGTGGTCAACACAGTGCAAGATGGCATGGCCCATGGGGTCAATGCTTACCAGTGCAGTACCTCCATTGTTCCTTATGTCCAACTCTTGTACCAACACTTTCTCGAACCCTTACCCCAACAGTTCCCCCAGCCCTTGCCCCAACCCTCACCCCAACCCTTACCCCAACAATTCCTCCGACTCTCAACCCAACCCTCGCCCCAACCCTTGCCCCAACCCTTACCCCAACCCTTGCCCCATCCATCGCCCCAACTCTTACCCCAACAATTCCTCCAACTCTCACCCCAACCCCTACCCCAATGCTGCACAGGACGGTGGTGCACATGGTGCGAGGTGACTAGAACAACGGGGGCAATGCTTACCAGTACAGCACTTTCATTGTTTCTTATTTCCAACTCTTGCACCATCCCTCAACCCAACTCTTACCCCAACAATCCCCCTCCCCCCCCCCCCCCCCACACACACACACACACACACAAAAAAACCTTGCCCCAACCCTTACCCCAACAATCCCCCCCCCCCCCCCCCCCCCCCCCCCCTCCAAAAAAAGAAACCTTGCCCCAACCCTTACCCCAACAATCCCCCCCCCCCCCCCCCCCCCCCAAAAAAAAACCTTGCCCCAACCTTACCCCCCCCCTCCCCCTCCCCCCAAAAAAACCTTGCCCCAACTCTTATACTAACGCTGCACAGGACGGTGGTGAACACAGTGCGAGGTGGCATGAACAAAGGGGGCAAAGGCTACAGTGTTAGACAGCTAGCTGTCTCTCTGCCCTCAGTGAAAAATATCAAGTGCACAGTGTCGGCTATTCTTGTGTACTCAGGCTTTCCAAGGCTTCTGTCAGGGTCCATCATTGCCCACGAGCTTCTGGTGGGTTCATGGTGGAAAAAACACTGGTGGGGCGTGTAACAAGGGGGAGGTTTGGGGAGGGGGAGGGAGAGGGGTGAAGGGGGAGGGGGGGGGGGGAGGGGGGAGGGAGAGACAGATGAGGATGGGGAGAGGGGGATGGGGAGAGGGGGGGGAGTGAGTGAGTGAAGGAGGGAGGGAGGGAGGGGGAGAGGTGGGGAGGGAGGGGGAGATGGGGGGGGAGGGAGTCAGTGAGGGAGGGAGGGGTGGGGGAGCCTCAGGTTCCATCATGGCCCACAAGCTTCTGATGGGTTCATGGTGGGGCGTGCAACAAATATGATTTCTTCCAGCTATTCCAGCTACTCCAGCTTGTCTAGCATTGCAACCCCAAAAAAGAAAAAGAAAAAAATCGAGCCAATAAGCAGCATTACGTAGTGAAGCTTGTCAGGGTTCCCCTTCATGATGATATCTGATGGCTCATTCAACACATGCATTCCTTCTAACCTGCACCCTGCCAACAGCTAATATGACCTATGCTACTTATACACCTTATACACCTTATTCTAGATCAGTCAAAATAATCACTTACCATGTTTCCCCTTCATGATGATGTCTTGAAGAAAAAAGGAAAAGCAAAGCCAGGGTTTGCGTAAACCTCTTCGACCCTCTTCGAAGCACTTCGACCCTTTCCGAACCTCTAGGTTGCGCAACGAAGAGGGTCAAAGAGGGTCGAAGAGGTTTGCGCAGACCCTGGTTTCGCTGTTCCTTTTTTCTTCAAGATATCATCATGAAGGGGAAATATGGTAAGTGATTATTTTGACTGATCTAGAATAAGGTGTATAAGGTGTATTAGTAGCATAGGTCATATTAGCTGTTGGCAGGGTGCAGGTTAGAAGGAGCATGTGTTGAATGAGCCATCAGTAGGAAACGGCAATATGATATGATATCGTTCCAGGCATATCGTAACCGATTCCCAACATAATTTGGACACCAGGGTTGGAGGTACACTGAAAAACAATTAGTTATGTGATGATGCACTGACCAACTTCGGGGTATGTGATATACTTAGGGAACGGCAATATGATAGCATATGATACCATGTCATAATATGATATCATATGATGCTGGCAGTCTGATTAGGTTAAAGTTACCATTTATATGCAATACAATATTATTAAATTTGTATGATATCAGATGATATCATAATCGCCTTTGGTCAGCATCATATTATATGCTGGTCCCTAATTATACAGCATCCTCTGATCCTATGTATATTTCAATCACTCACACGTGTTAGGCTAACCCCCCATGCATACCCACATATTTACATAACCCCATAGACCCCTACATATACATACCCACATACATACCCACATATACACATACCCACATACATACCCACATATACACATACCGACATATACACATACCCACATATACACATACCCACATATACACATACCCACATACATACTTACATATACACATACCCACATATACACATACCCCACATACATACCCACATATACACATACCCACATATACACATACCCACATAACATACCCACATATACACATACCCACATATACACATACCCACATACATACCCACATATACACATACCCACATATACACATACCCCCATACATACCCACTTACCCTACCACATATACCCATACCCCATACTACCCCATTACCCATCCCCACAATATACACCTTACCCCCATATAACACCTACCCCACATCCATCCCCACATTATAACATACCCACATCATACCCAACCACACTACCCAAAGATACACATACCACATACCATCCCCACATTATATATACACATACCCACATACATACCCCACATTACACAACCGCACAATATACACATACCCCCATACATACCCACATATACACATAAACCCACAGTATGACACCTACCCACGATATACACATATCCCCCATACATCCTCACAATCCACTATACCCCACATATAAGCACATACCCACCATATACACATACCCCAGTACCTCCCCCCATATCACGTACCCACATAATCATTAAAACCCGATAACCCAACATGAATGTTGCCGGAGCCCCACTTTCTGGGGGGCGGGAGCTCCCTTTGTCCATCTGACCATCCGACCACAATATAAACTGGCCATATCTGGACTATGGCCCTGTAGTAAATCCTGGCTTCGGTCTGCTGCACTCGATTCCGATATTCAACACTCTGACACCCTCCGCCATTTTTCCGCGTCGCTTGCGACGTGCCTAAGACTCGGTCCAACATGCCACCATATCCTGAGTGGCTGGGTACTGGAGCTGCCTCCCTCCTGGCTAACCCCTCTACCACCACCACCACCACCACCACCACCACCACCACCATGCACCCACCATGCACCCACCGCCACCAAATCCTTGGAAGCATGCCTACCTGCTTCTCAAAACTAGTAAACAAATCAAAATTAAATCAAATTGAAATCAAAATTCAAATTTGCAGCATGCCTACCTGCTTCTCAAAACTAGTAAACAAATCAAAATTAAATCAAATTGAAATCAAAATTCAAATTTGCAGCATGCCTACCTGCTTCTCAAGACTAGTAAACAAATCAAAATTAAAATCAAATTAAAATAAAATTCAAATTTGCAGCATGCCCACCTGCTTCTCAAAACTAGTAAACAAATCAAAATTTAAATCAAACTCAAATCAAAATTCAAATTTGCAGCATGCCTACCTGCTTCTCAAGACTAGTAAACAAATCAAAATTAAAATCAAATTGAAATCAAATTCAAATTTGCAGCATGCCTACCTGCTTCTCAAGACTAGTAAACAAATCAAAATTAAAATCAAATTAAAATAAAATTCAAATTTGCAGCATGCCTACCTGCTTCTCAAAACTAGTGTACAAATCAAAATTAAAATCAAACTCAAATCAAAATTCAAATTTGCAGCATGCCTACCTGCTTCTCGAAACTAGTAAACAAATCAAAATTAAAATCAAATTAAAATCAAAATTCAAATTTGCAGCATGCCTACCTGCTTCTCAAAACTAGTAAACAAATCAAAATTAAAATCAAATTAAAATCAAAATTCAAATTTGCAGCATGCCTACCTGCTTCTTAAAACTAGTAAACAAATCAAAATTAAAATCAAATTAACATCAAAATTCAATTTTGCAGCATGCCTACCTGCCTCTCAAAACTAGCGTACAAATCAAAATTAAAATCAAATTAAAAGCAAAATTCAAATTTGCAGCATGCCTACCTGCTTCTCAATACTATTACACAAATCAAAATTAAATTCAAAACTAAAATCAAAATTAAAATTTGCAGTAAGCCTACCTGCTTCTCAAGACTATTATACAAATCAAAATTCAAATTTTGAGCAAGCCAACCTGCTTCTCAAGACTATTACACAAATCAAAATTCAAATTTTGAGCAAGCCTACCTGCTTCTCAAGAATATTATACAAATCAGACTTCAGAGTGAGGGCGGGCCTGCCCCCACACATCCCCTCACATACCAATACCCCAGCACAATGAAACAACATGATATCCCAGCGCACCACCAAATCCTTTAACACCACCAACACCACCAGCTACCCACCAACACAACCTCATGCACAGCATCCATCACAAACAACCCACCAATACCACAACCCCCACCAACAACACCCCAGCAACACAACCTCCACTAACGCAGCCTCCATCACAAACACCCCACCAGCAACACCTCCACCAACGCAACCTCCACTAACATAACACCCCACCAACACAAGTTCCTCTTACGCAATCTCCACTAACACAGCACCCCTCCAACACAACCTCCACCAACACAACATCCCACCAACGACACCCCGCCAACAACACCCCACCAACACAACCTCCACTTATGCAACCTCCACTAACACACAACCTCCGCCAACAACACCCCACCAACACAACCTCCACTTACGCAACCTCCACCAACAACACCCCACCAACACGACCTCGAGTAACGCAACCTCCACTAACACAACACCCCACCAACAACACCCAACCAACAACACCCAACTAACAACACCCCACCAACACAACCTCCACTAATGCAACCTCCACTAACACAACCTCCACCAACAACACCCCACCAAATCATTTGCAGCATGCGTACCTGCGTCTAAAGAACATCACAGGCCTTAAACTTCAAAATGAGGAGGGACTGGCCCAGCTCATGGCATTCCTATGGTTGGAGACACAGCACACATTGCTAGAGGTGAATTTGAATTTGAATTGTTACATTGCTGGGGGTGAGAGACACTGATACACTTTTGGGCTTCTCATGGCTGCTTCATGTCCTAAGGAGCCTTTCTCAGCAACTTCTTTTTGTCGCCTTTTTGACACTTCCTTATTTGAACTACTAGTGGCTGCTTCACGTCCTAATGACCCTTTCTCAGCAACTAATGTGTTTCACCATTTTGTCATATTTTTCCACCTTTTTGTCACCTACTTATTTGGGTTACTTATGGCCGCTTCACATTATTTGGGGCTTTTGGACGGACACTGACCTGGCTTCTAGTTTTGGCTATGCATATCAGCTTCTTTATGGTGTTCTCATTACTATGTTGCGTTACCAGAGGAGACTGGCGGTGGAGGTTCAGAGTGGCGGTGGAGGTTCAAAGTGGCGGTGGAGGTTCAGAGTGGCAGTGGAGGTTCAGAGTGGCGGTGGAGGTTCAGAGTGGTGGTGGAGGTTCAGAGTGGCGGTGGAGGTTTCAGAGTGGGCAGGGGAGGTTAAGAGCGGCGGTGGAGTTTCAGAGTGCGCGGTGGAGGTCAGAGCCGGTTGTGGTGGTGGATGGTTCAGAGTGGGCAGGTGGAGTTCAGACTGGCGGTGGAGGTTCAGGGTGGAGGTGGATGTTCAGTGTGGCCATGGAGGCAGAGGGGAGTGAAGTTCAGCGTGGCGGTGGAGGAGAGTGGCGGTGGAGGTTCAGAGGGCGGTGGAGGTTCAGAGGGGCGGGTCGGAGGTCAGAGTGGGGTGGAGGTCAGAGGGCGGTGAGGTTTCAGAGTGGCGGCTGGGTGGAGGTCAGAGTGGCGGTGGGAGGTTCAGATGGCGGTGGAGGTTAAGAGTGGCGGTGGAGGTTAGAGTGGCGGTGGAGGTTCAGAGTGGCGGGCTGGAGCGTTCAGAGTGGCAGATCGGAGGTAGAGTGGCGGTGGAGGTTCCAGAGTGGCGGTGGTGGCGGTTCGAGTGGTGGTGGCGGTCAGCGTGGCGGTGGCGTCAGAGTGCGGTTGGAGGTGGAGGTTCAGAGTGGCGGTGGAGGTTCAGAGTGGCGGTGGAGGTTCAGAGTGGCGGTGGAGGTTCAGAGTGGCGGTGGAGGTTCAGAGTGGCGGTGGAGGTTCAGAGTGGCGGTGGAGGTTCAGAGTGGATGGGTGGAGGTTTTCAAAGGGCGGATGGAGGTTCGAGTGGCGGAGGGGTGGAGTTCAGAGTGGCGGTGGAGGTTCAGAGTGGCGGTGGAGGTTCTGACTGGTTGTAGACAAAGGGCATTGTTTTTTTGATCTGTAAATGGGCTTTTTGGGCTGTCTTCTGGAAGCTTTTGGGGGCTCTTGTAGCAGCTTCTAGGCAGCTCTGATTCCCCGTTCCTGTGCCAGACCTGAAACTGGGTAGTGCGTATGGAACTAGGTAGTGCAAATAAAAGCCACCATGATGCACATTCCTATGCAGCTGAATGGTTTGGGCTTGACTCAGTGGCTGGGTTTTTGGGCTAGCTTGAAGCTGCCATGCGTAGCCCAAATAAGACACAGTGGCTCTGTGAGAAGGGGAGGATTTTTTTTGTTTGTAGTTGTGAAAGGACTTTCACCCCAGGAGGTGGGTCTCCCGACACAAAACAGCGACACGGAGGATTCAGTTTGAATGGTGGTGCCACTCCTACAATATGCAAAGAAGGCGCACTTAGGGTTGGTGAGAGATACCAACCCACGACCAAACGAACATTCACCACTATGATGATGGGCCGTGGACAGTGCTTTGAAGGTGATACATATGTACGTATGTATATATGTTACAGTCCAGGTGTAGGCCAAATAGGCTAAAGGGACTTGCCCAACCATGAGAACATGACAGGAGGGGCAGGTATGGAAAAAATGAGCTACAAGGAGCAAGAGAGTGCTCAACACTTTGACCTATAGGTAGGGAACGGCAATATGATCTCATATGATATCATGTCATCATATATGGGACGGCAATATGTATCATATGATATCTCGTCATCATATGATATGTAGGGAACGACAATATGTTATCAAATGAGATCATGCCATCATGTAGGGAAGGGCAATATGATCTCATATGATATCATGTCATCATCATCCGTCCAGGGCTAGGCCAAATAGGCTAAAGGGACTTGCCCAACCATGACAGGAGGGGCAGGTATGGAAAATATGAGCTATAAGGAGCAAGAGCGTGCTGTGCGCTTTGACCCATATGTAGGGAACGGCAATATGAAATCATATGATATTATGTCATCATCATCTGTCCAGCGGTAGGTTAAATATGATATGATATGTTGAGTTGCCTTAGGGGATTGGCGGCGGGAGGCTGAGCCTGGTTCAAGACAATGGGCTGCAGACCCAGCATGCTCTCACTGTTTCTTTTTTGGACTACACGTAGCAGCTTCTAAGCAGCTCCTTTTTGCCGTCCTTGGGCAAAACCCGAATCTAGCCAGTGCATCTGAAAGCTAACATAACAGGCATTCCAATGCAGTCAAAATTGTTGGGCTCTACCCAGTGCCTGGCTAATGGACCTGGCTGGAAGCTGCATGCGTAGCACAAAAAATAAACAGTGCATGCTCTGTGAGCTTTCAGATGCACTGGCTAGCTTCGGGTTTTGCCCAAGGACGGCAAAAAGGAGCTGCTTAGAAGCTGCTACGTGTAGCCCAAAAAAGAAACAGTGAGAGCATGCTGGGTTTGCAGCCCATTGTCTTGAACCAGTCTGAGCCTCCCACCATCGATCGCGGATGAATGACCGTGGACAATTTTTACAGCAATTCAGGGGATGATTTGAGAAGCACACTCTGTACTTCGGACTTGGTTCTCAGAATCTCAGGCCAATTATCGAGAATTCTCAGATTTCCAGGCCCAATTATCGATTTCGTGTACGAAGTCCGGGTTCTTCAGAAACCTTCAACCCAAATCATCCGCTGAATTGCTATAACAAGTCCTATGCAGCGTCGCAAGCGACGCGGAGAATTGGCGGAGTGTGTTGGCAACGGAACGAAAGGTGACAACGATGGAGCTGACCGAAGCGAGTTAGTTACGCGACGTGTCGGGCTTCAAGTTTTTCGGTCGGAGAAACGGACAAATGGGCTGCAGACCCAGCATGCTCTGGCTCATGGCTTGGCAGGGGGAGTCCACCACTTCTCGAACCTGTGGTGAAGGGGTGTTTGTATGTGGGTGTGTGAGTGTGTGGGTGTGTGAGTGTGTGGGTGTGTGTGAAGAATAGGTGGATGATTAACCGTGGACAATGGTTTAAAGGCGATACATATGTTGAGTAAGGAATGTAGTGAATGGTAGAGCATGTATGCACTTCTGTTGCAGCCCCCCCATCTGCCATTTGCCAAGGGGCCTTAGTTCTTCCTGTTGGCAGAGCCCCCCCTTCTGAGGGCGGTAGCCCCCAGGGTCACCCTATTGTCTGTTTGTTTGTGCGACCGACGACCTACATTTGTGCGACCGACACAAAGCCTGACACGCAAGCCAGCTGTCTCGTAACTAACTGCCTTAGGTCCGCTCCATTCCTGTGCCACCTGTCGTTCCGTTGCCAACACTCTCCGCCATTTTCCCCCGTCGCAAGCTAAGCTACCTAGGACTTGTTTTATCTCGTTGTTATGTATGTTAACAGTCCAGGTGTAGCCAAATAGGCTGAAGGGACTTGTCCTACCAAGATCAACTATACAAGCATGAGGCATGCACTCTTTGAGGACCCTAAACCCTGATGCATGCACTCTTTGAGGAACCTAAACCCTGAACCCTAAACCCTGATGCATGGACTCTTTGAAGAACCTGGCTGAACATCTGTTGCAGATGACAATCGAGTATGGCGGTGTGGTATAGCTTGACAAAAGCGGGTCTTCGTAAAGGGTTACTCCGTAAAGCGTGACTCTGTAAAAACACTTGAACAAACTCATGCTCACACCTTTCGCTGCTTCCCTGCAGGGCAAGAAAGAGGAACTAAGATTGGCCTGCTGCTTCAAATATGAGATGCCACGACTTCCCCATCTATCCATATCATGTCGCACTCTCACGTAACGCAACACAAACCTTTTGCTGCAGGGCAAGAAAGAGGAACAAAGATTGGCCTGCTACTTTGCGTTTGAAATCCGAAAGGACACTTCAGCCATCTATGGAGACGGCTTTAGAATGGCTAACAAGGCTTACTTGAAGGCTGGAGGGGGGTCCATGGGACTGGCACATGTCCTGCAGCATGTGGAGAAGCATGACAGATTCCCCTAAACTATAGGACTATTGGTGGTGGTGGTGGTGGTGGAGGGGGTGGGGGTCAAGGTGGTGGTGCTGGTGCTGGTGGAGGGGGGTCCCTGGGACTGGCACATGTCCTGCAGCATGTGGAGAAGCATGACAGATTTCCCTAAACTATTGGACTATTGGTGGTGGTGGTGGAGGGGGTGGAGGTGAGGGTGGTAGTGGTGGAGGTGGTGGTGTTGGTGGTGGAGGTGGTGGTGAAGGTGGTGGTGGTGGTGGGAGGGGGTCCCTGGGACTGGCACTTGTCCTACAGCATTTGGAGAAGCATGACCGCTTCCCCTGAACTACGCACCACATGTGTGAGGGGTCTGCCCCGTGTTCTGCAGCATGTCAAGGAGCATGTCTGCTAACCCTGGACTCTGCACCACATTCATAAGCACTCACAAGGGGACTGGCACATTTCCTACAGCATGTGGACAAGAATGACAGCTTCCCCTGAACTATTGGACTATTGGTGGTGGTGGTGGTGGTGGTGGTGGTGGAGGGAGTGGGGGTGGGGGAGGTGAGGGTGGCAGTGGTGGTGAAGGTGGTGGTGGTGGAGGTGGTGGTGGAGGGTGGGTCCCTGGGACTGGCACATGTCCTACAGCATACATCATAACCGCTTCCCCTGAACTACGCACCACACGCATGAAGGGTCTGCCCCATGTCCTGCAGCTTGTGGAGAAATATGTCAGTTTCCCTGAACTCTGCACCATATTCAAAAGCACCACAAGGGGACTGGCGCATGTCCTTTCAAAAGCACTCATAAGGGGACTGACATATGTCCTGCATGCGGAGAAGCATGAGCGCCTCCCCTGAAATCTGCACCACAATCATGAGCATTCACAAGGGGACTGGCGCATGTCCTGCTTCATGTGGAGAGGCATGTCTGCTTCCCCTGGACTCTGCACCCTTTCAAAAGCACTCATAAGGGGACTGACATATGTCCTGCATGCGGAGAAGCATGAGCGCCTCCCCTGAAATCTGCACCACAATCATGAGCACCCACAAGGGGATTGGCGCATGTCCTGCTTCATGTGGAGAGGCATGTCTGCTTCCCCTGGACTCTGCACCCTTTCAAAAGCACTCATAAGGGGACTGACATATGTCCTGCATGCGGAGAAGCATGAGCGCCTCCCCTGAAATCTGCACCACAATCATGAGCACCCACAAGGGGATTGGCGCATGTCCTGCTTCATGTGGAGAGGCATGTCTGCTTCCCCTGGACTCTGCACCCTTTCAAAAGCACTCATAAGGGGACTGACATATGTCCTGCATGCGGAGAAGCATGAGCGCTTCCCCTGAAATCTGCACCACAGTCATGAGCATTCACAAGGGGATTGGCGCATGTCCTGCTTCATGTGGAGAGGCAAGTCTGCTTCCCCTGGACTCTGCACCACATGTGTGAGGGTTCTGCCCCATGTTCTGCAGCTTGTGGAGAAACATGCCTGCTTCCCTGAACTCTTCACCACATTCAAAAGCACCCACAAGGGGACCGGCCCATGTCCTGCAGCATGTGGAGAGGCATGTCTGCTTACCTTGGACTCTGCACCTCATTCAAAAGCACTCACAAGGGGTATAACCCATGTTCTCCTGCATGTAGAGAAGCATGCCTGCTTCCCTGAAGTCTGCACCACAGTCATGAGCATTCACAATGGGACTGGCACATGTGCTAGAACGTGTGGAGAGGCATGTCTGCTTCCCCTGAACTACGCACCACATGTGTGAGGGGTCTAACCCATGTTCTGCACCATGTAGAGAAGCATGTCTGCTTCCCTGACCTCTGAACCACAGTCATGAGCATCCAATATGGTCTCACCCATGTTCTCCTGCATTGGGCGATGTCTGCTTCCCCTGAAACCATCATGCGAAACATTCATGAGCAGACATGAAGGTGCTGCCCTGTGTCCTGCAACATGTGCAGAGGCATGTTTGCTTTTCCCCCTGTTTCCCGTGTTTGCTGCGTCCCCTGGGCTCTGCACCAGTCACAAGCATTCACACAGTTGCTGGCTCGTGCTATTCTGCACGGGGAGAGGCATGTCTGCATCCTTAGCTTCGAGATAGCCATCCTTCAAGGAAAAGAAGAATAAAACCCCCTCAGAGGCTGGGGCATTGCCAATGATGAGGAGCGTTTCAAAGAAAGGCCATCCAAATCATGGTAAAGTTGAAGAAGAAGAAGAATTGTTGCATGGTTCTATGTGCCTTTAGCCATTTGACCGTCTGCAGAAAACAATCGGATACCCACGTATTGCTGGGAGTTATCGTTTGGGCTTCTTTGGGCTATATGTAGCAGCTTCTAGGAAGCTCCCATTCTTATCCTTGGGTGAAACCTTGAGCTAGAAAATGCATATATAAGCTGACATGATGGGTATGCAGCTATAATTCCAATGCAGCTATAAACGTTGGGCTTGACCCAGAGGCTGGCTAAAAAAAGATAACGCCTGGAGGGGCGTGGTGTTCAGGGGACCCTCCCCTAAGCCGCAGCTGGGGAAATGAGGCTAGCTAATGGATCTAGCTGGAAGCCGCTATTCGTAGCCCAAAACAGAAACAGTGCAGGGAGTACAGCTGCAGTATGTTCCATACCAATACGGAATGTGCTAGAGAGTTTCATATAGATATTTTCATTCAAATTCATTCCGTGCGAGACATCTGATTATTTTACCTGTTGATGGTATACAAGATGTAACTACCACTTCTGTAGATCATCCATTGTTGTGTTGCGATGTTGGGCTGATGTCCCAGGGTTTAGGGTAGCTGAAAAGGGCTGGTAGCTGGGCTGGTAGCTGACAAGAAAAAATATATCAAGAACCACTTCTGTAGATCATTCATTACATTACATTACATTACATGTTAAAGTCTACTTGACACCGCGAGGGTGTATGAGACTCTGTGCTTTAAACAAAAAGAAAAAGCACCCACAAAGCAAAAAACCCCATTACATCAGGGGTGTGTCGAGGACAAACAAACCAAACTCCCAACCACCGTTTTGGTGGCGTAGGTATTAAACCCCTTAGAGCAGGACCCAGATCTCAACCACTTACAGTGGCGGAGGTAAGAAGCTAACAAATGAGAAGTCTCAAGAAGAAAAAAAAGGGATAATAAATTACGGTGCCACTAAGCAGTCCAGGGCTTCCTGTCTTGCTCTTCTACAAGTAGAAAGATAGTCGGCTAGGTTGCTCCAAAAAGACTTAGTGCCATTTCCATTCATAAAGGTTCTGAATGTGGAATCGCAGAATTCCACATTCCATACGGTTAAGTCGGTATCCTCATGGACATGCCTATAAATATCTGTAAACAGATTCTGGTAGCGGAGGCGAATATCATTATAAAAAGGGCACTCAAACATATGCATTGTTGTGATTGTGATGTTGGTCTGATGTCCCAATGTTTTTCTTTTCAGATAAAAGCAGCAGCTTCTGGACAGCTCCCCTGACTGGGTATTCAGCCAAACCTAATGCAACCTAATGTGTCTGAAAGCTGACATAATTTGCTGGCCAGAACTGTCAAAATCTTGGGGCTTGGCCCTGTGGCTGGCTCAAGGAGCTGCCTAGAAGCTGCTGCTCGTAGCTGAAAAGACAAATCTGCGATGTCCCATTCCTTTGTCTGTCTGTCTGTCTGTCTGTATGTATGTATGTACATAAGTATTTATGTATGTATGTGTGTATTTATGTTCGTATGTTGATAAGACTGTCGTCCGCTGCGTGAACCGGTTCACCGTGGGCAGCAGACAAGTAGGCCAGGTCATATGAAAGGGAGCACTCCAGGATTCACTCATTTTTGTTAGACTTGCATTGCACTGCACACCGTGTTTTTTTCTGCCTATTCAAATGGATGTATGTGGTAACAGCCCAGGGGTAGACCAAATAGGCCAAGGACCTGCCAAACCAAGATATCAGGAGGCGCTAAACAGAAAAAGCACTGATGAGCTGGACCCAGAACAATATTTTACCGACGGGGGTCCTGAGGTCGTGCAACAGTGATCATTTATTTTTTCGATTCGCATTGTTATGTTACGAAGTCGGGATCGGGGAGATCCCAGCAGAGCCGACCGGTCTGCCCTGCCCTGCCTACACCTGCAGCTAGTTGCATTCATAGGGGTAGTGGTCAGGGTTGTTCAGGACGCTGTGTCCTCCATCGCAGACGCAACGTCGAAGGGTCCGTTGCGTTGCAGGACGCACAGTGGGGAGGGTCCATTGACCAGAAGGAAGGGTCCGTTGCGTCGCAGGACGCAGGCTAAACACTTGGTTGCATCTCAGGCAGCAGAGCTTGGGGGCCTCCTGAAGTACCCTGGTCGGGATGATGTCAGCTGCCTTGATGGTGCTCAGTTTTTTTTCAAATCTGAAAGTTGGTTTTTCTAGCTTTATGGTGTTAGGCCTCCTTCAGGGACAGCATTTTATAGCTTTTATAGCTTTTTATGGCCATTTAGGGCACACTAAAACATTTTTGTATTGCGATAATTTAGGCCAAAACGGGGTCAAAAGTAGCGATTGCTATTATAGCGGGGGAAATCCCTGGTGGTGCTCTACAGGCACTCCTGCCCTTACAGGAGTTCGTATTCAATTTCCAATTTTGAATTGTTACATGGTATTGCAGCTACCTTTGTTACCGATAGTCAGCGACTTGTTTTGTTTTGAGATGATATTCACCTAAGGAGGCGGGACCCCTTATAACTGTGCTTTTTCTTTTTGTTTAAGGCACAGAGTCTCATACACCCTCGCGGTATCAAGTAGACTTTAACATGTAATGTAATAACAACCAGCGACAGATAGAACTCAGAGAAAAAGTTCATGATGAGCTTGGATCAAACGATTGTATAATTTGATACGAAAAAGCTGTGAATGTTGGTGTTATTGCAGAAGATAGAAGGAGAGCAGCATTTATGCATGGAGCCATGTAAACCAGATCCAGTTCAAGCTGACCCAAGACTAGCCTGCTCTACAGCATCTGGGGGGCTCTTCCAACCATTGTTCAATTTATAAGCAAACGGTACAACCAGGGCTGTCCATTACTCCATTTGTCCAACCCCGTAGCTCGGGCAAGGGTGACAAACAAACAGAAAATGGGGTGAACACGGGGGCTCCTGCATCCACTGTAGGTGGGCTCCACCAAACATCAGTGGGAACAAGCAAGAATTAAAACCAGGAAGCAAGCAATACACATGGACTTAAGTTGTAGGATGGCAGGAGCGGGCCGTCCACATGACTGGCCAAGGAAAGTTACCTCGATGCTTCACTGTTACATTGCATTGCCATCGGTAGGGCATTGATTACACGAGACAAGCCCGCTCCGCTCCATACCATAGGAGGGATCTTCCAACCATTCTTCAATTACCGAGCAAAAAGTACAAGCAAGAAAGAGAGAGAAAACAGCAACATTACCAGCACTTGTTATATTTATTTCTGTATAGCCGGAGTACGGTAACCTTAACCTTGGAAGCTCGTGTGAAAACGGCCCCCATATATATAATATTGGTGGTTGGCCCGAGTGTAAGCAAACGGGCTGGCCCCCTCAACCTCACGCCTCGTATTAAGGCGTACTATTTATTTATTTTACAGGATAGCAGGCAGGGCAAGTCTAGGGTTAAGAGAGATACGGAAAGCATACACTAGGGAATGATGCAGGGTAAGCAGTACAGAAGCTGGCAACAGACAGGTCAGCCCCCTCGCTGCTAAGCAGACAGTGGTTGTTGGTGACGTTGACGAATGAAGAAAAGGCACACAAGTAACTGCAGCTGTGGGTGGCAGAGAGGAATCCAAAAGCTTGTCTCGTGTCCAAAGTCTCAAAGCAGCGCCAATTGTCGCTCTGATAGGGCATCATGCCGGGTCCAAAGCTAACTCCGCCTGGCTGGGTCCTACAAGCATGGGCGAACAACGTTGTTCAAGCTTAGCAAGGCAATTTGTGGACCCGTATGCACTCAGTGTTTTCGTTGTTACCTCCGTGGGCGAACCTTGTAGTGAATATAGTAGTAGTGATTGCTTGCTACTAATTGAGAGAAAGCTCGGATACTGCTGATACTGCTGACCTGACAGCGGCTCGTGAAGCTACGTGTACCTCCTGTAACGGTATGGCTCGGTGTATGTACTAGGGATGCAGTACTCGAACATCATATGAACCTCTGATGTGAACTCCTTTGGCGAATGTCGCAATGGTGTAACGATTTTGATCTGTTACACCTCCCTCCCTCCTAGGTATCCCGGCATGCAGGACTAAGACCAAGACCTGAGTACGACGGGGGGAGAAATTCATTTTCTGGTCCAAAAAGGAGGAGCTGTTGTGCTTCAAAATGGGGGGGGGGGGGGGGGGGGGGGTTCTCCACTGATAAACTTCTTAGCCTGACCTGAGTCTTAGGGAGGAGACATTCCCTTCCAGTTATGATGGGAGCAACTGCCATACCTCATGCCAAACCTCAAGATGGGAGGAGCTCTACTGGAATGTTTAGTGTCTTATGTCTTGGCATAAACTATACACAGATATAGTGCCCTGCAGGGTACTACATTTTGACAAATAAAAAAGGGTACAAACGTCAAATTGGTCAGCGCTTTCTGGTGCAAAAAACGCAAAAACTGCGCGCTGCGCCCACAGGGGGTTGAAAAAACCGCGCAAAACGCTCAGTGGGGCTCAAAAAGGCAGCGCATAAACGCTGCTCTGCCTCGCGCACTTCGTAGTACCCTGGTGCCCTGATTCATGCTTATGTAGTCTCCTTAGCGGTGACTGATGAGCCCACATCAGTGTGGGTTGGTGACAGTTCCCAATCATCCCAAACAAAGCCCCCCCCCCCCCCCCCCCCCCCCCCCCCCCCCCTCCCGTGCGATACCCACAGGAGCATACTTTACGGTTGGGTTTTCCTTGTGCATTTGATATGTGACTAGTAATGTTCACACCTTTGCTATGGTGTTTGCTGTGATTCAGCCATTTGATATGTGACTAGTTATGTGCACACCTTTGCTATGGTGTTTGCTGTGATTCAGCCATTTGATATGTGACTAGTTATGTGCACACCTTTGCTATAGTGTTTGCTGTGATTCAGCCATTTGATATGTGACTAGTTATGTGCACACCTTTGCTATGGTGTTTGCTGTGATTCAGCCATTTGATATGTGACTAGTTATGTGCACACCTTTGCTATGGTGTTTGCTGTGATTCAGCCATTTTACTTGGTATATTAGTGTCATCTTTTATCTTGCATCTGTCTGTTCTGAAGTATGCTCTCTACATCTGACCTCACTAAGCTTGAGTTCCATGTAATTGCCCAGTCTCATCTTTACAGGTGACAGTTTATCTTATCATCCCAAACAAAGCCCCCCCCCCCCCCCCCCCCCCCCCCCCCCCCCCCCGTGCGATACCCACAGGAGTATACTTTACGGTTCCATGTAATTGCCCAGTCTCATCTTTACAGGTGACAGTCCCTGGTCCAAGGATCCTGTCTATAGGAGGTCTCATCTTTACAGGTGACAGCCCCTGGTCCAATGTAATTGCCCAGTCTCATCTTTACAGGTGACAGCCCCTGGTCCAAGGATCCTGTCTATAGTGGTCGGGGCCACTAATTGTTAAAACCTGAGATTATGTCCAGTCTGGACTGGTCTGGTCTGAGACATAGTAATTTAGGGAGGAGTGTTGTGACAGCCGAGATGAAGGTCCACGTCCACGTCGTCTCATGCACGTGGGTGTCATGTAGCTATTCAGCTACTAAGCTACCCCATTCTGCTTAGACAGCCGTCAGAGCTATCTGGCATCTTCTTACAACTGAAGTTCACTGTTCATATCTATGCTCCAGCACCTTTCAGTCCTGACCCATCCCTGCACTGCTCCAGCCTCTGCCCTTGCCCTTTCATTACTGACCCCTCCCTTCACTGCACCCACCCCTGCCCTCACCCTCCCCTAGACAAAGCAGACACACCTGTAGTCCCAGGAAAGCCGTCGTGGGTTGCCTTCAGTGTCAGGAATAGGAAAAGAGTTGAGGAGACCACCCTTACAAGCCATCATCTCGGGGGCACATGGCACCTGCAATAAGAGATGTATGCATGGCCATGTATGTATGTTACAGCCCAGGGGTAGGCCAAATAGGCTCAAGGGACTTGCCCAACCTTGACAGGAAGGGCTAAAAATAAAATGCATTGATAAAACTGAACTTAACCCCAAACAATCGTTTTACCGACGGGCGCCCTGAGTTTGTGCTACAGTGACAATTTAATTACACAAGGGATTTGGCTACCCCTGGACTGTAACAACATACATCAAGGGATGCGTGTTGAGATTCTCCATCCGCAATGATTGATTGGGAGTTTTGACCCACAGTCTTCACTACTTATTTTTTGCCTACACATAGCAGCTTCCGCCCAGCTCCATTGGCCAGACACTGTGTCAAGTATAAAGCTTGCTATTGCATTGGAATGCCTGATATGTCAGCTTTCAGTAGCTAGATTGAGGTTCGGTTCAAGGGTGGTTGAAGGGAGTTGCCCAGAAGCACGGCACGGCACAGGCACGGCATAGGCGAGGCTCGGGCATGGCATAGGGCACAAGGCACAGGGCAGGGCAGCACAGCACAGTACAGTACAGAACACTACAGTTACTGTATGGGGTCCCTACAAAAAAGTGACCCCACTTCAACGGCGGCCGAAGCTAGGTTTTCCGTGCAATTAAAGCCAAGGTGACAAACAAAAAAAAAACTGACAAACCTACAAACAGACAAATGTGTGAACAAGGAGGCTTCAGCCTCCACAAAAGGGAGGCTCTGCCAAAGGGGGGGGTCACTCGTTATGTTAGATTGACTCCGCCACCCACCCTTCGAGGTGAAAATTTAAAGTTCAAAAAAACATACCTGAGGGATAACATCATATTCGAAGGTGATGGCCCTGATGTTGACCGTCTCGGAAAGCCTCTTGTTGAACACACCGTCGCCTGCATTGGGTGGTTGGGTGCAGTGTTTTTTATTTGTGCGACCGGTCGCACATTGTGTATCGCGGTCGCAGCCCCGTGCGACCCTCAGGTGTGCAAAATTAGGGCGAAATGGGCCCTTGGTCGCCACGAGTGCGACCCTCGGGTGAGTGATTAGTGCCCTGGGTTGCACCTGGTTCGCACAGGCCCAGCCCAGGTAGCTAGCTTAGGCGTACCCCTGGTGGAAGTTACCTGGCTAGAACTGTGAAAGTGACCCTATGGGTCATGCATGGGCCCACCTGCCCAAGCCAGACAATACAGATGTACAACTCGAGGCCTGAACTGGTCGAGTCCTCGAGTCGTGCGACGCTACTTTGTTTGGCTGATGGTTGATTGGTTGATTGTTGCAAAGGCATGAGGCATGAGCAGAATTTACCGTTCGAAACCGCACGCGCCTGCGCTGCTCGTTTGTCGAGCGTCTTCAAGCCAGTCGCGGGTACTCCTTTGAACCCCGTTAGAACAGCCATGCGAGTCTATACGCACCAACAACCCTCTTCCCACGTCCTACCAAAGCACCACCACCATCTCTAGTCGTCGACTTCATCGGAGAAGTCGGACCTTGGGCGTGGCCCCCTCCCCCTTAACCCCTGTGTTGATGGCTAGGCCCGGCCTTAGGAAAATGGTTTGGGCTGAGGTCTAGGCCATTCCGGCAGAGGCTGCACCAACAGAGGAGACAGGTGTGATGAGGGTAGTTATTGTGTTTGTGTGTGTATGTGTGTCTTGCTCTTGTATGTGTAGATGCTTGGACAAACAGACGTGTGTAAAATTGAATGCACGTTTTCTTGAAGACCCCCCCTCCCCCCTAATGCTCACACCACAGTTGAAATTATCACAATTTGCATTACATGATATGATCAAGCAGACCCTTTTCTTATGATGCGCAAGGAATGTATATTGTATGTGTACGACTAAATAGTTTGTATGTTTTAGGTTTACCGGGCTAGGTTTTAGTACTCGACTAGTGTTGATTGTACAATTATAGGCTTGACAAAGTTGTCACAAAATAGTGTAACTTATGTCATCCATATGCAAAATGCATGTTGTTTTTAGCAGTTTGCTTCCAGATTTTCTGGGGGTATACGGGATATTTTTCTTATGTTATCCTCCTGCCTGGGATGACAACAAAAAAAACAAAAATGCTGGAAAGACAATTCTGCTATGTTCCATCTGCAATTTATTGCTATAGGTTTGGCTGGTTAGCCAGCCAGGGGTGCTGCCTATAATCTGCTGCTGCTGGTGGTGGGGTGATGGGTAGTGGGTGTGTATGGACGTTTGTGAGTGAACCTACTATTGTTGCCCTCAGGCTGGGCTGCATAGGTGGTGGGTGGTGGGTGTGCATGTATGTGCGTGAGTGAACCTGTTGTGAACATACTAGTGTCTCCCTCAGGCCGGACTGCACACGTGTTGTTGTTGGTGGTGGTGGTGGAAGTGGTGGTGGTAGTGGTGTGTGTGTGGGGGGTATGTATGTGTGTGAGTGAACCTGCTGTAGTCGCCCTAAGACCGGGATGCACAATCGTTGGGGTGATGGGTGGTGGGTGATGGGCATATGTATGTGGGTGAGTGAGGGCAATGTTGTTGCCATCAGGCCCTCGGGATGCACAGGGTATTGTATATGTTGTGTATGTTGTTTCAGTCCAGGGGTAGCCAAATAGGCTCAATGGACTTTATCACCTAACCATGGTATCAGGAGCGGCTAAATATAAAAGGCACTGATTAACTGAACCCCCCAATTTTTTTTACAAATAGAGGCCCTGAGTCCGTGCTACAGTGATTGCGATCCTCAACACAATTTTGAATACAAGCATTCCTTGGCGCAAACTAAACAACAACCACCCTCCCACCACCCCACCCCCCAAACCACCCACCCACCAGGGTACCACATTTGTCATTCTGGGAAGTGCTTTCGACGCAACTCCCTCTTACTTTGGGGTTGTGCTTTCAACTCAACCGAGAACGAAAATCTGAGCGCTGCGCCCAGAGGGGGTCTGGAAAATTGCGTCAATCAGGCAGTTGGACTCCAAAACCTTGAGCGCTAGGGCGCAGTAGCGAAAGTCTTGTAGTACCCTGCTACCCCCCCACACACCCATCCCCCCCCCCCCCCCCCCCCCCCCCCCCCCCCCCCCCCCCCCCACACACACACACACACAAAGCCACCCCCACACCCCCACACACACATTTTGAGACTCTCATCACACTTATGAATACCTGCATTGGGTGGGGCAAACAGAAGAGCATCCACCTGGATCATGTTCAGCCCTGGGACGGCCTCATTGATGTACTGCTGGACCAGATATGAGAGGATAGTGCCGATGCCAGCTCCACGTGAGTAGGCTGAGATAGACACGCGGTGAATGCGTCAGTAATAAATAATAAACACTACGCATAATATATATCTATATATAAAGAAATCATGGCGGTCGTGGTCGCGGTCGTGGTCGTGGTGGTGTCATCGCGTAACCGACTTAACCGACTTCCCGCCCAGCCAATTCACGCTCAGCCAATTCACGCTTTTAATCCCTCCTGTTTGAACTTCTGCCTGATTTTGCCTCCTGCGAATTCTGCCTTATGCGACCTTCGCCTCCTGCAAATTCTACCTGATGCGCATCCCGCCCGATTTCTTCTTTTCCCGCCCGAGTTTATCCACCTGATTTCGGTAGCGCTACAGTTTGTCTTCCTACAAGCTTTTCCCTTGCATCTCTGCAAGATCAACCCCTTGCATCAAGAGACCTGTCGCTGCGCACAACGGAAGGTGACGTGGTCAGTCAGATGACCTGGCAGAAGTTTTCGAATCCCATCAATCCCATTATATGTCAGAAACTTGATTGCAACTTCGTCTCACTGCATTGAGAAACATTTCGCTCCGCATTGTGCCATAGCTAGCACGCGGCAAAGTTGACTAAATGAACAATCTCGCTGAGCTTTCTCGCCCTAAGTCTAACCGAACATCTAATTTCAGCAACTTGGCTGCAACTTCTTCCCACTGCATCGAGAAACGTGTCGCTGTGCATTGTGCCTTAGCGATAACGCGCCAAAGTTGAATGGACGAACCTAGCTATGTTTACAAGTCTCAGATCGAGTTGACTTCGGGAGCAGTTCGTGTGGACAGGATAGGTCCTCGGCCGACCTGAATACATGCTCGCGAAGAAGCTTCAGATATGTACGGTTGCGATTGCACAGGTTCAGTTTGCTCAGTGGGGTCGACTGTCGATCATAGCTGAAGTGGCAGGGAAGGTCCGCAATCGCGCAGGTCCGATGCTATCAGCGGAGTCGGGATGTGCGCAAACGTTGTCGATGGGTTGGATCTGCAGCCTGCTCTTCGTCCCGTTTGCCTTTCAGCTATGACGAAGCCCTCGGCTGAAGTGGAGGAGGGCAGATAAGGAGTATGTGTGTGCTGGTAGGTGTGTGTGCAAGGGAGGGGAGGGATGAGAGTTGGGAGAGGGTGGGGGAAGGGGTAGGGTCAGGAAATGTTAAAGTGTAAGGGATTAATTAAAGTGTAAGGGAAGGTTGTTTGTTGGTGGGGATACATGGCTGGGTGGGGTGGGGGTGGAGATAACTGGGGGGGGGGGGAGTACTGTGGTATGTGGGTGCACAAGGGGACCATCTCAAGGGATATGCGTCCGTCAGTGTTTTCAGTTGCATGCACTGCAGACAAAACTGGCATAAACTGTCATGTAACCCAGCCCAAACAGGTGCGACAAACGGGAGGGAAGGGGGGGAAGGTGTGTGTGTGTGTGTGGGGGGGGGGGGGGGGGGGGCTCAGTGTTTTTAGTGGGGAAAACATCATATGGCTGTGTGTTCATGTGAGGGGTGGGGGGGGGGTACAAATACAAACCATTCTGTAACCCAGCCCCAAACAGGTGCGGCCAAATGCGAAACGGGCACCATACTATAATAGGGGTGGGGGCAGTGTGTCTGCGTGTGTATAGGTGTGGCCACCGGCCACACGGGCTACCGTACTAGTAATAATATAAAATAATACTATAGATAATAGATACTACATACTACATACCGGTAATTGATAATGAATAATAAATAACAGTTGACGCATGGAAACAAGTGATTTGATTTCGTGTGTGGCAAGTTTGATGAACTAAGTTTGGTGAGCGAAAGTAGCTAAGTTTGGTGATCGGAAGTCCGTGTTGTAGAAGAAGACAAAAACTAACCTGAGATGGACACGTGGCGAATGGGGCCCTCCACTACTTGCTCCTCCAGAGTGGGCTGCAGTTCATCAAATACTTGAAGCCCAAGTTTTGAGAAGCCGGCATGGATGCCGCCCATGCCCTCCAGCCTGGGGTCGACCTTATCTGAGTCGGTGAAGGCGTAGTCAAAATCAACCATCCACTCATACTCGGATATAGTGCTCCTCACGAAGATGACCATCATGTTACCTTTTGTGTGAAGGAGGGGGGATTGGGGGGTCAAAAACCTCCACCAGTTGGTCAGTCCGGATTTATTTGTCAGGTTTCATGAAAATGAGCCTCAAAAGTGTATACAATACAACAATTAACCTTAACTCCTTTTCTTGATTTTAGATGCTCATATGTGCTTTCGTGAGAATCTGCCCGGTGTAATGAAGTATTATACTTGGTATTAGCTATAGAATGTTCAATTTTCTTTTTGTCACGAAACCTGATAATGTTGTTTTGTAACGGACTAAATAACTAACTAACAAGAAGGCTAACTAACTAGCTAACTAACTCACCAGCTAACTAGCTAGCCAGCCAACCAACCCACCAACCAACAGACAGACAGACAGACGGACGGATGGACATTTTGGGGGGGATAATTCCTAAATAAAAAACATTCGGGCATGTATCCGACAAAACAGATTACCTTGCGTGATGACCCAGGCAAAGGGAATGGGGAGGGCATTGTCAGGATTTTCAAAGCCATCCTCGGCACCGTCTTTAGTCTCTGGTATGATGACGGTGTTAATGAGGTCCCAACCCGGGGGTACGGGTATCTCTGTGTGTTTGCCAGATACAGTGCTGCTTTTGCCAGATATAGTGCTGGTATTGCCAGATACGGTGCTGGTGTTGCCAGATACAGTGCTGATGTTTCTAGATTCAGTGATGATGTTGCCAGATACAGTGCTGATGTTGCTTTCCGCATAGCAGGGCGAATATATCGCGAAGTTCATGAGGTTGCGGAACATCCAGTAGTAATTTGCACCCTCACTTTCCCACCTTGACCTGCTTATTTGAAGGGGGACTGGGCGCATGTCTTGCAGGGGGAAGGGTAGTGATTTCCCCTGGGCTGACATGTGCACACCTAATTCAATACCATTAGGATAAGCATCGCAAATCAAATTGTCCCAGCTGGGGTTCCAGCTAAAAATGACCAGGAGGAGGCCAGGAGAAGAATCTTGGCGCAGCCAGTAGAGTTGGTGGGACCTCGCACACCCACCTCCCCGCACATGTCTGTGGCGAGGTAGGTATCCATAAAACCTTCTTGGGGTGGGGATCCGAATGCACCCCTAGATAGCAGCAGAAGCAGCAGTGCAATTGAAGTCGTTTGTTTAACTTCCATAGTGTATTGCATTGTTGACCTTCTAACCTGGCCAGTCATTTTCTTTTTTGCTACGAGCAGTAGTTTCTAGGCAGCTCTTCGACTTGTCCACTGGGCTATAAACCAAGCTTTTAAAGGTGTAGAATACTGATGGCATTAACGTCTTGGTGCTCAAAATGGCGTTAGCTTTGGCTGGATAGGCAGGCCGGAGAGCTGCCTACAAGCTGTTGCTCATAGTTGACAAGAAAAGCACTGATGCTGGCAACGGCTCCTGCAAGGCAAATGTTTGGGTTTGAGTTTGGGTTTCCAGCTGCACTGCTGAAATATAAAATAAGTTTGAATTTAGTGAGAATTGGTTGGGTGAGCTAAGCCCAGGGGCTAAACCCATCATGTCACCTGTTTCAGACACACTAGCTAGCTTCAAGTTGTCCCAAGGACGGGGGAAAGTAGCTGCCTAGAAGCTGCTACGTGTAGCTTAACAAAAATACAGTGGTATAATAGGGCTGCAAGGTCATATGCCTGGGTTTTTGTTCTTAAAAAATGATTTTTGACTCAAAGGGTGGATCTCCCTGCACTTGTCCTAGACTTGGTGGATAATATGTGATGTGACGTAGCCTTTCCTACTCGAAACGGGCAAGTTTTAGGTCGGCGGGGTGTGCAGACCCACGACCTATCTCACCAACACCACCAGGCTAGGAGTCTCCCAGGTTGGTTAAGGGATATGATGCTGCTGCAGCGGCTAGGGCTGCAGAAGCATGTCAGAATACTCACTCGAACATAAGATACATTAACTATAAATAGTCTGAATTAATCACAATTAAGATGAATTATATTTAGGGTTGGGCCGACATGTAAACGTATAATATATGTTTATACGTTTATACATATAAATACGCCGTATAGTTTTTCTCAAATCGACCTGATATACGTCGTGTAAAAACGTAAAGTCTGTACTTCGAGAAGTACAGCACACGTCCCAGCTCTTAACTTTCTTGGTTTGCATTATATATTTGATTTAGATAGCTCATTGGAAAGCCTTTGATCTCTATCACAACATGCAATAAAATTCACCATTAACATGCACCATTGTATAAACATTTGGCCTAAAGGTTGATCTAGATAGCCAGGATGACACACATATCAGAGTGCCACCTAGCCTTCCATTCCCCAAGCTGTGCTCCTACGTGGGCTTGAAGGATTGATGGAGCAAGCCTAGTGCAATGTGAACATGGACAATACTGTAATACCGTTATGTACTTATATTATTATACAGTTATATAATATACCAACTGGCATTTCATGGCTCCCTTAGATTGGCACCTCGATTCTTGGTCGACCCGCTTTCTGGTCGTGATTTCTTTCTGAGATGTGGGCAACCTAAACTTGCCAGATTATTTTTCTGAGAGTTGATATGTGATGCCAATGAAATTAGCTACACGGCAATACCTTTAAACCCATGTAAAAGTATTTTCTCAAGAAGTGCCTAATTTTTATATACGTTTATATGTAAACGTTTGTACAGCTTATACAAATAAAAATATACGTTTGCTTCCCAACCCTACTTATATTGGTTAATATGAAATAACTATAATATGATTTAATGGGGCTGCAAAAGCAAGTCAGAATTAGGGTGCTTCAGGGTGACCCCCAGCTCTGCTGCCTGAGATGCAACCAATTGTATGGACGACGCAACGGACCCTTCGACTTTGAGGCTGCGTCGGAGGACGCAGCGTCCTGATTCCTGAACAACCCTGGTTAGAATGTTCGGGTAACGCCAGGAAAACCAGACCTTGCATATTTTTGACTTATGCTTACACTTCACTCTGAATCCGTCTTTCAACTGTTGGGGGGAGGTAGCTGACCCGAGGCAACCGTGTAAAAACAAACAAGCTGTAAGACGTGTTTGATGGTGTATCTTGTTGCAGTCCAGGGGTAGCCAAATAGGCTTGAGTGACTCGCCCAACCATAATATCAGGAGGAGCTAAGTAGCTAACCGAAAAAACGTTGAACGTCCCCCCCCCCCCCCCCCCCCCCCCCCCCCCCCCCTCTCCCCAAACAAACAAACAAACGTTGTTTTGCCAACGGGGGCTCTGAGTTCGTGCTACCATGAGCGATAATTTATTTTTGCCATGGTACCGGTACGGTATACAATAATGGCCTGGGAAATTTGCGGTTTCGCCAACAAGCCCCATAATGCACAGCAGGGCAGAAAAACTGAGGGGCGGCATTGCAACATATTCCAGGAAGACCATTTTCCTACCCTGATCAAGACCTTCCAAGCTTCCAAGCTCCGTGGAGGTCGTAGAGTGAGCTGAGCGGTTACTTCGGTGCGAGAGCTACAAACAGGCTCTTAGAATCGCAGATTGGATCAGATGTATTTAAAAAATAACGCGTATATTTGCATTGATTAAGTTACTGTCGAATAAGGCGAGCAGACTTAAATTCTGGAGCCGTGTAATCAAGTTCAAGTTCAAGTTTAAACCCGCAGTGTCTGAGGAGCTAGAATACCGGTAGTTGACTGAAAATCAGCCGTTGAATTGCTACAGCCGTACATATGTAAACCTCGAACCTAAAAGGGGGGTAGCTATCCGGGTAGGTGGGCATATCTGATTACCCAAGTTCCACGTTTTGGGATGTCTCTAGGTGAGTGGTCCATCGACCGAGACATTTTGTAATCTATCTTCCGTTGACAACCTCCAGGCATCGTTTATTTTATTATGTTTATCCTTCAGGAGTCTTACACAAGTGAGAAACACAATCCCGGTTGCAGGTCACTATTTCGAACCCCCCTAGCATATTTGTACTCAGGTGGATTTGGTTAAGAAGGTCACCCGACATGGGAGATTTGACCTGCTCATGTACCATATCAGGCCATTTCCAGCCCTTATAATAAAGGCTGGCATACCGAGATTACCGACCCTCAGCAGTCGGAACGACGGGCAGAATCGCGCAATTTATAACAATTGAAATCCAGGCAATGTGATGGGTGGCACAATTTGATGGCGATTGATCGATTCCCTGGCTCGATCTGTGCTCCTTAAAAAAACTCGCGGGAGTCAGTTACGTAGTCAATGTTTTTTTCCAGGTCAAACAGTTACGAAACCCTAACAGCTCATAAACCCTGACAGCTCCTCTTTTGGCCTTGTCAAGTTGCTAGTAACTCGCACAGCTCACCAATTTCATGGGCAGTTCGCTCCCCAATTTGCCCGCTTTTGGCTCGCCAATTTCGCCTGCCAATTTTCTCACCACCCAATTCCCTAGGATGAAAAACCTTCGGCCTCCCCCAAGTCTCAACCACGAACTTGGGCAACGGGGCAAGCTTCCTCGTCCAGTTCACTCACTCCGACCCGCAAACCCGCGGCGCAACGCATGAGCCAACCCCCGCAAGAGCCGCTCAAGGAAAAAACCCTAGAGCAAGAGTAAGACGCTGCAAGCACCCCTGCCCCGGCCAGCCCAGAAGAGATGGCGGAGCGGCTCCACCATCTTGAAGCGCTACAAGTTTCCCTTCTAGCTACCTCTGCATCACCCAACCCACCAGAACATGGGGTACTAGATGCATAACCATGTTTGATGAAACTGCACCACTTCCGTACATCCCAACCAAAACCCAAAGGCATGAATCTGCATTTCATCATCCACCCCACCATCTCCTCAGTGTGTGAGTGTGCACGTGGGGGGGTGGGGTGGGGTGGGGGGGCAGATTGGAATCTACATAACACAAGACATTCTGCATCATTATCATCATCTACACTTGTGTATGCATCAATCGGATTCACCTTCAACCATGCATCCCACTGTTAAGCCACCCTTATTCAATCCGATCATACCACTCCTAAGCTTATGACTACGTAGCACATCTTGGCATATCGTTGCACATTCTATCATAGCATAGCTTGTCATTGCACACTTTGTTACTTTATAGCTTATCACTGCACAGCTTATCCCTGCATAGCTTGTTCAGTGCATAACATATCATGGCAGAGCTTATCATAGCAGAGCTCAGCATTGCATAGCTTATCACTGCTCAACTATTCATAGCGTAGCATAGCATAGCTTATCACTGCATAGCTTATCACTCCATAGCTTATCACTCCATAGCTGATCACTCCATAGCTGATCACTCCATAGCTGATCACTCCATAGCTGATCACTCCATAGCTGATCACTCCATAGCTGATCACTCCATAGCTTATCACTTCATAGCTTATCACTCCATAGCTTATCACTCCATAGCTTATCACTCCATAGCTGATCACTCCATAGCTGATCACTCCATAGCTGATCACTCCATAGCTGATCACTCCATAGCTGATCACTCCATAGCTGATCACTCCATAGCTGATCACTCCATAGCTTATCACTCCATAGCTGATCACTCCATAGCTGATCACTGCATGGTTTATCGAAGCACAGGACAATGTAGCTTATTCATGCAAAGCTTTTTACTACACAGCTTATCACAACATAGAACAATGCAGCATAGCTTGTCACTGCACGGTTTATCATCACACAACATCATATCACTGCTTAGCATATCATTACACACCTTACACTGCACATCGTATCGCTACACAACTTATCGTAACAAAGCATGTCATAGCACAACACAATCAGCACAGCTTATCTCAACACAGCACAACACGACACGACACATATTATAAAGCACGGCACAGCTGATCACAACACAGCACAACACGAAACGACACATATTATCAAGCACGGCACAGCTGATCACAACACAGCGAAACACGACACGACACATCATGACATCACAACATCACAACATGGCAGGACACATATTATCAAGCACAGCACAGCTGATCACAACACAGCACAACACGACACGACACATATTATCAAGCACGGCACAGCTGATCACAACACGACACGACACATCACGACATCACAACATCACGACACGACACATCACGCATGGCACAGCTTATCTCGGCACAATCGATCACACCATACCTTAGCACAGCGCATCCCCATGTAGCTAATCACTATTTAAAACCCGTTTCGACCATTGGCTCAATGGTAGAGGTAATCAGAAGGTGCAGGGTTGAATCCAGACGGGTGCGCTTTAGTGTTCATGGTCGCTGTCAACCGCCATGGTAGCACTGTCCAGGTAAAGTCTCAGCCTGATCTCTACCGCCGTAAGACAGGGCTCCCTTAATACCACGCCCCACCAGGCGTTATCGTTACTTTTTTTAAATCACTATTTAGCTGATCACTGCACACATTTTCATTGCGCAGCTTATCTCTGCACAACGTATCACTTCACAGATTATTGCTGCATACCTCATCACAGCACAACACAGCATAGCTCATCACCACATAGCTAATCACTGCACAGCTTATCACTGCACAGCTTATCACTGCATATGCCTATCATAGCGGAACATAGCATAACCTATCACTGCACACCTGATCACAACATAGCACAGCATAGCTTATCATCTGCATAGCTTATCACTGCACACTTTATCGCAAAACAGCACAGCGTAAATTATCATCTGCATAGCTTATCAACTGCATAGCTTATCAACTGCATAGCTTATCACAACACAGCACAGCATAGCTTATCATCTGCATACCTAACCACGAAACAGCACAGTATAGCGTACCATCTGCATAGCTCATCACAACACAGCACAGCATAGCTTATCATCTGCATACCTATTTATAACACAGCACAACATAGCTAATCGTCTGCATAGCTTATCACAACACAGCACAGCATATCTTATGATCTGCATAGCTCATCACTGCACACCTGATCACAACACAACACATCGTAGCTTATCACTGCATATACTATCGCAATGTGGCATAGCATAGCTCATCAATCAGCATAGCGTATAATTGCACACCTTATCACGACACAGCATAACCAATTATTGCAAGAATGCTGCAGAGAGGCTTGGGGCATATAGTGACGTTGTTACAGAGTGTCGAGTCAATTTAACTTATTCAATTAATGCAACTCAACTCCTGACTCATCAACAAGTATGCTGCCTCTTACGACAGGACATCAAAATATGATTTTACATTAATGACTAAGTTTGTGCTTGATAACACAAATCAATCACCTTGCAATTAAAAACATCAGCACGGCGATGAGTCATTGGGCCTTTGGGCATGCCTTAGGTTACACGGTTACATACGTACTGTAAAGTGAAGCCCACCTATCTAGGATGGAAAGCGAGCATTGATGTATGGGTGTTTGTATGTATTTATGTTGTAGGTAGGTTGGTGGGCATGCATGCAATGCACGTAATGGGTATCCTACATTTCCCAACCTCCCCTATGTGTACGTGGTTCTCTCCACAGCTTCACTCTATTGCTGGTGTCTCCAAACGCAATTTGGTGGCCAGGCCAGAAAATCCTGAAAACCCTTCGGAAGCATCAACCCCAGCCAACCACTCTCTCTCTGACCTGCATCATGCTCGTCGGTAGTCACCCATGGTGAGCACTACCCCAGCCTCCAAGGTTGTCAGTCATGCACTCCGCCTGATCATTGATACCTTGTTGGAATTGATGGTGCTTTCTTGGAAAATCGTGTTACCAAACAGTGCTGGATCACTATTGGCGCCGATGCGGTCGTAAGCCACCTTAAGGACAATACACACCTCCTGGCTGGCCTCCAACCCCACACTTGTGACTTCATGATCATCTGCACAAATTTGCAGCATGATCGGATTAAATACAATGTAGAACACACTGTCCGGGAGGCATTTGACTTCGAGCTCCAGAACCGTACCACAGGTCACCGCCTCCACATCTCTGCTTTGTACCTGCATCCCAAGGACGACGGCGTCTACGACTGGTGTCGACAGCAAGGACAGGACTATATACTATCCTTAACCCAACTTTGGAGCATATCAATTTTGTGGGGGACAACACCTACCTCCTCACAAAGGATGGCTCAGTCCGTCACCTATGCATTGGACTTCTCATGGGCACGAAATATTCCCCAGAACTCGCTAATCTTACCCTGTACTGGGATGAAGCAACCTGCGTGGATGAAATCCTCCATCATGACCCACCAGCAGCCCTCAAGCACGCACACACCCACCGGTTCATCGACGACCTTCTCACTTGGGGGACCCTTCCACCTTCCTGTGCACACAATGGCATGTAGTGAAAGGAAACTATCAACAGCGATGGCTCCTGCACCTTCCTGGGTACCACCATCACTTCACTCCCCAACACCCTACGCCTGGGAGTGTTCGACAGAGCTGCACCTTCCCCGCGATCCGCTACCCTAGTGCTACTTCTAACGCACCGGCACACCAAGCAGCAGGAGTATTCACTGGTCAACTAACAAGGTATGCAAGGACTATCAACAAGTGGCAGGATTTCAACAAAGCCGTTACACAACTCACACTCCGCATGCTGTTGCGTGGACACCCCACTTTGACATTAGGGAAAGGATGGATTGCCCACATTTGCCGATACCCAGAATGTTCCTCAAGAATGAAAAACACCCTCACTCATCGGTTTCGCCATATGGTTCGGTGGGCTCTCTGTCAGTTGTCCACCACTCACCCATTCCACCCGCACCACTATCTACTCGAGCATGAGCGCCTTCTACGCCAATGACAGCATTCGCAGAGGCAGCAACAACACCACACAACAGTATCTGCAGAGGCAGCAACAACACCTCACTACACAACACAAGCCAAGCAGCAGCGACAACAGCAACGACATGAGTCCCACCAGCAGCTGCCAGTGAACGTCACATCGGCCACCAGCAGACATCACAGCGGCCACCAGCAAACATCAACGGCCAACCAGCGGACGTCACAGCGGCCACCAGCAAACACCAACGGCCAACCAGCGGACGTCACAGCGGCCACCAGCAAACACCAACAGCCATCCAAAAACCAACCAGTAGTCAGCAGTGGCCCACAGCAGCCTTCACACCTATGGGGATACTCAGTGCGGCGTATTACTATTATTATTCCACCGGTTCTTCGAGGACCTCCAGCTCGTCCTGGTCAACCAACTCTTCCAGGACCTCCAGCTCGTCCTGGTCATCCAACTCTTCCAGGACCTCCAGCTCGTCCTGGTCAACCAACTCATCCAGGACCTCCAGCTCGTCCTGGTCAACCAACTCTTCCAGGACCTCCAGCCCGTCCTGGTCAACCAACTCTTCCAGGACCTCCAGCTCGTCCTGGTCAACCAACTCTTCCGGGGCCACCAGCTTTTCCAGGTGCACCTCTCGGACCTTTTCCTGGTCCACCGGCTTTTCCTGGGCCGCCAGCTTTTCCTGGACCACCAGCTCTTCGAGTACCGCCCCCACGACCACCCCCGGGACCCCCATCACCACCCGGGAGTTCATTCTCCCATGAAAGTGGATGTCCCCAGTACTTGGGGCTCCTTTACTTCTCCCATGGAAGTGGATGCCCCCAATACTTGGGGCTCCCTTACTTCCACTCTTGAGTACCTGCAGGGCAATGTGAGACTAGATGATATGGTCCTCCCTGGTGAGCCGGTATCCTGCAGTGGGTAGGACTATTGCTAGTCTAGTCTGTCTTAAGCACTGTACGCTGGGGAAATTCATCATGGCAAACATAGTAAGTGTCAACCTCCAGGCGGTAGGGACTCTTCCGTGGGACGTGTGGCAGCAATGCTTTGAGAAGGCGTGAATCTTTAATGTAGGTATGATTTGACTTTTGAATGCAAATAATGGCCATTTGTGACAAAGTTATTAAAGCCCCCGCGTGTTCGGACCAGGGTACTACTTCTTGCCAAATTGGTCAGCGCTTCAAGCGCACAAACGCCAAATGGGTCAGCGCTTTTTAGTGCAAAAAGGGCAAAAACTGCACGCTGCACCCACAGGGGGTTGAAAAAACTGCGCGAAACACGCAGAGGGGCTAAAAAAGGCGGCGTGGCACCGCGTTGCCGCGCGCGCTTAGTAGTACCCTGGCTCGGACACCCCTTCAATAAGTTCTTGGCATCAGCGTCAAGGATGGAGCAGAGAAGCAGGAAGTGAACAACTTGGTTGGCTTCCGCAATCTTCTGGAGGGCTCGGCTCAGCTCATGAGTCAGAAACATCGAGGCACCTTGGCCCACAACAGGTGAGCAGATTGGGGTGTGTGGTGGGGGTGGGGTCTCTAGGTCTCATTATGATTTGTCTTCATTCGCGAGACTGCATTCTGTGCCCAGGAATGTGGTGTAGTAATTCAAAGATCGGATTGGCTTGTTACATGTTTTTTCAGAAAATCCTGGGCCGCTCACCAACTTCAAATTCCAAGTCACTCCTGTGCGGAACCCACCCACGGAAACTAGGGGGGCATACTACCTGCATACTACTATAAACAGTGTGCACAGATAGATCATGGACAGCTACCTGGGTTTGTCAGTGACTTGTATTTGTTTTGAAAGGATTTTCACCAAAGGAGGCGGGACCCCTTACATAAAAAAGCGACACAGATAGAATCCAGAGAACAAGTCCTATGCAGCGTCGCCAGTGACGCGGAAAATTGGCGGAGTGTGTTGGCAACGGAACGAAAGGTGGCAACGATGGAGCTGACCGAAGCGAGTTAGTTACGCGACCGTTGGCTGACGTGTCGGGCGTCAAGAATTTTTTCGGTCGGACAAACGGACAAATGGGTAACCTTGGGGGCTCCCGCCCTCTTGAAGAGGGGGCTCCGCCAAAAATTGCATGACGAGCTTGGATCAAACGTCTGTATTTTTTGATAAGGAAAATGCTGTGAATGTTGGTGTTATTGCAGAAGACGGAAAGCAGCATTTATGCCTGGATTCCATGCAAACAAGGCCCAGTTTAAGTTGAGCCAAGACCAGCCTGCCCTACAGCATCTGGGGGGCTCTTCCAACAAATGTTCAATTAAGAAGCAAGCGGTACAACCAGGGCTGTCCAATCCCCCTTCGTACCATATGGGGGGATCTTCCAACCAATCTTCAATTGCCAAGCACAGTGTATGTACAAGAGAGAGATAGAGAGAAAAAGCAGCATCATTGTAAGCACTTATTATATTCATGTTGTGTATAGCATGTGTATGGGAACCTTAACTTCGGAAGCTCGTGTGAACACGGCCCTCATATTGGTGGTTGGCCCCAGTGCAAGCAAACAAGCTGGCCCCATCAACCTCATGCCTCGTAATAAGGCGTACTGTCTATTTCTTTTACAGGATAGCAGGCAGGGCAAGTCTAGGGTTCAGGGATATACGGCAAGCATGCACTAGGGAACGATGCAGGGTAAGAAGTACCATAGCTGGCAACAGACAGGTCAGCCCCCTCGCTGCTAAGCAGACAGTGGTTGTTGGTGATGTTGAGGAATGAGGAAAAGGCACACATGTAACTGCAGCTGTGGGTGGCAGAGAGGAACGCAAAAGCTTGTCTCGTGTCCAAAGTCTCAAAGCAGCGCCAATTATCGCTCTGATAGGGCATCATGTCCGGTCCAAAGTGAACTCCGCCTCGCTGAGGCCTGCAAGCATGAGCGAACAACGTTGTTCAAGCTTAGAAGGGCAATATGTGGTCATGTGGACCCGGATTTACTAAGTTTTCCCTCGAGCACCCTCTTGAGCACCCAATACGTTATTTAATTGATTTTTAAGTTTTAAAATATTATGGATATTGTCAAATAGTCTGGCCACTTCCCTCGTCCAGAAAGATCTGGTCATTTTCGTAGAACTCTGCCTCCACCTCACGAAGTCCTATGATTGTATTCGATAACAGTTTCAACAAACTTCCTGAAACTGAAAGATGGATAATGTGGACTATAATCTAACATACAAAACGATGTACTTGCCCTTTCATTACTGACCCGACCTATCCTTTCCCTACTCCTGCCTCTTTCCTTTCAGTCCTGACCCATCCCTGCCCTGCTCCTCACTGCCTCTGCCCTTGCCCTTTCATTACTGAACCAACCCTTCCTTGCATCCGCTCCTGCCCTCTCCCTTGCCCCCCCTAGCCAAAGCAGACACACCTGTAGTCCCAGGAAAGCCTTGGTGGGTTGCCTTCAGTGCTAGGAAGAGGAAAGGAGTTATAGAGACTACCCTTACACGCCATCATCTCGGGGGCACATGGTACCTGCAATAAAGGATGTACTGTATGTATGCATGCATGTATGTTACAGTCCAGGGGCAGGCCAAATAGGCTATAAAGGACTTGCCCAACAGTGACAGGAAGGGCCAGAAATAAAAAGCATGATGAACTGAACCCCAAACGATCGTTTTACCAACAGGGGACCCTGAGTTCATGCTACGGTGGCAATTTAATTATACAAGGGATGTATGACAAACTCAGGGCCTCCCCCGGTAAAACGATTGTTTGGGTTAGCCTATTTTGCTACCCCTAGACTGTGATAGCATACCAAGGGATGCGCGGTGAGATTCTTCTTCACCGATGATTGATTGCGAGTTTTGACCGACATACCCAGAACATACCTCACTGTTTATTTTTTAGCCTACGCATAGCAGCTTCCGTCCAGCTCCATTGGCCAGATGCGGGGTCAAGTGGAAGGCTTGCAATTGCATTGGAATGCCTGTCATGTCAGCTTTCAGATGCACTAGCTAGATTGAGGTTTGGTTCAAGGGTAGGTGATAGGAGCTGCATGCCTAGAACCTGCTACACGCCTACGCGTAGCCCCCAAAAGAAACAGTGACAAGACCGACACAAGAATAATGGACTCAGGTATACTCCCACGGAATTGGAGAAGTAGTAGGAACAATTTGACCCAGGGACAGTGAAGCAGCTGGTGGTGGTGCTTGACCTGTTATTGTCCGGCATTCATGCCTTCTCTAGAGTGACTTAGAGCGCGCGGGTTCCCCACGCACCTTGGCGTGCTCACTGTAGTGCCGCTGCTAGCTAGGGCACGCACAGTCACACCAGTACCCTGATGTACTGTCGCAATCTCCCTCATCTATCATCTCCATCTGAAATATGCTTATCTATTGTAAAGAAGCTATATCCTTCGTCTCCCAATCTCTGAAGAGTAAAAGGTTATCTGCCCTAACACGTACTTTAGACTGATATTCTAACTTGCCGTTTCGGAAGTTAGCTAAGCCCCTGCGCTTGACGAAGGTGTCGCGCACTGTCTTTCCAGGATTGAGGTTGACAAGAGTGCCCTCATAGCCAACGTAAGTTATCAGCTGCTCGTTGAGTCCCATTCGAGGATCGACCATCAGCGGAAGTATTTTCGAGTACTTGCCCAGTGGAACCCAGTGACATCGTCTTCTTCGATTCACACCCTTCGCTTCAGCGCCATCTGCAGTCTATATCTGGATCGCCTACTTTGAAGCTGCTCTCGCACTCCGCGGTTCAGCCCCCTCCCCTCCCCCTCCCCCCCCTCTCAACGAACCAACCTACCACTGCCCCCCCCCCCCACCACCACCACCACCACCACCACCACCACCACCACCATTCCCTCTCTCCACGATTGCCGCCATCTCCCTCCCCTTTCCGCCGCCCAAATACCTCTCTCTGTCCACAACCCAATCTCATCATGAGTCAAACTATTCACCCCCTCTTCATCTTCCATGGACACTTCTTCCCTGAAGGGGACAGCTCCATCTCTACCAGTCTCGAGGTGACGTTCAACTCCCCTCGGGTTTTTTCCCAGTCACAACTGCTCAGATATGCCACCCAGTTCATTCTAGCACACCTCTCCTCAGCACTCAAGCTGCCTACAAGCAACAATTCCCTGCAGATCCTGATGCTTTGATGCTCTCTCTCAGATCCACATATGCACCCTCTCCACCCACTTCATATGCATTAAATGCATCCAAACGCACACACCGCATGTACCGCAACTGGATCATGGACTCTGGAGCTACCTCTCACATGACAGGTGACCGTGACCTACTAGAAAATATTAGAGATGTCCCCCCCATAGATGTCCAAACTGCATCTGGTTCCACCACTATCACTCAAGTTGGGACAGCCACCGTCATGGGGGATAGAGGGACCATCCACAAGCTTCGCAACTTGCACCTTAACACAGATCCTGCCACACCCAACTTGTTCTCCATGGCTACCGCTACCGGTATCAAAGCAAATCCCACTATGAAAGTATAGTTCGACTCAGACAGATGCATCATGACCATGAACAACAAGCCTCTCTTAATTGCACCCAAAAAGAGAAACCTCTACCTTGTACCCACTGTCAGGCCTGACCGCACTGTGATTCAAGGTAGCTCTCTCGACATTGCTATGGCAGCCGTCCCTCGTATTACCCCCCAGACAGCAGAACTTCACCATGTCCGACTAGGTCACCTTTCCCCATTTAACCTATCCAGGATGGCATCTGAAAATATGGTCATAGGCATGAACACCACAGCATCTGCATTCAACAAACTGAAAAAGAAAACCTGTAAAATCTGTGTCCTCTCTAAAATGGGCAAGAATACCTAACCCACCTCTTACACCCGAGCTACCCGCCCCATGGCAATCCTGCACATCGATATGAGTGGCATCATGAAAATTCCTAGCCTGAATGGCAGCCTGTACTTCCAAGGCATCCTGGATGACCACTCTAAATACTCCATAATAAACCTTCCACAAAACCAAAGACACTGTAGCCAGAGATACCATCATCGAGCTAGAGAGATATGAAGTCATCACAGAAAACAAGATAGGAATTTTTCTCTGTGACAACGGATCTGAATACACCTGCAACAAGTTCACCAACTGGTGCAAAAAGAAAGGCATCACCCTCCAGTTCACAGTACCTGGAAATCCCCCACAAATAGGGCTGCAGAACGCCTCAACCGCACATTGCATGACAGATCCACAGCTCTCCTACTCTCATCCAAATTCCCCAACAGATACTGGGCTAAGATGGTCAAGAATGCCAGTGTTCTCATAAATCTTTCTCCCACCTCTGAGTCTGACAAAACTCCCTACGAGATGTTCCATGGTGTCAAACCAAAGATTGATCACCTCAGAACCATTGGTTGCACTGCATACGTCCACATCCCACCTAAAACCAGGGCATGGAAGTTCTCCCCCTTAGCCAAAATCACTAGGCTCGTTGGATACTCAGAGAAAAGGAAAGCCTACAGAGTGGTTGACTCTGACCACAAGATCTTTGATCCTAGAGACATCACCTTCAATGAGTTTGGAAACGTAGCAGGAAAATATGGTTTCCCAGGTCCAGATGCTGTAGTCCTAGGAATCCATGAAGAAGATACCCCATCTTGAACAAGATGAGGGCAAAGACCCCAAAGCCCTCTCACTCACTGAACTGAAGGACATGAAGGAGTATCATATGCCGGGCTACTCAGATACAGAGAAGCCCCTCAAAATAAACTGGGGCTCCCATAGTGAACATGACATATCACACACTCCCAGCACTATCCAGCAAGCATCTTTCCTACCTCAATCAAGTTCACAAAAACCCAACAACACTGTGGAACAGGTCCATTAACATAATCCTGCACTTTCCCATGCTGCTGACCCTATCAGTCCAGCACCAAATCATTACATCCATGCACATGCACATGCTCATGCACTTCCAAACTGTCAGCATGAATCGCGGTGCTCTCACGCGTTTTATGACTTGGTGACTTACTATGTACTTCCTTAGAACTATCGGCTCTGCCAGTACTGTGCCAGCTTCCCGTAGTGACAGCTTCCCGTAAACTGAGTCATCCTTGAGTGACTCAGTGACAGCTTCCTGTTGGTTGCGTCACCGGTCTTGCCTGTACCCTGTTAGGTTCCTGGCTGCCGCCCCTTCCACCACTGGTGCCCCTTGATGGGTCTCCTGTGCTTGTAACGTTATTCTCGTCTCCGTGTATAGATTGGTGCGTCTGTTCCGCTGCTTTCATCTCTGTCTACTCTACGGAGTGCATACAAGCTGATAGGTTATACGGTCCTTCATTTACTACCACTGCTTTTCAAATGCAACTTCCGCGAGGGCCTTCTGCCGGCTTCGTGAAACTCACCGATAAAAATGGTGTTCCATGGACGCGCGGGATCCGCAGCATCATTGTTAGCAATGGCTGCGACTTTGTCTTACCAATAGAGGTCAAGGTTCCTTCAGATTGGCTAGATGATCGCGCGCCAGCGGCCTCTGCTGCCGGAGAGGAGGATCCTTCCGCCATCGTGGAAGTAACCCCCCCCGATCAATCCTCCAACTTTACGGTTCCTTCTCGTATTGTTCGACGCCTCTCCCCTGCAGTTGAGGATGTTCTGATGAATCTGTGTTGTGTACAGACACAGATCATTCGGTACGCAACAGAGCCGATGCCTCCTACTGCCTGCTTCAGCGAAGATGATGACTTTTCTGAGGGTACTGATGATGATGATGACTTGAAGAGTGCTACGAGTGCTGACTTCGGTGGAGTGACTCCGTCTGCTGCTGCTACTCGAGTTTTTGAGACTTCTACAGTTTCGCCTGTTTATGAGTCTGCTCCTCAGTATGCGCCTCCGCCTGTGTCGTCGCCTGAGTTTAAGCCCGAGCCTTCGTCTGCGCCTCCGCTTGTGCCTCCTCCACTGGTTCACCCGGATGTGGCCAAGCCGACTTTGATGAGGAGCTCTGCATCTTTCACCTCTGCATCGGTTCCCATGGAGCGTGGCCTCCCTGGCTACCATACTCGTGCTCGTGAAGCTGCTGCTTCTTCTGCCCGCACATCTGCTGCTGGTCCCTCGCAGGAGCCCCCTCCGCCTCCGCCGGTGGAGCTTCCTCCTGCCCCTGGCCCTCCTCCTGCTTTGCCTTCGCTGTCATGCGAGTCTTGGGAGCATCTGCTCACTGGAGGACCTCCTCCGAATCTGCAGCTGAAGCACTTCCGCATGATCAACCAAGCTCGACGTGATGGTGAGTCCATGAACCGCACTCTGTACGGTCGGATGGACATGCAAGCTACTATGGCTAATGTGAGTGTAAAGCTGAAACATCGCCGAGTGATGGCATTCTCTGAGCTGGGTTCCCAGTGTCGGTCCTTTCTTGGTCCAATCACTTCCGGGATCAGATATCCCCCTGATAATGGTGTCTCCTTTGGTGGCGTGAGGCGTAGGGATCATGAAAGGCTAGGTTACCAGTTTGTGAAAGTACCCATCCCTTTCTGTCCGGTTAACCCTGATTTCGAGTTGGTAGTGAGTGTTGCGAGGTCCCTGCCTGAGATTAGGACCTTAGATGACCAACGCGCTTATGACGCTGGTCTTGCTGCTGAGTATTTTTTTGATATTCGTAAGTCTTTGGCTCCTCTGACCCCTGCTCCTGCTGCTGGATCTTCGGCCTCTCATGGTGAGTCTCGGGTGGATCCTGCACTGTTGAGTTTCAGTGCCCTGCCCCTGGACCGTCAGGAGTTCATGTGCTTAACCATGATGCTCGCGAACATGGAGGATGATATGGTCAAGGTATACCAGGACTTTGCCAAACCTCGGGATATCTTTCTTGATATCCAGAAGAGGCAGTCCGATGCCCTTGCCTCTAGAGTCCCTCTCTTGCGCGCCGAGCTTCTTGGTGCACACATGGGCCCTGCTGACCGCGTAGATGACTTCTTTCGCAAGGTTCGCGGTCTCTGCACTGACCTCCGCAGTGCTGGGCATCCGGTGACTCAGCGTCACGCCATGGAAACTATAGTTCAGGGTATCCGTCTGATCCGCTTTGAGTCGCTGCGGATCAAGTATGGTACGTTGTTAGCTAACAGACAGCCTGTTGGGTACTGGTCTTGTCTTGAGGAATATAGGTCTCTCGACATCTTGAACATAGCTCTCCCCATGTCCGACTCCAGGCATCCTGGTTGGTCCCGGGACGCTCCCCAGGTTCCTGCCAATGCTGCATTTCAACGTGGGCAGGGATCTGGTTCTCAAGGTTCCGATTCCCTCAAGAGACGTCTGGATTGCACTTGGGGCCCATGCCCCAGCAAGACGACCCACTCGGAGGATCGCTGTTTTACGAAGCACCCGCACCTGCGAAGGACCAGGCCTGGTGTACCGGTTACTGCTCCAGTGCCCATTGCCCTGGCCCTTCCGGGTGCGCTTACTCCAAAGCAGCTGTCCTCCCTGCAAGCCCAGATTGATGGGTTTGCTATGGCCAAGAAATAGGAGGCAAGCTCTGTCCTATTCTCCTGCACTTCGAAGTTTTCAAATATCTGTAGCCCGAGCCTGTCTGAGGGTATCTGGCATGTTGATTCTGGAGCTGGGATGTCAATCACAGGTGATCTGTCTTTGTTCACTGTGTATCATGCTTCTGAGGATGGGCCAGCAGTTAAATTTGGTGATGGAGTGGTTCAACGGTCGGTGGGTCAGGGATCCATTGTGTTATGTAGTGATTGGTTACCAACATCAATCACTTTAACTGATGTTCTCTACATCCCTCACTGTCCGGTGAATCTCCTGTCAGTAAATGCTGTGGCTCATGCTCACAACTGCAAGATTTCTTTTGATAGTCTTAGTTGTACTGCCACTCAGGGCTCTTCTGTCCTCTGGTCTTTCCCTGCCTCCAGTGATGGTGTGTACAAATTTACCTGTAGGCCTTGTCACACCCCTCGTGGCCGTTTGTTCAGTGCTGTACATTATCCAGTTTTTGCACTTGATGTTGATGAGGATGGTGGAGTTGTTATCCCTACCACTCCTGAATGGTTGTGGCATAGGCGGCTGGGTCACCCTGGCTATGACGCCATGCACAACCTTGTCGGGAAGGGTTTGGCTAAAAACTTACCCCTCACTCTCAAACAGGTGAAAAGACTGTCTAAGATCCCATGTGATGCTTGTCAAAAGGCTAAGGCAAAACGTATCCCTTTTCCTCAAGAAAGCCAAACTAAGATCCGTGCACCTTTACAACGCCTTCACTTGGACATCATGGGACCATTTCATATTAGGGGCTTGCGTGGGGAGTTTTATGTTCTGTGCCTCACAGACCAATACTCTGGCTATGCTGAAGTATTGTGCTTGAGGACCAGGGATGAAGCTCCCTTAGCAATTCAAACTACCATCCTCAGATGGATGACTCAGCTGCATGGTTTTGTTTTCAAGTGTCTCAGATCTGACAGGGCTAAGGAATTCATAGTAAAGTGGTTCGAGGATTGGTTAGAATCGGTTGGTGCTGTGCATGAATTATCTATGGCATACACTGCTCAGCAGAATGCAACTGTGGAAAGTTACAATGGGGTCTTGCAGAACATAGCTAGGAGTATCCACTTGGAGTCTAAGCTTACTAAGTCTTTCTGGCCCTATGCCTTCCTAGCTGCTTGTTACCTACGTAACCGGCTGCCCAATCAGGGTGACAAGACTCCTTATGAGTTGTTCTTTGGGGTTCTACCTGATGTGTCGTTGTTGCGTGTGTTTGGTTGCCCTTGCTATGTTACCTTAGTCAATGGGAAGAAACGCAACAAGCTGGACGAAAGGGCGTTATCTGGTAGACTGGTTGGGTATTCTCTGGTGAGTAAGGGTTATTTTGTTTGGGTTCCTAAGTTGCGCCAGGTAGTAGAGAGTCGTGATGTACTTTTCTATGAGCAGTTTAGCTATAACTGCATACCTGGGCTGTCCCCTTATGACGGGTCACCGTATGTTTCTCGCATCCCTGCTGCCATCAACAGAAAAATGCCTGATTCTGCGGTTAATGCCTTAGATCCCTTACCAACCCCAATTGTCGACCGCTGCCCTGTTCATGGGATGACTTTGCGTCCCAGGTCAGGGGCTGATGGTGCTGCATTGCGTGTGAAGGTACTGGACGGGTGGGATTCCGAAGTTCTTTCAGACGTAAATTTACCCGAATCCCAGGGGGTCGCCAGGCCCTCCTCTGCGCCACGTTTCGTCGGCGAAGCTCTAGGATTAGGACTGCCTCAGGTCATAGTGGAGCCTGATATAGGTCCACTGTCCACTAGTTGCCACCCCCCGTCCACCTGTTCGGATGGCTCGCGGGCGCTGTTGATCCCTTCGCCTCCTGCTGTCCCTGGTGGTTTACACCGGACAAGGCATTGTAACGATGTGGCCGTCACCGAGAGTGTGAGTGATGATCTTGAACACTGGTCCAGGTCTGATACTGCGTATGGCTGGGGTGTTCCGGTCGACCCAGGCTTCGATGACATAGAGGCAAAGAATGCCGGCCTTGTTCAACCAGGCATTAGTGCTGCGCTGGGGGCTCTACTACCGGTTACTGCTGATATTGCTGATATCCCCGCTGCTCATGTACAAGTACACTGCTTGTACGTGGGAGCATTCATTTCCACCTCCACGGAACTAACCTTTAAAGCTGCCATGCTTCCTACCAACCCTGACAGGGATCAATGGCTGCTTGCTATGAAGGAAGAGATGGCGTCCCTACATGCCCATGGTACTTGGGCTCTCACTCCACAGCCTCCTAAGCAGAGGATCCTGTCTGGCAGGTGGTTCTTTGTGAAGAAGGTTGGGGTTGATGGTTCTGTGCGCTTCAAGGCACGTTTTGTGGTCCGTGGTTTTCTGCAGCGTCCTGGGCTGGACTTTCATAACGTATATGCCCCCGTCTCCTCTAAAGCAGGTCTGAGGGTGCTCCTTGCTGCCATCACTCATAGGAAGATGTTTGTTCGGCAGCTGGACATCAAGACTGCATTTCTGAATGCTAAGCTAGAACCTGGTCTGGACCTGTACTGCCACCAGCCTGAAGGCTTTAAGGTACTTGGTCCTAACGGTGTTCCCCTTGTGTGCAAACTGATCAAGTCCCTTTATGGTTTGAAGCAGGCGCCCAGGGCTTGGAGTCGGGATGTCAAGCGGGTTTTGGTTGCACGTGGGTTTACTATGTGCAAGGCAGAACCTGCTCTGTATTTTAGGAGGGATTCTATTGGTGGGTGGAGCTATGTCCTGACCTATGTTGATGATTTTATCTGTGCTTTTAGTGAGCTGGATAGGTATGCTTTGCTGATCAAAGCTATGGAGAAAGCTGGCTGGGAGGTCAAAGAGATGGGTGTACCGGTTCAGTTCCTCTCGTTGGACATGGCTGTTACACTTGACTCTGAAGGCAGGTGTGTTCAGATCAACCTCTCCCAGCACTCCTACATTGTTGATCTGGTTGAGCAGTTTGGTCTTACTGCTGCTGCCAAGCCCAAGTTTGGTGCCCCCATGGCCAAGTCCACCGTCACTGACCCCCCTGGAGACCCCCTGCCCTCTAATGGCCAGTACCTATCTCTTGTGGGTGCTTTGCTATACCTGGCTACTTGCACCAGGCCTGATATTTCTTTTGCTGTGAGCTACCTGTCCAGGTTTTCTGCTCACCCTACCGTCCCCCTCTGGGGGGCAGCCAAGCGTTTGCTCTTGTATTTGAGATCACATTCCCACCTGGGACTCACTTACACCCACAGCCCTGAGTTCTCTTTTACTGTCTTTAGTGACTCATCCTTTGCTGATGATGGGTCTGACAGGAGGTCTCAGACTGGCTTTGCTGTGCTTGCTGGGGGGTGCGTTGTGAACTGGATGAGCAAGAGGCAGCCTACTGTTGCCATTAGCTCTAGTGAGGCTGAGTATCAGGCCCTGTCTCAGACTGCCAGGGAGGTGCAATGGTTGAAGAAGTTGAGGGTAGATCTGGGTCTGCCTTGTGACCTGGTTACCATTCAGGGTGACAACTTAGGGTCTCTGAGTTGGGCCAATGACTGGCAGCTACTCCCTCGCAGCCAACACATTGATGTTATTCATCACTACATCAAAGAGCTGGTGGAGGATGGCCAACTGGATGTTGCCTATGTTAACACTAAGGACAACTGTGCTGACCCCTTCACCAAGCCCCTTGATCCTGCTGTGTTCTGGAGGTTTGTCCGTATGCTTGGAATGACCGCTTCTTCTTAGGGTCATTTTTTTTCTGGTTACATCGGTTTCTTTGGTTATCATTGTTTGGTATTAGGTTCCTATTCCCGGATCGGGTTTTCTATACCGTTCTTACCCATCTTTGATATTCGGTTTTTCCTCTTTTTCTAACTTGGCAAATTTTTGTTTTTTTGCCTTGTTTCCTTCCTTCCTATCACCCTTTGGGTTCCATTTGGAGTTCTCTCGATTTTTCGGAGTTCTTTGATTTTTTTTTTTTTAATCTGTTCCATATAGTTCTATGTCCACAGTGCCATAGGTGGAGTCGTAGTATTGTATGTCACCTGTTTCATAGGTGGAGTGTCAGCATGACTTGCGGTGCTCTCACGCGTTTTATGACTTGGTGACTTACTATGTACTTCCTTAGAACTATCGGCTCTGCCAGTACTGTGCCAGCTTCCCGTAGTGACAGCTTCCCGTAAACTGAGTCATCCTTGAGTGACTCAGTGACAGCTTCCTGTTGGCTGCGTCACCGGTCTTGCCTGTACCCTGTTAGGTTCCTGGCTGCCGCCCCTTCCACCACTGGTGCCCCTTGATGGGTCTCCTGTGCTTGTAACGTTATTCTCGTCTCCGTGTATAGATTGGTGCGTCTGTTCCGCTGCTTTCATCTCTGTCTACTCTACGGAGTGCATACAAGCTGATACAGACCCTAGCATTCCTCCTGATATCAGCATGGTCACTCAGTCACGAAGATCTGGAAGAGACAGAAATGCTCCCAATTGCTTGGCCTTCCTAGCTGCTGACCAGGTAGTCATACCCAAAAATGAGAGAGAAGCCCTGGCAGGCCCTCAGTCAGGAGAGCTGCCATGCTTGAAGAGCTGGTAGCCCTTTCAGAGATGACCACCTGGACACTGTCAGAGCTGCCACATGGCTCCAAATACATTGGAACAAAGTGGGTCTTCGACATCAAGCAATCAGTGATGGAGAGATTGTGCGGTACAAGGCACGACTAGTTGCCAAGGGCTATGCTCAACACCCTGGCATGGACTATGATGACGTCTTTGCCTTAGTTGCCAAGCATGCAACCATCCGCTACATCCTCTCCATGGCTGCAGACCCCTCAGCACACTTGGCCCAGTTGGATGTCTCCACTGCATTCCTCAACAGCGTGGTTGAAAAAGAACTGTATTGCTCTCAGCCACCTGGATTCGAGAAGGACCACAGAGTCTGCCGCATGTGGAAATGTCTCTATGGCCTCAAGCAAGCATCTCGCCAGTGGTACCTCAAGGTCAAGGAGGACATGACAGCCATCGGATTCAGAGAAGTTGATGTGGACCAAGGATTATTCTTCCTGCCTGGTCCTACCACCAGACCCCTAATTTGGGTCCTTCTCTGGGTTGACGATGTCCTCCTGCTCTCTTTTGACAAGGACATCCTCCAGCAGTATAAAGACACCATCATGAAACTCTACAATACCAGAGACCTTGGAGAGCCATCTGTCTTTGTAGGCTATGAAATAACCAGAGATGCAGCAGCTGGCACCCTCCACATCTGCCGATCCAGGTTCATCCAAGACCTCCTCAGAGCAAACAACATGCTCTCTGAGCCTAACAGCACCAGGTTCCCAATCCCTCTCCAACCTGATGATCTGCTCCCCTCTGTGCAAGAGTGAGGCCAGTGGCTGGTGTTCCCTTGTCAGGGAACACCAGCCACTGGCCTCACTCTTGCACAGATTGTAGGCTCCCTCAATTACCTGGCATTCAACACCAGACCAGACATTGCCCAGGCAGTCAACAGATTGGCCAGGCACAGTGCCCACCCCCTGCATGATCACATGGAGGCTGCAACTGGCATCCTGAAATACCTCTCCAACACCCCTGGCCATGGAATCACTTACACCCAATCCAATAAACTCCTCACTGGGCACTGCGACTCTGACCATGCAGCCTGCCCTATCTCAAGAAAGTCCACCACAGGTTTTGTATTCTTCAACCAGGGGGGAGCCATCTCATGGGCATCCAAAATCCTAGCCTCTGCCACAGCTCTCTCCACCACAGAGGCAGAATTCATGGCAGCAACCTCTGCAGCCCAAGAGGGAATGTGGTTGAGGAAGCTTCAATTCTCTGCTACATGCCCCCTGCCCCCTGCCCTCACCATTAATGATGACAATCAGGCTGCACCGAGTGCATGGAACCAAGAGAAGCTCTCCTCATTACTCAAACATGCGGAGACCAGATTCTACTTCCTCAAGGAACAGTCCAAGAAAGAAGTCATCAAGCTCAACTGGATCCCCACTGCTGCCAACATGGCTGACATGCTCACCAAGGCCCTTCCCAGGTCCAAGTTATGTGACTTCAGAGAGCAGATTGACTGCATTGGAAAAGCCTACAGATACTAGTCAGCTCCTTGATTTGGCATTTAAAATCCCCAATCAGGGGGGGAATACTTTGCTGACCAACTGTACCTGTCCCTCACTCTGTCTATCTTCCTGAGTTTACACCTGTACCTTCCTTTCAGATCCAGAACACTGATCCCATAGGCTTTACCTGATTACTTCTTGCTTGATTGCTTTCTTCTATTTAGCCTAATCCTGGACCCTCTGATTGACTTCTCCTGACCCCAGTCTGTACCTCCTGACCCCAGTCTATACCTCCTGACCCCAGTCTGTACCTCCTGACCCCAGTCTGTACCTTCCTGACCCCAGTCTGTACCTTCCTGACCCCAGTCTGTACCTTCCTGATCCCAGTCTGTACCTTCCTGACCCCAGTCTGTACCTTCCTGACCCCAGTCTGTACCTTCCTGACCCCAGTCTGTACCTTCCTGACCCCAGTCTGTACATTCCTGACAGCCCCTAAAGCTGCCCCACTAGATCAGTTAATTAAGAGTTCCCTAGATTGAGTTTATCCCCTGACTTTGCTTGTCCAGCTGCAACAGCCAGACAATTATATTTTGATCTCTTTAACAGCCTGACCAGGTACACTTATTGTACCTGCACCAGGGTAATTCAAAGCGCGCGCTTTTGCGCTTTTGAGCGCTGACTTTTTGACCCCCTCTGCGCTTTATGCTCAGTTTTTTGCAACCCCCTGTGGGCGCAGCAAGCAATTTTTGCGCTTTTTGCACTACAAAGCGCAGTTTTTTTGTTTTCGCGTGCGCTGAAGCGCTGGCCAATTTTGCCATTTGAAGTACCCTGCCTGCACATTCTAATTTACACTGTCCCTCTAGTATATTTTAAATCTCCCAATTCCCGGAATTCTTCTGTATGAAGAATACCAGGAATTGGGGGGTACGTTTTTGTCCGGCATTCATGCCTTCTCTAGAGTGACTTAGAGCGCGCAAGTTCCCCACGCACCTTGGCGTGCTCACTGTAGTGCCGCTGCCAGCTAGGGCACGCGCACTGTCACACCAGTACCCTGATGTACTGTCGCAATCTCCCTCATCTATCATCTCCATCTGACAGATGCTTATCTAATGTAAAGAAGCTAAATCCTTCGTCTCCCAATCTCCGAAGAGTAAAATGACCTGCTTGACAGTGGCAGACCCATTACTGATTACCCATAGCAGACACATGTGCAAGCACAGCTGGGGAATGCTTCACTGCCATGCAATTAAGGACTAAACAAGCTGCAAGCGCATTGCTTGTAATCTAAACATAAATCGGAGATTAAGCTTCAAGCACATAGCTTGTGATCTAAATATAAATCGGAGATTAAGCTTCAAGCACATAGCTTGTGATCTAAACATTAATCGGAGATTAAGCTCTACGCACATTGCTTGTGATATAAACATTAATCGGAGATTGAGCTTTAAGCACATTGCATGTGATAGAACCATTCATTGGATATTAAGCTGTAAGTGCATTGCTTCTGATACCATTACTTGTAGATTAAGCTCCAAGCGCATTGCTTGTGATGCAGACATTGGCGTCGTGAAAACCGATGCCAATTACTGGTAGTGACCAGGGTAATTCAAAGCGCGCGCTTTTGCGCTTTTGAGCGCTGACTTTTTGACCCCCTCTGCGCTCTAAGCGCAGTTTTTTGCAACCCTTTGCGGGCGCAGCGAGCATTTTTGCGCTTTTTGCACTACAAAGCGCAGTTTTTTTGTTTTCAAGTGCGCTAAAGCGCTGGCCAATTTGGCCATTTGAAGTACCCTGGTAGCAACGCCAAGGGTCGGAAAAGATTGAGCTGCCAAAGCGACAGGTGTAGAAATCCCTCATCCTTTCTTTCTGAATCCTCGGTGGCAGTGGTTTGTGTACCATACGGAGTCCCTACAAAAAAGTGACCCACTTGAATAGGGATGCGGATGAGGCCAACACGGAGCAGGCGATGCAGTTTGGTGACGAGCATGCTTGCGCTGAAGTCTGCGCATCACCTCCCACCCCAGAGGCCTACTCAGAGTGCCCCATCCCGGAGGCTGACTCAAAATATGCTGCTGCCGAAGCCACTTATACCGTGGAATTAGGGCCAAGGTGACAAACAAACAGACTAACCACCCACCTACCCACCCAACCACCCTCCCACCCTCCCACCCACCCACCCAACCACCCACCCACACAAACACACACATGCACATGCACTTATACTGTGGAATTAGGGCCAAGGTGACAAACAAACAGACTAAACTACCAACAGACAAATATGTGATCATGGAGGCTTCAGCCCCCTCAAAAGGGGGCTCTGCCAAAGGGGGGATCACTTGTTGTGTTGGATTGACTCCGCAACTCACTCTTTGGGGCGAAAATTCATATGGTAAAAAAACATACCTGAGGGATAATATCATATACAAATGCGATGGACCTGATGTTGACCATCTCAGAAAGCCTCTTGTTGAACACATTGTCGCCTGCATTGGGTGTATATATGTGTGTGTTGTGTGTGTATGTGTTTCTTGTTGAAAACACACATGTGTGCATGTGTGTGTGCATGTGTGTGAGTATGTGTGTATATGTATGTGTACGTGTGTATGTGCCTGCATTTGGTGGTGGGGTGCATAGCTTTTATTTTCGGCCATTAGTAGCAGCTTCTAGGCAGCTCCCTGAGCCAGCCACTGGGCAAAGCCCCAGCAATACGTTGCCATATGTTTGGCTGGGTAGCAGCCAGGGGTGCTGCCTAAAAGCTGCTGCTGCTGTGGCTGCTGCTGCTGCTGGTGGGGTGGTGGGTGTGTACGTATGTCAGTGATTGAACTTACTGTTGTTGCGCTTAGGCCAGGCTGTATAAGTGATGGGTGGTGGGTGTGCATATACGGTATGTGTATGAGTGAACCTACTGTGAACCTACTATTGTCGCCCTCAGACCAGGCTGCACAAGTTATGGGGTGGTGGGCAGTGGGCGTGTATGTATGCATGTGGGTGAGTGAACCTATTGCGAACCTAATGTTGCCGCCCTGAGGCCCTCGGGCTGCACAGGGTATTGTGTATGCTGTGTGTACGCTGTTACAGTCCAGGGTTAGCCAATTAGGCTCAAGGGACTTGCTCCCAACCATGATAACAAGAGCAGCTAAATAGAAAATATGCTGATGAAGTGAACCCCCCAAAATCGTTTTAACGACTTGGTCCCTGAGTTCGCTCGTGCTACGGTGATACATTAATTTTGCGATGTCACATTTTAAATACCAGCATTCAATGGCGCCAACTAACCAACCACCACCCGCCCACCAACCCGACCCCCAAACCACCCACCCAACACCCCATTTTGCAACTCTCGTCATGATTTTGAATACCTGCACTGGGAGGCGCAAACAGAAAGGCATCCACCTTGATCAGGTTCAGCCCTGGGACGGCCTCATTGATGTACTTCTGTACCAGATATAAGAGGATACTGCCGATGGCAGCTCCCCGTGAGTAGGCTGACATAGGCATGTGGTGAATGCGACCTGTCAGTTATCAATAATAAATAATATATGATAAATAATAAATAACAAATACTTGAAAATAAATCATACATTATAAATTATACATCATCATAAACCATAACAATAATAATAATAATAATAATAATAATAATAATAATAATAATAATAATAATAATACTAATACTAATACTAATAATACTAATAATACTAATAATAATAATAATAACAACAACAACAACAACAGCAACGGCAACGGCAGCGGCAGCGGCTGCGGCAGCGGCAGCGGCAGGAGCAGCAGCAGCAGCAGCAGCACATGAATGGACTGCTCAACACTCCAGCCAGCCCTAGATCCCACCCCCAAGCTACGACCCACTGCATCAACTTCCTCATGTATGCTGATGACCTAGTCCTCTTGTCCTACTACAAAGATGGCCTCACCTCCCTCTTAAAGAGTCTTGAGACCACCTGCCTCAGGAACATGGGGTATGTCCATTTAATACAAGAAGACAAAGGCTATGCACTTCCACATTCTGTCTAGCTCCCCCTCTAACCCCACTCCCACTCCCATAGCACTGAATGGGGCAGCATTGATTTTTTTGCCTCATTCATGTACCTAGGTAATCTGTTCACACCAGATGGGGACCTACAAGAGGAGGTATAACGCAGGATTGCTAGGACAAGGGAGGCTTGCGCTTCTCTGGTTAGGCTATGGAAAAACCACAGCATAACCAGTAAAATCAAGATTTTGGTGTTCAAAGCTATCATACCATCTACCCTCCTGTACGGGAGCAAGAAATGGGCTCTCTCAGAACCCCTGATTCAACGACTCGACGTGGCACTCCATGAGTGTCTACGCATGTCGTTGAATATTAGCATAGCAGACAGAGTTAGGAATGAGGACATGTCGGTAATATGATTGGGGTGTGGGTGGAGAGAAAGGGAGGGGTCGGTGTGGTGGGTGGGTGTCTGGGAGGTGCGTCAGTGTTCTTAGTGGGGAAGCATCATGACTGTGTGTTCATGTGAGGGATGTGTGTGTGTGGGGGGGGGGGGGGGGTACATGCGCAACCCATTCTGTAACCCAGCCCCGAGCAGGTGGGTCCAAGTGACTAACAGCCACATCGTCAATGCACTATGATTGGGGTGGGGGTGGGGGGTGTATGTGTGGCCACCGGCCACACGGGCAGCGCACTAGTAATAAATAATCAATAATCAATACCAGTTGAAGCATGGAACACACGTGATTTGATTTCGTATGTGCCAAGTTTGGTGAACTAAGTTTGGTGATCGAAAATCCATGTTGTAGAAGAAGAAGAAAAACTAACCTGAGATGGACACGTAGCGAATGGGGCCCTTCACTACTTGCTCCTCCAGGATGGGCTGCAGTTCATCAAATACTTGAAGCGCAAGTTTTGAGAAGCCGGCATGGATGCCGCCCATGCCCTTCAACCTGGGGTCGACCTTGTCTGGGTCGGTGAAGGCGTAGTCAAAATCAACCATCCACTCATACTTGGATATTGTGCTCCTCACGAAGATGACCATCATTTTACCTTTGTTGTGAAGGAGGGGGGATACGGGGGTCAAAAACGTCCACCAGTTAGTATGCACTGATTATTTTGTCTGGTTTTGAGAAAATGATTCTCAAAAGTGTCAATCCTAATCTTACAACAATTATAAGATCTACGTAGACGACACGCATTTCCAGGAGACCCAGTTCTAACATAGCAATTCACACTATGGACGTTTTTAGCTTTCTACGCATATGTTTAGCTTTATACGTCCCCCTTACCAACTAAGCTGTATTAATAAGCCGGAATGCATTTTGGAGTTTTCAAAAAATCACGTTTTAAAATTATCCGCCAAAAAAGATTACCTTGCGTAATGACCCAGGCAAAGGGAATGGGGAGGGCATGACCAGGGTTATCAAAACCATCCTTGGCACCGTCTTTAGTCGCTGGAATGATGACAGTGTTAATGAGGTCCCAACCCGGGGGTACGGGTATCTCTGTGTGTTTGCCAGATACAGTGCTGGTGTTGCCAGATACAGTGCTACTGCTGCCAGATACAGTGCTGGTATTGCCAGATACGGTGCTGGTGTTGCCAGATACAGTGCTGGTGTTGCTTTCCGCATAGCAGGGCGAATAGATTGCAAAGTTCATGACGTTGCGGAACATCCAGTAGTAATTTGCCCCCTCACTTTCCCACCTTGACCTGTTTATTTGAAGGGGGACTGGGCGCATGTCTTGCAGGGGGTAGGGTAGGGATTTCCCCTCGGCTGACACATTCACACCTCAGTCAATATCATCAGAATAAACGCCACATACCACATTGTCCCAGCTGGGGTTCCAGCTAAAAAATAATGATGCAAGGAGAAGAATCTTGGCGCAGCCAGTAGTGGTGGTGGGCCCTTGCAAGTCCGCCTCCCTGCATATGTCCGTGGTGCGGTAGGTAGCCATAGCACCTTCTTGGGCATTTATGTGGTTTCCGAATGCACCCCTAGATAGCAGCAGAAGCAGCAGTGCCGTCAAAGCTGTACATTTAAGTTCCATGGTGTATTGCATTGTTGACCTTCTATCCTGGCCAGATTTTTTATTTTCGGCTACGACCAGCAGCTTCTAGGCAGCTCCTTGACTGATCCACTGGGCTATACACCAAGCTATCAACAGGTGTAGAATACTGATGGCATCAACGTCCAGGTGCACATAATTGCGTAAGCTTTGGCTGGATAGGCAGGCAGGAGAGCTGCCTAGAAGCTGTTGCTCATAGTTGACAAGAAAAGCACTGATGCTGGCAACGGCTCCTGCAAAGCAAATTTTGGGGTTTGGGTTTGGGTTTGGATTTGGGTTTGGGTTTGTTTGGGTTTGGGTTTGGGTTTGGGTTTGGGGTTTATTGGTTAGGTTGGTTGGGCTGATGTGTTTGGGTTTGATCCTGGCATTGGCTCCTGCAGGGCAAAGGTTTGGGACTTCAGGACTTCCCGACTTTGGGACTTTAGTGGTTTGGTGGTTTGGCGGCTTGGTTGCTTAGTTGTTTGGGGGGTTGGGGGGTTGGGGATTTGGAACTTTGGGACTTTGGTGGTTTGGTGCTTTGGTGGTTTGGGGGCTTGGTTGCTTAGTTGTTTGGGGGTTTGGGGATTTGGAACTTTGAGACTTTGGTGGTTTGGTGGTTTGGTGGTTTGGGGGCTTGGTTGCTTGGTTGCTTAGTTGTTTGGGGGTTTGGGGATTTGGAACTTTGGGACTTTGGTGGTTTGGTGGTTTGGTGGTTTGGGGGCTTGGTTGCTTAGTTGTTTGGGGGTTTGGGGATTTAGAACTTTGGGACTTTGGTGGTTTGGTGGTTTGGGGGCTTGGTTGCTTAGTTGTTTGGGGGTTTGGGGATTTGGGACTTTGGGACTATGGGACTTTGGTGGTTTGGGGGCTTGTTTGCTTGGTTGTTTGGGGGTTTGGGGGGTTTGGGACTTTGGGACTTTGGTGGTTTGGTGGTTTGGTGGTTTAGTGGTTAAGAGGTTTTGGTGGTTTGGGGGTTTGGGGGATTGGTGGCTTGGTGGTTTGGTGGTTTGATGGTCTGGGGGGTTCTTGGGTTGGGGGGGTGGGACTTTGGGATTTGGGGGTATGGTGGTATCGTGGTTTGGTTGTTTGGAATTTTAATGGTTTGGTGTTTTGTGGTTTTGTGGTTTGGTTGTTTGGCGGTTTGGTGGTATCCTGGTTTGGTGGTTTGGTGGTTCGGTGGTTCGGTGGTATGGTGGTTTGGTGGTATGGTGGTATCGTGGTTTGGTGGTTTGGTGGTTAGGTGGTTAGGTGGTATGGTGGTTTGGTGGTTTGGTGGTTAGGTGGTTAGGTGGTTAGGTGGTTTGGTGGTTTGGTGGTTTGGTGGTTTGGTGGTTAGGTGGTCGGTGGTATGGTGGTTTGGTGGTTTGGTGGTTTGGTGGTTAGGGTATTTGGGGGTATCGGTGTGTGGGGGTTGGGGGGTTTATGGGTTTGGGGGGTTTCGGGGGGATTTGGGGAGGGGTGAGGTTTTTTTGGGTTGGGTGTTGGGTGTTGGCTGTTGTGGGGGCGGGGGTCCCCGGGTTTTGGGGTTTGGGGTTTGGGTTTTGGTGTTTGGGGGTTTGCGGTTGGGGGTTCGGGGTTGGGGTGGTGGTTAGGGGGTCGGGGATTGGGGGTTTGGGGGTTGCGTGTGGGTTGGGGGTTGGGGGTTGGGGTTGGGGGCTGTGGCTCTGGGTTTGAGGGTGTTGGGGTTGGCGGGTCGGGGGTCGGGGGCTGGGTTGGGGGTTTGGTGTTTTGGGGTTGGGTTGGGGGGCTGGGGGCTGTGGGCTTGGTGTTGGGTGTTGGGTGTTGGGTTTCGGGGGTTCGGGGTTGGGGGCTGGGTGGCTGGTGTTGTGGGTTGGGGGTTCCGGGTTGCTTTTTCGGGTTGGTTGTTTTGGTGTTGGGCTTTTTTGGGTGTGGGGGGTTTGGGGGGGGGCGGGTCGGGGGGGTTGGGGGTTGGGGCTGCGGGCTGGGTTGTGTTGGGCTGGCTGTGTGGTGTTGGGCTGTTGGGTGTTGGGTGTTGGGGGTTGGGGGTTGGGGTTTGGGGGTTGGGGGTTGGGGTTTGGGTTTGGGGTTTGGGGGTTGGGGTTGGGGGTTTGGGGGTTGGCAGTTGGGGTTTGGGGTTTGGGGGATGGGGGTTGGGGGTTGGGGGTTGGGGGTTGGGGGTTGGGGGTTGGGGGTTGGGGGTTGGGGGTTGGGGGTTGGGGGTTGGGGGTTGGGGGTTGAGGTTGGTGTCGGGGTTGGGGATGGGGTTGGTCTGATGTGGTTTGATCCCCGGATTGCCTCCTACAGGGGAAAGGTTTGGATTGTTTACCGGCAATATGTGTTAGATGGTCTGCACATGGAAATCTTAAATCTGTCAGCTGCACTGCTGGAAAGCCCATCATGCATGTTTCAGACACACTAGCTAGCTTTAAGTTTGGCCCAAAGACGGGGGAAGGGAGCTGCCTAGAAGCTGCTACGTGTAGCTTAAAAAAAGATACAGAGGTAACAAAGGGCTGCAACTGGGCTGCAAGGGGGGATAATGTGTTCCTTGGTTTGGGTTTGAGGTGGGGAGTGGGGTTGGGTGGAGTGTCGACTAGGGATATGGCTCAACCAACAGTATTTATGGGTTTTAGTTCTGTTAAAAAAAGATTTTCGCCTCAAAGGGTGGGTTTCCCACTTTCCCTGCACTAGTCCTGGACTGGGTGGATTCCATATGATGTGGCAAAGTGTTTCCTACACTGAACGAGCAAGTAGGCGCCCTTAGGCGGTGCCAACCCGCGATCTATCACACCGGCACCACCAGTCTAAGAGTCGCCCAGGTTGGTTAAAGTATAGGATATTGCTGCTGTGGCTGGGGCTGCAAAAGCATGTCAGAATACTCACCCGAATAGAAGATAAATTAACTTCACATACGGTAGTCTTCATTCATCTCAATTAAGATAATTTATATTGGCTACTTATATACCATTATACTGCCTACCCCTGGACTGTAGCATACATACACATACATATCACATATGAATGAACTAAACCATGATTTAATGGGGCTGCAAAAGCAAGTCAGAATCAGGGTACAAAATTAAATTAAACCAATAAATATATCATTTTATTATATTTTATTGCTTAAAAATAATATTTATAATACATCCAAAAATGATTATGAGATATTTAATATATATAATTAATATTATTAATAATTATATTAATAATATAATAGAACTTATATTATATATAGATTAGAATACAATAATATATATAAAATATCAAGATAAATTATAGAATCTTATACTAAATAATTTATCTAATATTATAATATATATAATAATGATATATGTTATAATAATATATTAAATAATAATAGATATAATAATAATAATAATATATTATAATAATGCAATATACTGTAATATATAATAACAATATGTGTAAGTATAATCTGTTATATAATATATTCAATATTTAATCTTTAATATTTAATTTTATGTTTCTATATATAAATTGTCATATATTATAATATAAATAATTATTGTATATATTGTATTATTATAATATATATTAATATTATTATATTATTATCTACTTATTTATTATAATCATGAATATTAAATACATATATTTTATATTATAATAATTATTTATATTATATTTAATATTATTGTTTTATCTGTTATTTTTATACATTTAAGGAAAATCACAACTTCAGGATGACCCCCAGATCTGCTGCCTGAGACGCGACAAATTGTATATCCTGCGTCCTGCGACGCAACGGATGAACGGACCCTTATACGTTGCGTCTGCGACGAAGGACGCTGTGTCCTGAACAATCCTGGTCAGAATATTCACCCGTGTAACGCCAGGAATACCAGACCTGGCGTATGATTGACCAATTCGTACACTTCACTCCAGACTCCGTCTTTTAACTGTTAGGGAGATAGCTGCCCTGAGGCAAATGTTTAACAAAACGACCTGTAAGACGTGTTTGACGGTGCATCTTGTTTCAGTCAAGGGGTAGCCAAATAGGCTAAAGGGACTAGCCCAACCATTTTTTAAAATTATGATATCAGGAGGAGCCAAATGAAAAAAGCGCTGATGAATTGAACCCTCCAAACATTATTCTGCCAACGGGGGCTCTGAGTTCGTGCTACCGTGGGTAATAATTAATTGTCGCGATGGTACCGGTATACAATAATGGCCTGAAAAATTTGCGGTTTCGCGAAATGCTCCAAAAGTGCAGAGCAGGACCAACAGCAAAAGTGCGGTATAGCAACAAATTCCAGCAAGGCCATTTTCCTACCCTGATCAAGACTTTCCAAGCTTTCAAGCCCCGTGGAGGTCGTAGAGTGAGTGAGCCGGGCGGTAACTTCGGCGAGAGAGCTACAAACAGGCTCTTATACCCGCAGATTGGATCTTGGAGACTCCAGATTTTGATCTACAAACAGGCTCTTATATCCGCAGATTGGATATTTTAATACGAATGCTTTGATTTACACTGATTATGTTACTGCTAAATAAGGCAAGCAGCCTTATATGCTGGGGCAATGCAACCAGGTTCAAGTTCAAGTTTAGACCCGCAACGTCTGAGGAATGGAGCTGTAATATCGGCAATACACTGTTAATCATCCGTTGAATGGATAGAACCTTTCAAACGTAAACCTCGAACCTCAAAGGGGGTAGGTAAGTATATTTGGTTACACGTTTTGGCATGTCTCTAGGTCGCTGTTCCCTCGATCGAGACATTTTTTATCTATCTTCCGTTGAAAGCCTCCATGTATTCGCATTCGTATATTTCGCCCTAAACAGCCCCAAAGATGTGTGCATAATTAGCATGCTTCAGGACTCTTACAAAAGTTAGATATACAATCCCTGTTGCAGGTCACTAGTTTGAATCTACCAAGCATACCGTATTCTACCCATTCAGAAGTTAAGGCCACCCAACATGGGAGATATGACCTGTACCATATCAGGCCATTTCCAGTCCTTATAATAAAGGCTAGCATACCGAACCGCAGCAGTCGGAGGGGCAAAATCGCGCAGTTTATGACAATATAAATTCAGGCAATGTGATGGATGGCACAATTTGATGGCGATTGATCGGCTCCCTGGCTCGATCTGTGCTCCGTGAAGCTCGTGGGAGTCAGTTACGTAGCCAAAGTTTAGGTTTTTTTCCAGGTCGAATAGTTACGAAACCTTAACAGCTCATGACCCTATCAGCTCCTCTCCTTGCCTTCTCGCTGCTAGTAAGTGTGTGTTTCTAACAGATAATTATCCCCTTAGGCAGCCTTAGGAGGTTGTTTATACCCTTCGGGACTGGTTTCTCGCGGACGTCAAATTGGCGATGACCTGTAACTCTGAAACCTCATCGAGGGAATCCTGGAGAGAATCCTTGGTGCTCGCCGCTGCACGCTGGCAGCAAGGATTGGCGCACGGAAATTGTTTTCAGTGGGGTCTGTGAAATGGTCGTTGAAATGGCTGTGGAAATAGCTGTTGTACTGTTTGGAGTCATTTTGCGTCCAGACCGCCAGCGTGGACTTCAGCGGGAGCAGGGCGGGAGGGTCAGAGATCCCGCTGAAGTTTTGCATTCCGCAGAAGTCCACGTCGGTGAAAAAGCCAGCGTAGACTTCAGCGGAACTTCAACGGTGACCCAAACCCCCACTGACTGGAAACCAGAGAGAGGGATGCCACGGGACCGAGTTTCTCTGCTGGAAACACACCTAACTCGCACGGGTCACCAAATGATCATAATGGGCAATTCGCTCCCCAATTTGCATGCTTTTGGCTCGCCAATTTCGCCCGCCAATTTGCTTTCCAAAATCTCTAGGACGAGAAACCTTCGGCCTCCCCTAAGTCCCAACCACGAACTCGGGCAGCGGGGCAGGCTCCCTCGTCCAGTTTACTCACTCTGACCCGCAAACCCGCGGCGCAACACATGAGCCTACCCCCGCAAGAGCCGCTCAAGGAAACAACCCCTTGAGCAAGAGTAAGACGCTGCAACCACCCATCTAGCTACCTCTGCATCACCCGACCCCTCAGAACATGGGGTAGAAAAGAAAAAGATAAGCAGTAGGCCAAGTCGGCGTGATTAAGGGGTACTAGATGCATAACCAGGTCTGATGAAATTACACCACTTTCGTACATCCCAACCAAAAAACAAAGGCATGCCTATGCATGTCATCATAAACCCCACCACTTCCTCAGTGTGTGTGTGTGTGGTGGTTGGGGTGGTGATTGGGGTGGGGGTGTGGGTGGGGGTGGGGAGGGCAGATCGGAAGCTACACAACACAAGACATCCAGCATCATTATCATCATCTACACTCTTGTTTGCATTAATCGGATTCACATGGAACCATGCATCTCACCGTCAAGCCACCCTTATTCAATCTGATCGTATCACCCAGGTGCTTATTATTGCATATCACATAGCACATCTCGTCGCCTGAAGGAGTCCCTACCGCCTGGATGGTGACACATACTATGTCTGCCATAGTGACTTTCCCCAGCGGCGGCGTACGGGAGGGTCCCCTCGTCCCACCACGCCCCTCCTGGCGTTATCTTTTCTTTTAGCACATCTCGGCTTATAGTTGCACATTCTATCATAGCATAGCTTGTCATTACACATTTTGTCACTGTATGGCTTATCACTACACAGATTATCACTGCATAGCTTGTTCATTGCAAAACATACCATGGCATAGCTTATCATAGCATAGCAGAGCAGAGCATAGAAGAGCTCAGCATTGCATAGCTTATCATAGCATAGCAGAGCAGAGCTCAGCATTGCATAGCTTATCACAGCATAGCAGAGCAGAGCTCAGCATTGCATAGCTTATCACAGCATAGCAGAGCAGAGCTCAGCATTGCATAGCTTATCATAGCATAGCATAGCAGAGCTCAGCATTGCATAGCTTATCATAGCATAGCATAGCAGAGCTCAGCATTGCATAGGTTATCATAGCATAGCATAGCAGAGCTCAGCATTGCATAGCTTATCATAGCATAGCATAGCAGAGCTCAGCATTGCGTAGCTTATCATAGCATAGCATAGCATAGCTCAGCATTGCATAGCTTATCATAGCATAGCATAGCAGAGCTCAGCATTGCGTAGCTTATCATAGCATAGCATAGCAGAGCTCAGCATTATATAGCTTATCACAGCTTATCACCACACAGATTATCACTGCATAGCTTGTTCATTGCAAAACATACCATGGCATAGCTTATCATATCATGGCATAGCAGAGCTCAGCATTGCATAGCTTATCACTACACAGCTTATCACTGCATAGCTTGTTCAGTGCAAAGCATATCATGGCATAGCTTAGCAATGCAGAGCAGAGCTCAGCATTGCATAGCTTATCACTACACAGCTCATAACTAAATAGCTTGTTCTGTGCAAAACATATCATGGCAAAGCTTATACTAGCATAACAGAGCACACCATTGCATAGCTTATCACTCCATAGCTGATAACAGCATAGTTTATTACAACACCGGACAACATAGCTTTTTACTACATAGCTGATCACAACATAGCACAGAGGGATAGCTTGTCACTGCACGGCTTATCATCACACAACATATCACAGCTTAGCGTATCACCACCTAACTTATTACTGCACCTCATATCACTGCACCTCATATCACCACACAACTTATCATCACACAGCATATCACAGCTTAGCGTATCAACACACAACTTATCACTGCACCTCATATCACTATGCAACTTATCATCACACAGCATATCACAGCTTAATGTATCACTGCACAACTTATCACTGCACCTCATATCTCTATACAACTTATCATCACACAACATATAACAGCTTAGCGTATCACCACACAACTCATCACTGCACATCGAATCGCTACACAGCGTGCCGTAACATAGCCTATCACAGCTCAACACAATCAACACAGCTTATCACAACACAGAACAACACAGCACATGTTATCACGCACAGCACAGCTTATCACTGCACAATCGATCACACCATACCTTAGCACAGCGCATCCCCACATAGCTAATCACTATTCAGCTTATCGAGGTACAGCTTATGGTTGCATAGCTAATCACTATTTAGCTGATCATTGCGCAGCCTATCGCGGTTCAGCGTATGGTTACATAGCTAATAACTATTTAGCTGATCATTGCGCAGCTTATCGCGGTTCAGCGTATCGTTGCATAGCTAATCACTATTTAGCTGATCATTGCGCAGCTTATCGCGGTTCAGCGTATTGTTGCATAGCTAATCACTATTTAGCTGATCATTGCGCAGCTTATCGCGGTTCAGCGTATGGTTACATAGCTAATCACTATTTAGCTGATCATTGCGCAGCTTATCGCGGTTCAGCGTATTGTTGCATAGCTAATCACTATTTAGCTGATCATTGCGCATCTTATCGCGGTTCAGCGTATTGTTGCATAGCTAATCACTATTTAGCTGATCATTGCGCAGCTTATCGCGGTTCAGCGTATTGTTGCATAGCTAATCACTATTTAGCTGATCATTGCGCAGCTTATCGCGGTTCAGCGTATTGTTGCATAGCTAATCACTATTTAGCTGATCATTGCGCAGCTTATCGCGGTTCAGCGTATTGTTGCACAGCTAATCACTATTTAGCTGATCATTGCGCAGCTTATCGCGGTTCAGCGTATTGTTGCATAGCTAATCACTATTTAGCTGATCATTGCGCAGCTTATCGCGGTTCAGCGTATTGTTGCATAGCTAATCACTATTTAGCTGATCATTGCGCAGCTTATCACGGTTCAGCGTATCGTTGCATAGCTAATCACTATTTAGCTGATCATTGCGCAGCTTATCGCGGTTCAGCGTATGGTTACATAGCTAATTACTATTTAGCTGATCATTGCGCAGCTTATCGCGGTTCAGCGTATTGTTGCATAGCTATCACTATTTAGCTGATTAATTCGCAGCTTATCGCGGTTCAGCGTATTGTTGCATAGCTATCACTATTTAGCTGATCACCACACAGCTTATCGCGGCACAGTTTATCGTCGCATAACTTATCACTACACACATTATCGCTGCATAGATCATCACAGCACAACAAACCATGGCTTATCACCGTATAACTAATCACTGCACAGCTTATCACTGCATATGCCTATCATAGCGGAACACAGCATAGCTTATCACTGCACATCTTATCCCAACAGAGCGTAGCATAGCTTATTAATCTCCATAGCTTATCAGTGCACATCTTGTCGCAACATAGCATAGCATAGCATAGCGTATTCATCTCCATAGCTTATCAGTGCCCATCTTGTCGCAACATAGCATAGCATAGCTTATTAATCTCCATAGCTTATCACTGCGCATCTTATTGCAACAAACCATAGCGTAGTTGATTCATATGCACATCTTATCGCAACATGGCACAACATAGGTAATTACTGCACATCTTATCGCAACAAAGCATAGCATAGTTGATTCATATGCATATCTTATCGCAACATGGCACAACATAGGTAATTACTGCACATCTTATCGCAACAAAGCATAGCGCAGTTGATTCATGTGCACATCTTATCGCAACATGGCACATAGGATATCACTGCACATCTTATCGCAACATAGCACAGCATAGTTTATTAATCTGCATAGCTTATCACTGCACATCTTATCGCAACATATCATAGCATAGTTTATTCATCAGCATAGCTAATTAATGCACATGTTCTGGCAGCATAGCACAGCATGGCTTATCAGCGCACATCTTATCGATACATATAATAGCATAGTTTATTGATCTGCATAGCTTAACACAGCACATCTTATCGCAACATAGCATTGTTTAGTAATCAGGATAGCTTATCACTGCACATCTTATCGATACAAATAATAGCATTGTTTATTGATCTGCATGGCTTATCAATGCACATCTTATTGCAACACAGCATAACATGGTTTGTCAATCTGCATGGCTAAACATCGCACATCTTATCGCAACATAGCATAGTTTAGTTTATTAATCAGCATAGCTTTTCACTGCAGTCTTATCACACCATAGATAGCACAGCATAGCTTATGACTGCACTTAGTATCGCAACATTGCACAGCATAGCTTATCACTGCACATCTTATTTCGACATAGCAAAGCATAGTTTATTGATCTGCATAGCTTAACACTGGACATCGTATCGCAACATAGCAGAGCATAGCTTATCACCGCACATCTTATCGCAACAATGTTCAGCATAGCTTATCGTCGCACATGTTATCCCAACAGAGCATTGAATATTGTATTCATCTGCACAGCTTGTCACTGCACATCTTATCGCAACATAGCATATACTTTTGTATTAATCTGTATAGCTTAACACTGCACATCGTTTCGCAACATAGCACAGTTAATTAATCTGCATAGCTTATCACTGCACATTGTATCAAAACATAGAACATTCTCGTTTATTAATCTGGATAGCTTAACACTGCACATCGTATCGCAACATAGCATAGTTTATTAATCTGCATAGCTTATCACTGTACATCGTATCGAAACATAGCATAGTGTATTAATCTGCATAGCTTATCACTGTACATCGTATCGCAACATAGCATAGTTTATTAATCTGCATAGCTTATCACTGTACATCGTATCGCAACATATGCCTATCATAGCAGAACACAGCGTAGCTTATCCCAACACAGCACAGAATAGCTCTTCATCTGCACATCTTATCACAACATAGCATAGTTTTGTTTATTAATCAGCATAGCTTACCACTGCACGCCTTATCGCAACACAGCACAGCTTAGCTTATCACTGCACACCCTATCACAACACAGCATTGCTTACCACAACACGGCACAGAATAGCTCTTCATCTGCATAGCTTATCACCGGACACCTTATCACAACATTGAACAGCATAGTTTATTACTCAGCATAGCTTATCACTGCACATCTTATCGCATCATAGCATAGCATTTGGCATGCAACAACTCGCCGCTGCCCCGAAATACACACCACGCAGCAGCAGGAGTGTTGTTCCCGCAGCATGAAGCATGTAGTTCTATGGTTCTGTTAAGACTTACCTTGTGATATGTTGGAGCATGAATACGAATAATGCACTAGTTGCAGTAAGTAAAAGAGGGCTAAACAGTTATAACGGCTGTGTAAGTAGAAAGAATGAGGTAGCTTGGTAGCTGAATAGCTACATGTAACCCATGTGCGTATCGACAACGTGGGACTATCATCTCTCTCTGCCTTGTACCAACATGATCCCAAGGGATTTTTTTTTCTACGGTATCTATGAGGACCTCATTCAACTATTTATATGCAGCGTTGCTTGCGACGCTAAAAAATGGCGGAGAAAGTTCGCGACGGAGCAACAGGTGGCAACAGAAGCGAGTTAGTTATGAGACCAATGGATGACTTGTCATCTCGGTCAGACAAACAGTCAGACGAACGGATGGTCAGTCGGTCGGTCGGTTGGTTGGTCGGTCGGTCGGTCGGCCTGTCGGCCAGTCCGTCGGTCGGTAAAAATAAATAAATGGGTAACCCTTGAAGAGGGGCTCCGCCAAAAATAGGTTGTGCGTGATAACATTCTAGGGGAAGGTTTATATACTTCATGGGATATGGAGGATTTGTTTTGATCGGCTAGGTACTAGCCAGACTTTTGCTCAGGTTTTGGGGGTTAATTTTTACTCTTGTTTTTAATGCTAGTTTCGCAAGGCGGATATTTCTCTGCTACCCCATGATCTGGCAATCAAAATAAAATTCCTTTCACAACTAAAAAATCCATCCAGCCAACCATGAACCTCTGAGGTGAGCTGTTCTTCCGTTCTTGTTCCCAATTAAAACAACTTAAATCATGCTTATATCGATGTAGGTCATACAGATGGGCATCAACCGTTGCCCGGAGAGGACGGATAATGGTTGTGGGAGACTGAAGGGTTTGTACCAGAGGGTGGTGCCAAAAGGAAGCTAAATCTTGAGCATCCATGGTGGACAAAGTTAGTGTCACCCTCCAGGTGGTAGGATCTCCTTCATGCGAGGCGTGGCAGCAATGCTTTGGGAAGGTGTGAATCTTTGATGTTTGTATGATTTAAATTCTGAATGCAAATAATGGCTATTTGTGATGAAGTTTGTAAATCTCCCGCGTGTTTGAACACCCCTTCAACAAGTACTTGGCAACAACGCCAAGGATGGAGCAGATAAGTAAGAAGTGAACAACTTGGTTGGCTTCCGCAATCTTTTGGAGAGCTCGGCTCATCTCACGAGTCAGAAAAATCAAGGCACCTTGGCCCACAACAGGTGAACAAATTGGGGTGTGTGGTGTGGGGTCTAATGGGTCTCATTATCATTTGTCTTCATTTGCGAGACTGCATTCTGTGCCCTGGAATGTGGTCCAGTAATGGTAGGATTGGATTGTTACATGGTTTGTCAGCATATTCTGGGCTGCTCACCAACCTCCAATTTAAATTCCCCCTGCGCGGAACCCACCAACGGAAACTAGGGGACATTCTTCTATAAATAGTGTGCACAGATAGATCATCAAATCAAGCTACATTTGTTTGTCATTGACTTGTCTTTGTTTTCAAAGGATTTTCACCCGCGGAGGCGTGACCCCTTACATAAACCAAAGACATCGATAGAATCCTGGGGACAAGTTCGCCTGCAACGCTAAACATTGGCGGAGAGTGATCGCGAGGGAGCGACAGGTGGCAACAGAAGCGAGTTAGTTACGAGGCCGTTGGCTGACGTGTCAGGCTTCATCACGGTCAGATGGATGGATGGATGGATGGTTGGATGGATGGTCGGACGGACAAATGGGTAACACTGGGGGCTCCCGCCCCCCAGAAGGGGGGGCTCCGCAAAAAAGTACATGGCCAACTTGAACTCCTTGATCAAATGTTTATATAGTTTAATACGTAAATGCTGTGCATGTTAGTGTTGTTGCGGACTGCCGCACAAGTGTGACAGCACAGGATCAGACACGAAGCCATCGCAACAGTCCATTCTGTCTAAGGGGGTCATATGATATCCAAACACTCATTCCCTAGTACATCTACCAGACCATACCGTTACACTCTTTCCTCCTCTAGGAGTCCGTCCTCGGACTCAGAGTCGTAATTGATTGTAATCGGTAGGTGGGATATATATACTTAGGAACACTCGATCATCGTGCATTTTGATTAGATTCCATTCCTTGCCAGCGTCACCTTGTCGGTTCCATGGTACCAGTTCGAGAGGACCAGTTGGCTTTGGTAAGTATCTCTTTGGTCGTGCTCCTAGTGGATTACACGAAATCGCTTACTGAGCGATTCGAACTTGGGTCGCAAGGCCTTAGCACCAGCTCCAAAACCAGTGTGTCAGCACATGATCAGACACTAAGCCATTACAAAAGTTCATTCTGTCAAAGGGAGTCATATTATATTCAAACACTCATTCCCTAGCACATATACCAGACCATACCGTTACAACGATAGCACGGAGGGAATGTCTCTACATCTTCCACGGCAGCAAGTCTGAAATTGTGAACCTGGTCAGGGCTCGGACTTTAGACCCGTATGATTGATGCTAGGTAAGACGGCTTTAGACCCGTATGATTGATGCTGGGTAAGACGGCTTTAGACCCGTATGATTGATGCTAGGTAAGACGACTTTAGACCCGTATGATTGATGCTAGGTAAGACGGCTTTAGACCCGTATGATTGATGTTGGGTAAGACGACTTTAGACCCGTATGATTGATGCTGGGTAAGACGACTTTAGACCCGTATGATTGATGCTAGGTAAGACGGCTTTAGACCCGTATAATTGATGCTAGGTAAGACGGCTTTAGACCCGTATGATTGATGCTAGGTAAGACGACTTTAGACCCGTATGATTGATGCTGGGTAAGACAACTTTAGACCCGTATGATTGATGCTGGGTAAGACGACTTTAGACCCGTATGATTGATCCTGGGTAAGACGACTTTAGACCCGTATGATTGATGCTAGGTAAGACGACTTTAGACCCGTATGATTGATGCTAGGTAAGACGACTTTAGACCCGTATGATTGATGCTAGGTAAGACGACTTTAGACCCGTATGATTGATGCTGGGTAAGACGACTTTAGACCCGTATTATTGATGCTGGGTAAGGCGACTTTAGACCCGTATGATTGATGCTGGGTAAGACGACTTTAGACCCGTATGATTGATGCTAGGTAAGACGACTTTAGACCCGTATGATTGATGCTGGGTAAGACGACTTTAGACCCGTATGATTGATGCTGGGTAAGACGACTTTAGACCCGTATGATTGATGCTAGGTAAGACGACTTTAAACCCGTATGATTGATGCTAGGTAAGACGACTTTAGACCCGTATGATTGATGCTGGGTAAGACTATGCCACACGGCCAAAGCTCGATTCATGCCTCGTCATAAGGCGTACTATTTATTTATTTCAAATGATAGCATGCAGGGTGAGTCTAGGGTTCAGCGAGAGGTGAAAAGCATGCATTAGGGAAAGTATGGGGGTAAGTAGTGCAGAAGCTGGCAACAGACAGGTCAGCCCCCTCTATTCTAAGCAAGCAGCGGTTGTTGGTGATGTTGACGAATGAGGAAAAGGCACACAAGTAACTACAGCTGTGGGTGGCAGAGAGGAATCCAAAAGCCTGTTTCGTGTCCATAGTCTCTAAGCAGCGCCAACTGTCGCTCTGATAGGGCATAATGTCGGCCCCGAAGTTAATTCCGCCTGGCTGAGCCCTGCAAGCATGAGCGAACAACATTGTTCAAGCTTAGAAAGCCATTTTGTGCACCCGGTTTTACTCAGTTTTTTCTTGAGCACCCTAAACGTTATATAGTTTATTTTGAAGTTTTTAAAATATGATGGGAATTGTCAAATAGTCTGGCCACTTCCCTCTTCCAGAACATTCTGGTCCCATCCCTTCCCTGCTCCTCCCTCTCACCTTTCATTACTAACCCATCCCTTCCCTTCCCTGCTCCTCCCTCTTACCTTTCATTACTAACCCATCCCTTCCCTGCTCCTCCCTCTGACCTTTCATTACTGACCCATCCCTTCCCTGCTCCTCCCTCTGAACTTTCATTACTAACCCATCCCTTCCCTGGTCCTCCCTCTTACCTTACATTACTAACCCATCCCTTTGCTGTGCCTGCCTCTTCTCTTTCAGTCCTGACCCATCCCTGCCCTGCTCCTGCCTCTGCATTTGCCCTTTCATTACTGACTTTACCCTGCCGCGCACCCGCTCCTGCCCTCGCCATTGCCCCTCCCCCCCCATACACACACACACAGCCAAAGCAGTCACACCTGTAGTCCCAGGAAAGCCTTGGTGGGTTGCCTTCAGTGCTAGGAAGAGGAAAGGGTTTGATGAGACCACCCTTTCAAGCCATCATCTCGGGCACACATGGCACCTGCAATAAAGGAAATACCGTATGTTTGCTACAGTCCAGGGGTAGGTCAAATAGGCTGTAAGGACTTGCTCAACAATGACAAGAAGGCCCAAAAAGAAAAAGCATGATGAAGTGAACCCCTTAACAATCGTTTTATGGACGGGAACCCTGACCTTGTGCTACAGTAATTTAATTATACAAGGGATGTAGGACGAAGTCAGGGCCTCCGCCGATGAAACGATTGTTAAGGGGTTAAGTTCATCATTATATTTCTTTTTGGCCCTTCTTGTCACTGTCTCTGCCTCTGCCTTTCTTTCTGAATCCTCGGTGGCAGTGGTTTGTGTACTGTATGGGGTACCTGCAAAGGTAATGATAACCCCTGGTGGGGCGTTGTATTAAGGGAACCCGTCGTACGCGGGCAGAGAACGGTCTACCACCTCGACTGGACAAGCTGCCATCGCGGTTGAAAATGACCTACAATGCTAAGGGTGACCGTAGGGGGAATCAAACTCCCGACCCTTCTTCGTTTAAGCGATTTGGTGTACAGCTAGACCAATCGTATCACTGGAATGGACTCCCTACAAAAAGCGACCCCACTCGCTTTTGGCAGCTGAAGCTAGGTTTACCGTGGAATTAGGGACAAGGTGACAAACAAACAGACTACCCACCCACCTACCCACCCTCCCACCCACCCACCCAACCACACAAACACACACATGCACATGCACTTATACCGTGGAATTAGGGCCAAGGTGACAAACAAACAGACAAACCTACCAACAGACAAATATGTGAACATGGAGCCTTCAGCCCCCTCAAGAAGGGGGCTCTGCCAAAGGGAGGATCACTTGTTATGTTGGATTGACTCCGCCACCCACCCTCTAATGCGAAAATCCTTATTGTAAATAAAGAGCATACCTGAGGGATAATATCATATTCAAAGGCGATAGCCCTGATGTTGACCGTCTCAGAAATCCTCTTGTTGAACACGTCGTCGCCTGCATTTGGTGGTGGGGTGCATAGCTTTTATTTTCAGCCAGGAGAAGCAGCTTCTAGGCAGCTCCCCGAGCCAGCCACTGGGCCAAGCCCCAAGTTTTTAGCAGTGCGCCTACTCTTGTCTGTAGGAGTGGCAACGCTATTCAAACTGAATCCTCGATGTCCCTGGTTTGTGTTGGGAGACCCACCCCCCGGGGTGAAATATCTTTCACAACTAAAAAAGGTGCTGGATAGACAATTCTGCCAGGTTCCATTTGCAATACATTGCTGTAGGTTGGCTGGGTAGCCCGCCAGGGGTGCTGCCTAAAAGCTGCTGCTGCTGCTGTTGGTGGTGTGGTGTGTGTGTATGTCTGTGAGTGAACCTACTGTTGTCGCGCCCAGGCCGGGCTGCACTGGTGATGGGTGGTGGGTGTGCATGTATGTGTGTGAGGTAACCTACTGTGAACCTACTGTTGTCAACCTCAGGCCGGGCTGCACAGGTGGTGGTAGTGGGGTTGGGGGTTGGGGGGTTGGGGGGTTGGGGGGTGGGGGGGGGGGGGGAGGTGCGTGTGCATGTATGTGTGAATGAACCTACTGTGAACCTACCGTTGTCGCCCTCAGACCGGGCTGCACATGTGGTGGGGTGGTGGGCGTGTATGTATGCATGCGGGTGATTGAACCTATTATGAACCTCATATTGTTGCCAACAGGCCCTCGGGCTGCACAGGGTATTGTCTTTGTTGTGTGTATGTTGTAACAGTCCAGGGGTAGCCAAATAGGCTCAAGGGACTTGCCCAACCATCATATGGAGCGGCTACATCAAAAAGACATGTCAGATTAACTGACCCCCCCCAAAAAATATTTTTACCGGCTTAGTCCCTGAGTTCATTTTACAGTGATACAATAATTTTGCGATACTCGTCACATTTTTGAATACCAGCATTCGGTGGCTCCAACAAACCAACCACCAGCCTCCCACCCCCCCAACCCCAAAACCACCACCCCATTTTGGGACTCGTCATACTTTTGAATACCTGCATTGGGAGGAGCAAACAGAAGGGCATCCACCTGGATCAGGTTCAGCCCTGGGATGGCCTCATTGATGTACTGCTGGACCAGATATGAGAGGATAGTGCTGGTTCCAGCTCCCCGAGAGTAGGCTGAGATAGACAAGTGGTGAATGCGACCTGTCAGTCATAAATAATAAATCATGCATAATAAATAATTAATGACAAATACTGAACAATAAAGAATACATACTAATAATAAATAATAAATGAGCAATAAGAAATATCTCCATAAGTGCCTAAGTCCCAAAACGCCCTAAGTTGGTACAAGATTGTAGTACAGAGCCGTACAGGCCCCAAAATGCTCAGAATCGAATTCTGTCGAATTCTGTCTGGCCCAACTTTTGCGCAATTGGGTCAGCTACGCGCACATGTATTTCTGGTCCGCCTTCGCATGCGGTCGCGAGCAGCTTTGTGCGGAAGGCCGTTGGCAGTACATCAGATGTGCGATAAATCGTGGTGCAAATCCAGATCGCGCCAGACACGAGGCCGCGCGAGCTATTCCGAATCATGTTACCGCGGGACGAAAGGCTTATCAAACCCTTACCACAAGGTCGGAGGCTGCGCTTCAGCCTTGGCCTCGGAGTTTACTGAGATAGCAGTACAACTCGAAAATTCACCCAATCACCTCCCAAATTGAGATTTCACCCCCCTTTTCCAAATCAAAAACTAACTCCAGATGTGGATGTTTGAAACACAGTTGAAAAAGTTGTTTTTTTAATATGTTTTGAAAATAAATTCGAGTTTTGAAATTTAAAAAACCAAAAAGTTAGTCTTCGTGCTACGAAGCAAAGCTAAGACCCAAAATGAAACAATTCAGGTTGTGCAGCATTGTACCACACTTAGGGCACCCACAATATGTAAATAATCAGTATTTTGGGGGTCCATATTCACCCGTAATGCCCTGTGTACTGCCATCCAAAACCTGATGTAACAATTACTTGTGAGTTATAAGGAAAGATGTGCACAATAGGGCTACCTACTTTTATTTTACGAAAACTTGTTTTTGATAGCGATAGGCTCCGTTCCACTTCTTTGTAAAATCCGTACCGACTTAGGGAGCCCCATAGTGAAAACAATCACATGTTTTGCTTTGCCTGCTTCCCACAACTTGGGAGAACCCAACTCTGAGTATTTATATGTTGGACTGATGTGGTTAGGTAACTTATTAGCAAAAATGTTTTCTTTGGACTTGAGGTAATAGGTGAAAACCATCCGTACCACTCAGGGTTGGACTTAGGCACTTATGGAGATAATACATGAAACATGATAATTATAAAAAAAATCGAACATCAAACATAATACATAATACACAAAGCATGATAAATAATAATACTAAATAATCATTAATAAATAATAAGTGCCAGTTGAAGCATGGAAACACGTGATTTGATTTCGTCTGTGCCATGTTTGGTGAACTAAGTTTGGCGATTGAAAATCCGTGTAGAAGAAGAAGAAGAAAAACTAACCTGAGATGGACACGTGGTTAATGGGGCCCTTCACTACTTGCTCCTCCAGGATGGGCTGCAGTTCATCAAATACTTGAAGCGCAAGTTTTGAGAAGCCGGCATGGATGCCGCCCATGCCCTCCAGCCTGGGGTCGACCTTATCTGGGTCGGTGAAGGCGTAGTCAAAATCAATCATCCCCTCATACTTGGATATAGTGCTCCTCACGAAGATGACCATCATGTTACCTTTGTTGTGAAGGAGGGGGGATTAGGGGGTCAAACATGTCCACCAGTTAGTCTGTCCGGATTATTTTGTCAGGTTTCTTGAAAATGAGCCCCTAAAGTGTATCTATCTGTATATCTATCTATCTATATATCTTACAACAATGATAAGATATACATAGACGATACAAATTTCCAGAAGATCCGGTTCTAACATAGCAATTCACATAATGATTTTTTTAGCTTTCTATCCTGTTTCTACGTATAGTTTTAGCTTTCTTCGTCCCCCTACCAACTTGGCTATAACAATTAGCCGGAATACTTTTGGGAATTTTCAAAAACTCATGTTTTAAATTATCCAACCAAAAAGATTACCTTGCGTGATGACCCAGGCAAAGGGAATGGGGAGGGCATTCCCAGGGTTACCCAAATTATCATCGGCACCGTTGGAAGTTGATGGAATGATGACAGTGTTAATCAGGTCCCAACCCGGGGGTACGGGTATCTTTGCGAGTTTTCCAGATGCATTGCTGTTGTTGCCAGATACAGTGCTGCTGTTGCCAGATACAGTGCTGCTGTTGGCAGATACATTGCTGTTGTTGCCAGATACATTGCTGCTGTTGCCAGATACGATGCTGGTGTTGCCAGATACAGTGCTGCTGTTGCCAGATACAGTGCTGATGTTGCTATCCGCATAGCAGGGCGAATAGATCGCAAAGTTCATGACGTTGCGGAACATCCAGTAGTAATTTGCTCCCTCACTTTCCCACCTTGACCTGCTTATGACAAGGGGGACTGGGCGCATGTCTTGCAGGGGATAAGGTGGGGATTTTCCTTCGGCTGATACGTTCACACCTAAGTCAATATCATCAGAATAAGCGCCACAGACCAAATTGTCATAGCTGGGGTTCCAGCTAAACAGTACTGTTGCAAGGAGAAGAATCGTGGCACAGCCAGTAAAGGTGGTGGGCCCTTGCAAGTCCGCCTCCCCGCATATGTCCGTGGCGCGGTAGGTATCCTTAAAACCCTTTTGTGGGCCCGCGCTGGATGCACCCCTAGATAGCAGCAGAAGCAGCAGTGCCATTGAAGCCATATGTTTAACTTCCATGGTGTGTTGCTTGTTGACCTTCTATCCTGGCCAGTGCTTATTTTCGGCTACTAGCAGCAGCTCCTTGACTTATCCACTGGGCTTTATTTGGGGAACACCAAGCTTTCAGCAGGTGTACAAGCTTTCAGCAGGTGTACAATACTGATTGCATCAACGTCTAGATTGCGTTAGCTTCGGCTGGATATGCAGGCAGGAGAGCTGCCTAGAAGTTGTTGCTCATAGTTGACAAGTAAAGCAATGATGCTGACATCTGCTCCTGCAGGGGAAATGTTTTGTGTGTGTGTGCGTGTGTGTTGGTGTGTGTGTGTGTGCGTGCGTGTGTGTGTGCGTGCATGTGGGTGGGTGGGTGGGTGGGTGGGTGGGAGGGGGATGTGGATTGATCCTGGCATTGGCTCCTGCAGGGGAAATGTTTGGTTTGTTTTGGTCTGTTTTGTTGTGGCTTTGGTTTTGGCTCCGGCTCTGCTTCTGTTTAGTTGTAGTTGTGGTTGTAGGCTTATGCTTTGGGCTTTTGTCCTTAGGGCTTCAGGGGTTAGAGTTTAGGTCTTTAAGGTTTTAAGGCTTTAAGGCATTGGGGCATTGGGGCTTTGAGGCTTGGGGATTTGGGGCTTGGGGCATTGGGGCTTGGGGCATTGGGGCTTGGGGCTTTGGTGCTTGAGCCTTTGGGGCATACATTGGGGCATTGGGGCTTTGGGGCTTGAGGCTTTGGGGCTTGGAGCATTGGGGCTTGGGGCATTGGGGCTTGAGGCTTTGGGGCTTGGGGCTTTGGGGCTTGGAGCATTGGGGCTTGGGGCATTGAGGCTTTGGGGCTTGAGGCTTTGGGGCTTGGGGCATTGGGGTTTGGGGCTTTAGGGCTTGAGGCTTTGGGGCTAGGGTCATTGGGGCTTGGGACATTGGGGCTTTGGGGCTTGAGGCTTTGGGGCTTGGGTCATTGGGGCTTGGGACATCGGGGCTTGAGGGTTTGGGGCATTGGGGCTTGGGGCTCTGGGGCTTGAGGCTTGGGGCATTGGGGCTTTTGGGCTTGGGGCTTTGCTTGGGGCTGGGGGCTTTGGAGCTTTGGGGCTTTCGGGTAGGTTTTTTTTATTTCATATATTTATTGTTTGATTGATGTGGTTGGCTCTTGTCATTGGCTCCTGCAGGGCAAAGGTTTGGGTTTCTTACCGGTAATGTTTGTTATATGGGCTGCCCATGGCAACATTAAAGCTGTCAGCTGCACTGTTGGAATACCCATCATGGCAGCTTTCAGATACACTGGTTAGTTTCAAGTTTGGCCCAAGGAAGGGAGACAGGAGCTGCCTAGAAGCTTCTACGAGTAGCTCAAAAAAGATACAGAAGTAAAAAAGGTCATTTGTGTATTTTTGAAGTACATGTAGCAGCTTTTAGGCAGCTCCATTGTACGTTTTTTCTAATAAAATTCTGATTTTTGTCTCGAATGGCGGGTCTCCCTGCACTTGTCCTAGACTGGGACGATTATATGTGATGTGGCGAAGCCTTTCCTACTCGGAACGAGGAAGGAGGCGCCGACCCATGACCAATGACACCGGCACCACCAGTCTAAGAGTCGCCCAGGCTGATTAAGAGATAGGATGTTGCCGCTGCTGCTGTTGGGTCTGTAAAAGCATGTCAGAATACTTACCCGAATAGTAGATTCATTCATTATACACAATTTTAATTAATCTCAATGAAAATAAATCAGAGTGGTTAATATTAATTAACTTTACTATGATTTGATGAGGCTGCTAAAGCATGACGGAATATTCGCCAGGAAAACCAGACCTGGCAGATTTTTGACCAATGCTTACAGTTCACTACGTCACCTCAGACTCTGTATTTCAACGAGCGGTTTGAGGGATAGCTGCCCTGAGGCAACTGTGTAAAAAACAAACTACCTGCAAGGACGTATTTGATGGTGTCTGTTGTTGCAGTCCAGGGGCAGCCAAATAGGCTATAAGGACTTGCCGAATCATGATATCAGGAGGAGCTAAACGAAAAAAAGCTGATGAACTGAAGCCCACACAATTGTTTTACGGGGGCTCTGAGTTCGTGCTACTGTGAGTGATAATTTTCTGCGTTGGTACCGGTATACAATAATGGCCTGGATGGCCTGGAGAGGAGGAAACTCACCCCGCCTTCCTTTTACCATACATATATATGACAGCAACTGATCCAGAAGTATCGGACCATAACTTTTGAGTAACTCATGCGGGGCCGTTAAGCGATTTATCAGGCTTTGAGTAGACTTGTTGTGCTTCAGGAATAAAAATGTGCGGTTTCTCAAAATGCCCCAAAAGGGCACAGAAGGGGTAAAACTAAAATGCGATGTAGCGACAAAATTCCTGGAAGGCCATTTTCCTACCCTGAGCAAGACCTTCCAAGCTTCCAAGCTCCGTGGAGGTCGTAGAGTGAGCCGCGCGGGCACTTCGGTGAGAGCGCTTCACACAGGCTCTTAGACCCGCAAATTATATCAAATATTTGTTGATGAGAATGCTTTGATTAGCATTGATTGTGTAACTGCCGAAGGGGGCGAGCAGTCTTAACGGCTGAAGCCACGTTACCAAGTTCAAGTTCAAGTTTAGACCCCCAGCGTCTGGAGCTAGAATACCGGTAGTAGTACATGGTCAAAATCACCAGGAGAATTGCTTGAACCGTACAGATGACAACAGGAGCCCCTGGTTGGATGACAACCTCGAACCTCAAAGGGGGGGACTCTATTTATGATTACACGTTTTGTCACATGGGCCCTATGTTGACATGTCTCTAGGTCGGTGTTCCCTCGATCGAGATTAGTTTTTTTATCTATCTTCTGTTGACAGCCTCCAGATATCGTATATTTTGCCCCCAAACAGCCCCAAATGTTCACAATTATCATGCTCTAGGAGTCTTCCACAAGTTAGAAACACATTCCCTGTTGCAGGTCACTAGTTTGACCCCCCTAGCATATTATATTCTGGATGATTTTGTAAGAAGTTGAGAAGGTCACCCAACAATAGAGATTTGGCCTGCACACGTACCATATCAGGCAACTTCCAGCCCTTATTATAAAGGCTGGCATACCGACCCGCAGCAGTCGGAACGAGGGGCAGAATCGCGCAGTTCAAGACAATTGAAATTCAGGCAATGTGATGGATGGCACAATTTGATGGCGATTTGTCGATTCCCTGGCTCGATATGTGCTCCGTGAAGCTCGCGGGAGTCAGTTACGTACCCTCGTGTACCCTCGGCACTTTCGGGCAGGTTGCTCCTCAAGGCATGGCAGGAGGCGAAACGACAATAAAAACTCCGGGAATTGATTCGCGCGTTCTTTTGCTTTTCACAGATACATCGGGGAAAACCTGGTATTCCGAGAACCAGATCTGGCCCTACCTACCCCGCTTTGAGGTTTGCGGTTTACGTCTGAACGGTTGTAGCAATTCAACGGATGGTTTTGATATTCCGAAGCCTTTATCATAAGGATGCTCGCCTTTTTCGGCAGTAACGTGATCAATGAAAAGCAAAACATTCGTTCGTATCCAAATATATTTGATCCAGTCTGCAGGTCTATGAGCCTGTTTGCAGCTTTCTCACGGAAGTGACCGCCCGGCGCATTCTACGACCTCCACTGAGATTGGAAGCTTGAAAGGTCTTAATCAGGGTAGCAAAATGGCCTTCCTGGAATGTGTTGCAATATCGCACTTTAGTTTTACCCCTGTGCACTTTCGGGGCATTTTGGGAAACCGCACATTTTGTCTTCTTGACGCACCAGTCTGCCCGAAGCCTGATGAATCGCTCTTCAGGTAAGTCAACGTTGGGTCGATCGGCATGCACTAGCTCATCAGGTGCATCGGCCCCATCCGAAGTTCTGGTCCGAGACCTCATCATAGATCAGATGCTGTCATGTGTGCTTGGAAGCCGGGGTGAATATCCTCCTCACAAGGCCATCCAGGCCATTATTGTATACTGGCACCAGCGCAAAATAAATTATCACTCACGGTAGCACAAACTCAGAGCCCCCGTCGGTAAAACAATTGTTTGTTCCTCAGCGTTTTTTTCGTTGAGCTCCTCCTGATAATCGTGGTTGGGCAAGTCCCTTTAGCCTTTTTGACTGCTCCTGGACTGTAACAACAAACAACATCAAACACGTCTGACAGCTCGTTTGTGTTACACAAATACACAGTTGCCTCAGGGCAGCTATCCCCCAAACAGCTAGTTGAAAGACGGAGTCTGAAGTTAACTGTAAGCATTGGTAAACAAATCTGAGAAGTCTGGTTTTCCTGGCGTTACCCGGGTGATTATTCTGACATGCTTTGCAGCCCCATTAAATCATAGTGAAGTTATTTAATATTAACCAATGTAATTAATATTGTTTGAGATTTATTACGATTGTGTACAGTTAATGTATCTACAATTTGGATGTGTATTCTGACATGCTGTTGCAGCCCAGCTGCAGCAGCAACATCCTATCCCTAAACCAACCTGGGCGACTCTTATACTGGTGGTGCCAGTGTGATTGGTCGAGGCACGTCAGCACCTTCCAAAGCAAGGACGCCTACTTCCTCGTTCCGAATCCACATCACATATAATCCTCCCAGTCTTGGACTAGTGCACATATAACAGTTTTTTTCAATTCTGAAGGTGGGGTTTTTCTAGCTTTATGGTTTTAAGCCTCCTCCAGGGACAGCGTTTTGTGCATCATAGCTTTTTGTGCCTTAAAGCTTTTTACAGCTTTTTATAGTTTTTTTTGTTTGTAGTACCTTCTAAAGGCCATTTATGGCAAAAACAACTTTGCTTTGGTTTACAGCGATAATTTTGCTTCAACAGGGTCAAAACTAGTGATCGCTTGAATAGTCAATACTATAATCCTCCTAGTCTTGGACTAGTGCAGGGAGACCTACCCTTTCAGATGCCTTTTCGAAAAGAAGAAGAAAAAACATGCAAATGACCTTGCAGCCCTTTGATACCTCTGTTTCTTTTTTGAGCTACATACACGTAGCAGCTCCTAGGCAGCTCCTTTCCCCTGTCCTTGGGCCAAACTTGAAGCTAGCTAGTGTGACTGAAAGCTGGCGTGATGGGCATTCAAGCAGTGCAACTGACAGCTTTACGGTTGCCATGTGCATCCCATACAGCAACTATTGCTGTTAAGCAAACCAAACCGACAAACCGTTACACTGCAGGAGCCAATGCCAGGATCAAACCACATCCCCCCCCCACCCACCCACATGCACGCACACACACGCGCACGCACAAAAAATTTCCCCTGCAGGATCCTATGTCTGCATCATTGATTTACTTGTCAACTGGACGTTGATGCCATCAGTATTCTACACCTGTTGAAAGCTTGGTGTTTAGCGGATACGTCAAGGAGCTGCCTAGAAGCTGCTTTTCGCAGCCGAAAAAACTCAGACCAGGATAGAAGGTCAACAATGCAACACACCATGGCGGTTAAACATACAGCTTCAACGGCACTGCTGCTTCTTCTGCTATCTAGGGGCGCATTCGGCTTTACCCCCCAAATAGGTTTTAATGATACCTACCGCACCACGGACATATGTGGGGAGGTGGGTGTGCGAGGGCCCACCAACTCTACTGGCTGCTCCACGATTCTTCTCCTTGCATCAGTCATTTTTAGCTGGAACCCCAGCTGGGACAATTTGATCTGTGACGCTTATTCTGATGATATTGACTTAGGTGTGAACGTGTCAGCCGAGGGAAAATCCCTACCCTCCCCCCTGCAAGACATGCGCCCAGTCCCCCTTCAAATAAGCAGGTCAAGGTGGGAAAGTGAGGGGGCAAATTACTATTGGATGTTCCGCAACATCATGAACTTCGCGATCTATTCGCCCTGCTATGCAGATGGCAACACCAGCACAATATCTGGCAACAGCAGCAATGCATCTGGCAAACACGCAGAGATACCCGTACCCCCGGTTTGGGACCTCATTAACACTGTCATCATTCCAGAGACGAAAGACGGTGCCGAGGATGATTTTGGCAACCCTGGGAATGCCCTCCCCGTTCCTTTTGCCTGGGTCATCACGCAAGGTAATCTTTTTTGTCGGATAATTTACTAACATGATTTTTTTTTAATCCAAGAAGTATTCCGGCTAATTATTATAGCTAAGTTGGTAAGGGTGCCGAAGAAAGCTAAACATATATGTAGAAAGCTAAAAACGCCCATTATGTGAATTCCTATGTTTGCACTAGGTCTCCTGGAAATTTGTGTCGTCTTCGTCTTGGCCTATGTGTCCTATATGTAATAGCGCGCTGTCATGGGTTTAGCCCTTTTTAGGGTACCACATGGCAACATCTCAGTATCTTGCTGAGCGACAGCTGTCGCTGAGGTGGCCACGCATCCCGGATCTCGGATCGATATTTTCCGAGCGCCGCTGTTTGCGCCACAGGAAAAGGAACGAGCTTGCTGACCCGTGATTATGATGTGGCGTAGGGTGGGCGGGGAAGGGAGGGGGGGGGGGGGGGGGAGGGGCACCGTCGGTACGACGGGCTCGATGCTAATATCTTATAACTGTTCAAAGATATAGGATTGACACTTTTGAGGCTCATTTTCACGAAACCTGACAAAATAATCCGGACAGACTAATTAGAGGACGTTTTTGACCCCCCTAATCCCCCCTCCTTCACACAAAAGGTAACATGATGGTCATCTTGGTGAGGAGCCTTATATCCAAGTATGAGTGGATGATTGATTTTGATTACGCCTTCACCGACCCAGACAAGGTCGACCCCAGGCTGGAGGGCATGGGCGGCATCCATGCCGGCTTCTCAAAACTTGCGCTTCAAGTATTTGATGAACTGCAGCCCATCCTGGTGGAGCAAGTAGTGAAGGGCCCCATTCACTACGTGTCCATCTCAGGTTAGTTTTTCTTCTTCTGCTGCAACGCGTATTTTCTATCACCAAACTTAGTTCAACAAACTTGGCACAAACGAAATCAAATCACGCGTGTTCCATGCTTCAACCGTTATTTATTATTTATTGTTCAGTATTTGTTATTTAATATGTATTATTTATTATTGATGACTGACAGGTCGCTTTCACCACTTGTCTATCTCAGCCTACTCACGTGGAGCTGGCATCGGCACTTTCCTCTCGTATCTGGTCCAGAAGTACATCAATGAGGCCGTCCCAGGGCTGACCCCGATCCAGGTGGATGCATATCTGTTTGCGCCTCCCAATGCAGGTATTCAAAAGTATGATGATAATCGCAAAATGGGGTGGTGCGTGGGTAGGTGGGTAGGTGGTTGGGTGGGTGGGTAGGTAGTTTTGTAATTCACAAGGGTAGGGTTCGACGGGGAGGGGGGGGGGGGAGGGGGTAGTTGGTGCCTCCAAATGCAGGTATTCGAAAGTATGATGAGAGTCGCAATATGGGGTGATGGGTGGGTGAGTGGTTGTGGGGTTGAGGTGGTGGAAGGGTGGTGGTTGGTTAGATGGCGCCACCCAATTATGGTATTCATATGTGTGATGAGAATCGCAAAATTAATGTATCACTGTAGCACAAACTCAGGGCCACCGTCGGTAAAACAATTTGGGGGGGGGGGGGGGGGGGGGGGGGGGCAGTTCATCAGTGTCATCAGAGTTAGCCGATCCTGATATCATGGTTGGGCAAGTCCCTTGAGCCTATTTGGCTACCCCTGGAATAATTGTAACAACATACACACTGCAGACACAATACCCTGTGCAGCCCGAGTGCCTAAGGGAAACAGCATTAGGTTCACAATAGGTTTACTCACCCACATACATACATACGTACACACCCACCACCTCACCAATTGTGCAGCCCGGTCTGAGGGCGATAACAGTAGGTTCACTCAGACATGCATACACCCACCACCCCACCACCACCAGCTTTTAGGCAGCACCACCGGCTGGCAACCCAGCCAAACCTATAGCAATGTATTGCAGATGGAAAATGGCTGAATTGCCTTTCCAGCACTTTTTTGTGAAAGGTATCTCACCCCAGGAGGTGGGTCTCCCGACACAAACCAACAATACCGAGGATTCAGTTCAAATGGCTTTGCCCCTTCTACTCAAGAGTAGGCGAACTGCCTGAACCTGGGGCTTGGCCTAGTGGCTGGCTCAGCGAGCTGCCTAGAAGCTGCTACCCCTGTTAAAAAATAAAAGCTATGCACCCCACCACCAAATGCAGGCACATACACACATACACATACATATGCACACATATTCACACACATGCACACATGTATGTTGTCAACAAGAAACACGTACACACACACAACACACACACATATACACCCAATGCAGGCGACGGCTTGTTTAACAAGAGGCTGTCCGAGACGGTCAACATCAGGGCCATCACCTTTGAATATGATGTTATCCCTCAGGTATGCCCTTTTTTTACAATACGAATTTTCGCCTCAAAGGGGGGGGTTGGAGGATTCAATCCAACGTAACGAGCAGTCCCCCTTTGGCAGAACCCCACTTTTGAGTGGGCTGAAGCCCACATGTTCACCTGTTTGTAGGTTTGTCTGTTTATTTGTTTGTTTGTCACCTTTGCCCTAGTTCCACGGTAAACCCTGGCTTTGGCCGCCATTCAAGTGATTGTCGCACAAACTCCGGGCCCCCATCGGTACAATTATTGTTTGGGGTTCAGTTCTTTAATGCTGTTTTCTGTTTAGCCCTTCCTGTCACGGTTGGGCATGGCAGGTCCCCTCAGCCTATTTGGCCTACCACTGGACTGTAACATACATAGGGGTCGGCTATGTTATATAATATTAGTGAATGCATAATAGTGTATAATATTATCTAATATTAATCGGACGAGCCGTCTCACCAGAGTTTCGAGTTTATTTGAAAGACTAATATTATTGTGACACTATTAATAATATTAGTCAATACTAGTTTTTCCAACAATAATATCAGTTGCCGTTCCCTAAACATACATACATGCATACATCCCTTATTTTAGGTGCCATGTGCACATGTCACTGTTGGGCAAGTCCTTTTAGCCTATTTGGCCTACCCCTGGACATACATACATGCATACATCCCTTATTGCAGGTGCCATGTGCACCCGAGATGATGGCTTGTGAGTGTTGTCTTATCAACCCTTTCCCTATTCCTGCCACTGGAGGCAACCCACCACGGCTTTCCTGGGACTACAGGTGTGTCTGCTTTGGCTAGGGGGGCAAGGGCTAGGGCAGGAGTAGAGTTGTAAATTTCGTTTTTGAGTATGCTTACAATTCATTACGGTGTTGATAGCTGTTTATGGTTATGTTGATGTTGATAGATGGTAATGTTTATGTTGATAGCTGGTTATTGTTCTTTGGCTAGGGAAGGCCAAGGGAGAGGGCAGGAGCAGAGTTGTGTATTACGGTTTTGAGTATGGTTATGGTTACGGTTACGATTACCGTTTCCTGGGACTGCAGGTGTGTCTGCTTTGGCTAGGGAAGGGCGAGGGCAGGAGCCGGTGCAAGGAAGGGTTGGGACAGGAATGAAAGGGGAAGGGCAGAGGCAGGAGCAGGGCAGGGATGGGTCAGGACTGGAAGGGAGGAGGCAGGAGCAGGGAATGAATGGGTCAGTTATGGAAGGGCAAGGGCAAGGGTGCAGGGAGGAGCAGGGCAGGGATGGGTCAGGACTGGAAGGGTAGAGGCAGGAGCAGGGAAGGGATGAGTCAGTTACGAAAGAAGAGGCAGGAGCAGTGAAGGGATGGGTCAGTTACGAAGAGGCAAGGGCAAGGGCAAAGGGAGGAGCAGGGCAAGGATGGGTGAGTGATGAAAGGGAAGAGGCAGGAGCAGGGCAGGGATGGGTCAGTCATGAAAGGGCAAGGGCATCGTTTTGGATGTTGGATTATTATAGTCCAAATTAGCCACCTTGCAGTTTCACGGAGTGTGTTGAAACTGTTTTCAAATCCAACCATAGGACTTCGCGAGGTGGAGGCAGAGTTTTACGAAAATTACCAGATCTTTCTGGACGGGGAAAGTGGCCAGACTATTTGACAATTTCCATCATATTTTAAAAACTCAAAAATAAATTAAATAACGTATTGGGTGCTCAAGAGGTTGCTCAAGAAAAAACTGAGTAAATCCGGTTCCACAAATTGCCTTTCCAAGCTTGAACAACATTGTTCGATCATGCTTGCAGGGCTCAGCCAGGCGGAGTTCACTTTGGACCCGGCATGATGCCCTATCAGAGCGACAATTGGCGCTGCTTTGAGACTTTGGACACGAGACAAGCTTTTGGATTCCTCTCTGCCACCCACAGCTGCAGTTACTTGTGTGCCTTTTCCTCATTCGTCAACGTCACCAATAACAACTGCCTGCTTAGCAGCGAGGGGGCTGACCTGTCTGTTGCCAGCTTCTGTACTACTTACCCTGCATCGTTCCCTAGTGCATGCTTTCCTTATCTTCCTAAACCCTAGACTCACCCTGCCTGCTATCCTGTAAAATAAATAAATAATACGCCTTATTTCGTGGCACAAGGTTGATGGGGCCAGCCCGTTTGCTTGCACTGGGGCCAACCACCATTAGGGGGACCGTGTTCACTCGAGCTTCCAAAGTTTAGGCTACCATACACCGGCTATACACAACATGAATATAATAAGTGCTCAACATGTTGCTGTGTTTTCTCTCTTTCTTTCTTAATACATACCTTGTGCTTGGCAACTGAAGGTTGGTTGAGAGATCCCCCCAAATGGTATGGAGCGGGATTGGACAGTCCTGGTTGTACCGTTTGCTTATTAATTGAACATTGGTTGGAAGAGCCCCCCGGATGCTGTAGAGCAGGCTGGTCTTGGCTCAACTTGAACTGGGCCTTGTTTGCATAACTCCAGGCATAAATGCTGCTCTCCGTCTTCTGCAATAACACCATCATTCACAGCATGTTTCTTAAAAAAAATATAGACGTCTGATCCAAGCTCGTCATGCAATTTTTCTCTGGATTCTATCTATGTTGCTGGTTTATGTGAGGGGTCACGCCTCTTTTGGTGAAAATCCTTCCAAAACAAAGACGAGTCACTGAAAAACAAAGGTAGCTTGATCTAATGATCTATCTGTGCACACTGTTTAAAGTAGTATGCCCCCTAGTTTCCTGGGTGGGTACTCTACGTATTACGAACTTAGAATTTGAAGTTGGTGAGCAGCCCAGAGTTTGCTGAAAACCCATGTAACAATCTAATCCAATCTTACCATTACTACACCACATTCCCGGGAACAGAATGCAGTCTCGCGAATAAAGACAAATGATAATGAGACCCAATAGATCCTCCCACCCCCCACCACACACCCCAATCTGTTCACCTCAGGTGGGCCAAGGTGCCTCAATGTTTCTGACTCATGAGCTGAGCCGAGACCTCCAAAAGATTGTGGAAGCCGAGTAGCCGACCAAGTTGTTCACTTCCTCCTCCTCTGCTCCATCCTTGACGTTGTTGCCAAGTACTTATTGACGGGGTGTTCAAACACGCGGGAGGTTTACTAACTTCGTTACAAATAACCATTATTTGCATTTGGAAGTCATATCATACAAACATCAAAGATTCACACCTTCCCAAAGCATTGCTGCCACACGTCGCATGGAGGAGTCCCTACTGCCTGGAAGAAGACACCTACTATGTCTACCATGGTGACTTTCCCAATTGTATAGTGCTCGAGTGAGACTAGACTAGCAATGGTCCGACCCACTGCAGGGTACTGGCTTACTAGGTATGACCATCTAGTCTCACATTGCCCTGCAGGTCCTCGAAGAAAGCGTTGGTTGACCAGGACGAGCTGGAGGTCCTGGAAGAGTTGGTTGACCAGGACGAGCTGGAGGTCCTGGAAGAGCAGGTGGACAAGTAGTACGTGGTCGTGCTGACTATGCCCATGGGTGTGAAGGCTGCTCTTGGACGCTGCTGACTAGTGTTCGGTTGCTGGTTGGCTGTTGGTTGGCTGCTGGTGTTTGCTGGTGTTTGCTGGTGGCCGCTGTGATGTCTGTTGGTGGCCGCTGTGACGCTCGCTAGCAGCTGCTGATGGGACCCATGCTGCTGATGGGACCCATGTCGTTGCTGTTGTCGCTGCTGCTTGGGCGTGCTGTTGTGTGGTGTTGTTGGATTGCTGCCTGTGCGAATGCTGTTGTTGGAGTAGAAGGCGCTCATGCTCGGGTACATATATAGTGGTGTGGGTGGAATGGGTGAGTGGTGGGCAACTGAAAGAGAGCCCACCGAACCATATGGCGAAACCAGTGAGTAAGGGTGTTTTTTATTCTTGATGAACATTCTGGGTATCGACGAATGTGGGCAATCCATCCTTTCCCCAATGTTGAAGTGGGGTGTCCACGCGACAGCATGCGCAGTGTGAGCTGTGTGACGGCTTTCTTGAGATCTTGCCACTTGTTGCAAGTCCTTGCATACCTTGTTAGTTGCCTAGTGAATAATCCTGCTGCTTGGTGTGCCGGTAGGTTAGAAGTAGCACTAGGGTAGTGGATCACGGGGAAGGTCCAAGCTGCAGCTCTGTCGAACACTCCCAGGCGTAGGGTGTTGGAGAGTGAAGTGATGGTGGTGCCCAGGAAGGTGCAATAGCCATCGCTGTTGGTAGTTTCCTTTCACTACAGGCCATAGTGTGCACAGGAAGGTGGAAGGGTCCCCCAAGTAAGAAGGTCGTCAATGAACCGGTGGGTGTGTGCGTGCATGAGGGCAGCTCGTGGGTCATGTTGGGGCACTTCATCCACATAGGTTGCTTCATGCCAGTACAGGGTAAGATTAGCGAGTTATGGGGAAGCATTCGTGCACATGGAAAGTCCAATGCGTTGGTGACAGACTAAGCCATCATTTGTGAGGAGGTAGCATAGGTGTTGTCCACCACAAAATGGATAAGCTGCAAACGTTGGGTGAAGGATAGGGTATAGTCCTGTCCTTGCAGTCGAGACCAGTCGTAGGTGCCGCCGTCTTAGCGATGAAGGTACAAAGCAGAGGTGCGGAAGCAGCGACCAGTGGTACGCTTCTGGCGCTTAAAGTCATTCTATTACATTACATTGTGGTTGCTGGGTTGGGGATTTGTGGGGTATATAGGGTATAGGGGGACTCGCTTTAGACTTCCACCCAGCTTCCCTCCCACTCCTGCTCACTGACACACTCACCAGTAATATCAATCCTAGAAAGGTGGGCTTCACTTTACAGTACATATGTAACCGTGTAATGCATGCCCAAATGCCCAGTGACTCATCGCCGTGCTGATGTTTTTGCTTAAAGGTGATTGATTTGTGATATCAAGCACAAACTTAGTCGTTAATGTAAAATCATATTTTGATGTTATGTTGTAATAGGCAGCATACTTGTTGATGAGTCAGGAGTTGAGTTGCATTAGTTGAATAAGTTAAATTGAATTGACACTCTGTAACAACGTTACTATATGCCCCAAGCCTCTCTGCAGCATTCTTGCAAGAATTGGTTATGCTGTGTCGTGATAAGGTGCGCAATTATACGCTGTGCTGATTAAAAAACGATACTATGCCACGTTGCGATAGGATATGCAGTGATAAGCTATGCTGTGCTGTGTTGTGATCAGGTGTGCAGTGATGAGCTATGCTGATGATAAGCTATGCTGTGCTGTGTTATGAAAAGCTATGCAAACGATTACCTATGCTGTGCTGTGTTATGATTAGGTATGCAGATGATAAGCTATGCTGTGCTATGCAGTTGATAAGCTATGCAGTTGATAAGCTATGCAGATGATAAGCTACGCTGTGCTCTTTTGCGATAAAGTGTGCAGTGATAAGCTATGCAGATGATAAGCTTTGCCGTGCTGTGTTGTGACCAGGTGTGCAGTGATAATTTTTGCTATGTTCCGCTATGATAGGCATATGCAGTGATAAGTTGTGCAGTGATAAGCTGTGCAGTGACTAGCTATGTGGTGATAAGCTATGCTGTGTTGTGCTGTGATGAGGTAAGCAGTGATAATCTGTGAAGTGATACGTTGTGCAGAGATAAGCTGCGCAATGATAAGGTGTGCAGTGATCAGCTAAATAGTGATTTAAAAATCTAATGATAACGCCTGGTGGGGCGTGGTATGAAGGGAGCCCTGTCTTACGGCGGTAGAGATCGGGCTGAGACTTTACCTGGACAGTGCTACCATGGCGGTTGACAGCGACCATGAACACTAAAGCGCACACAACACACCCATACACACACAATGAAAGGGCTTAGCTTGATGTACAGACACACACACCACACACATGCACACACAATGAGAGGGCTTTGCTTGATGTACAGAAACACACACCACACACATACACACACAAGCAGAGGGATCGGCTTGATGCACAAACACATAAAACACACACATACACACACAATCACTGTCACACACCCCGATTCAACCCTGAATCTTCTGATTAGCTCTACCATTGAGCCTATCGTCAAAACGGGTTTTAAATAGTGATTAGCTATATGGGGATGCGCTGTGCTTAGGTATGGTGTGATCGATTGTGCTGTGATAAGCTGTGATGTGCGTGATAACATGTGTCGTGTTGTGCTGTGTTGTGGTCAGCTGTGCCGATTGTGTTGTGCTGTGATAGGCTTTTTTACAATAATTTGTGAAGCGATACGATGTGCAGTGATGAGTTGTGCAATGATATGCTTAGCAGTGAAATGTTGTGTGATGATAAGCTGTGCAGTGACAAGCTATGCTGCGCTGTTCTATGTTATGATGATCTATGTAGTAAACAGATTTGCATGGATAAGCTATGTCGTCCTGTGCTATGATAAATTATGCAGTTATCAGCTATGTAGTGACAAGCTATGCTATGCTATGATTTGCACTGAACAAGCTATGCAGTGTTAAGCTATGCAATGCTGAGCTCTGCTAAGATAAGCTATGCAATGCTGAGCTCTGCTATGATAAGCTATGCCATGATATGATATGCACTGAACAAGCTATGCAGTGATAAGCTATGCAATGCTGAGCTCTGCTATGATAAGCTATGCCATGATATGATTTGCACTGAACAAGCTATGCAGTGATAAGCTATGCAATGCTGAGCTCTGCTATGATAAGCTATGCCATGATATGATTTGCACTGAAAAAGCTATGCAGTGATAAGCTATGCAATGCTGAGCTCTGCTATGATAAGCTATGCCATGATATGATTTGCACTGAACAAGCTATGCAGTGATAAGCTATGCAATGCTGAGCTCTGCTATGATAAGCTATGCCATGATATGATTTGCACTGAACAAGCTATGCATTGATAAGCTATACAGAAACAAAATGTGCAACGACAAGCTATGCTATTATAGAATGTGCAACGATAAGCCGAGATGTGCTATGTAGTCATAAGCGTAGGAGTGATACGATCGGATTGAATAAGGGTCACTTGACGGTGGTATGCATGGTTCCGTTTGAATCTGGTGTATGCAAACAAGAGTGTAGATGATAATAATGATGGTGATGAAATGCATAGGCATGTGTTTGGGTTTCGGTTGGTATGTATGAAGTGGTGCAGTTTCATCAAACCTGGTTATGCATTTACTACCCACATGTTCTGAGGGGTTGGATGATTGAATGTTAGGGTGTGGTGCAGGTGTGGCTTTTTGGCAAGATTGTTGCCATGTTATAAAGAAAGTTTAGCAGTTGTAAGCTTTGTAAGTTGTGCAATCTGCGTAATCTGTGCATTGGTAGGCTGAGGAAGCTGAGCAGGCTATATAAGTTGTGCAAGCTATGTCAGGTACGCCAGATCTGGGTTTTTGTGGTAAGCTGTGTAAGCTGTGTAAGCTGTGTAAGCTGCTTAGGTTGTGCAAGCTGAGTAATTGTGTAAGCCAAGTGATATGGTAAGCTGTGTAGGTTGTGGAAGCTATATGCTAGCAAGGTAGTAGTCAGCAAGCCTATATAACTGCTGTGTTATTGCTGTGTTATACAAATTGCCGTCTTTACGCTTTAACGTTTGTTTTAGCTATTGGATTCATGGAACTGTCTTCTCATCTCATTACAACTCAAACCAATAGGGGATCAAACACATATTATTGCTGCGCTAGTATTGCTGTGTTATGGTGGTGTAGAGTTTAGGTGGTGTACTCGGTGCAATTGTAAGCTGTGTGATCGATGTCAGCTGTGTAGCTGCGTAAGCTATGCTAACTGTAGAAAGATTCCCATCTCGGTATTGGCAAGGGACGCACCAGGCGCCACCGCCAGGTGCTGCAGAGGTAGCTAGATGGGAAACTTGCAGCGCTTCAAGATGGTGGAGCCGCTCCGCCATCTCTCAGCTGACCGGGGAAGGGGTGCTTGCAGCGTCTTACTCTTGCTCTAGGATGTTTTCCCTGCGGCTCTTGCGGGGGTTGGTTCCTGTGTTGCGCCGCGGGATTGCTAGTCAGAGTGAGCAAATTGGACGAGGGCGCTTGCCCCGTTGCCCAAGTTCGTGGTTGGGACTACAGGACTTGGGGGAAGCCGAAAGTTTCTCGCCCTAGAGAATTGGGAAGTGAGCAAATTGGCGGGCGAAATTGCCAAGCCAAAAGAGGGCTAATTGGGGAGCGAATTGCCCATCAAATTGTTGAGACGTAGGAGTTACCAGCAGCGAGAAGGCAAAGAGCGGTAGAAGGGGAGCTGTTAGGGTTTCTGACCTGTTAGGGTTTCGTAACCGTTCGACCAGGAAAAAAACAAAACATTGGCTTCGGAGGGGCTGGGCCAAAGTTTGGATACCGCCCACGAAGGCCGTGAGGCTGACTGTAACATACATACAAACAACATTATTGTCATGGTGTGTCTGATTTCATCTTTCGGCTGATGGCTGCTAGTATGCACTCCTTTAGTGAGGTGCCCTACAGCTCCTCTGCGTTTACCCATCTGTCGGGAAGGCATTTGGAACCCTTACTTGGGACTGGATGAGGGGGAGACTAGCCATATATAGCTTTCACCGGGGTTCCATGCAACATGCATATGGCACTTGTGGGTTGGCTGGGGCATCTTCGAGGGGGCATGTCAATAGCCCTATAGTTTTGTGGCAGAATTTGGAAACCCGTGCTAGGAAGCTGAAAGCAGGCGCGGAATGTGAGGAGAGGGGTCAGGAGTGTAGTTAGGGGCAGAGTTTAGGATCAAGTGACTTAATCTATGGCCACTAAGTTGGCCACTAAGTTGGACAATCAAGTGACTTAATCTATGGCCACTAAGTTGGCCACTAAGTTGGACAATCTTTGGGGTTAAGTTTCGCTTTTTGTGGCATGGGAAGTTGGGAGGGTGGTTTATTCCTTATTACGAATGTATGATTATTACGATATATTCAAGTTCTTCTCGCAAACATGAGCCCCTTTCAGCGAACCAATCGGTCTAGTGGTACACCAAATCGCTTTGAGGATGCAGGGTTTGGGGGTCGATTACCCCTACGGGCGCCCTGAGCGTTGCAGGTCATTGTCAACCGCGATGGTAGCGTGTCCTGTTGAGGTAGAAGACCGCGTCGGTGACTAGTGGTGTGTTGCGGCGGGCTTACCGCAACACTTGTCCCGCTTGCTGCAAGCCGCTTGCCGCACACCGTGCGGTAATAGGGCTGCAAGCAGGTTGTAAGCACGTATGTAACCCGCTTACAACAAGCAGGCCGCAAGCCCCAGCTTGTTGCAAGCTGGTTTGCTGCAAACCGGCTGCAAGCGCCCTGCCTGTTGCAAGCTAGCATGCTGCAAACAGGTTGCAAGTGCCCTGCTTGCTGCAAGCTGGTGTGCTGCACGCGTCTTGTTTGAAGCAAGCTTGTTTGTTACAAACGCGTTTGTTGCACACGGGTCTGCATCAAGTGGGCTGCAAGCCAGGTTCAGGTGAGTTGTAAGCGGATGTATTCTGGGTTGAATCTGGATTGTTACACCCGGGGTCCCGCCATTCGTTGTAGGATGTGCTTTTGCATATGAAGCTTTCGGCATCCTCTCCATATCAATTTGCAAGCGGTTGGGGCGTGAGTCGGAGCAATACTGTTACATACCCGGTTCACTGTCATACACGGACATTTTAAATTATTCATTGCCAAGTACATAACTAACTTAGTATCACTCCTCTCCAAAACTGATTGCTACCACTACTTTAGTATGTACCCCTACTTGATGTGTGCTGAACAACAAATGGGCCTATTTACACCCCTACTTAAATAAGTACCACTGGTGAGTGGCACTCACTCACTCCTCTCCATGTCTGACCAACTGAAACCAATAAATTAGTACCCCTACTTGAAGTCAGTGTGCTGGACAACAATTGGGCCTACTACACCCCCACTTAACTAAGTACCACAGGTCAGTGGCACTCACTCCTCTCCCAAACTGACCAACTGAAAATACTAAGTTAGGTAACCCACTCATACCGTGCCAAGGTAGTACCTAAGTACCTAAGTTAGCTAAGTGCTCTCCACCCGCGTACGACGGGTTCCCTTAATACCACGCCCCACCAGGCGTTATCATTATCTCGCAAGAATGCTGCAGAGAGGCTTGGGGCAGACATTAACGTTGCTACAGAGTGACGAGTCAATGCAACTAATTCAAGTAACGCAACTCAACTGCCGACTCATCAACTAGTCAGATGCTTCTTTCGACTTCAAATGATGATTTGAAATGCATGACAAAGTGTATTGCCACCGGCGGGACATTGATTACGCAAGACAATTCCGCATCATACCATAAGGGTGCGGAATTGTTGTGACACAGTGGTAATTGTGGTGATGAGAGGTAATTGTGGTGACACAGTGGTGACACAGTGGTAACATATCTCTCTCTTTGAACACACATAAAGCCGTGACAGGAAGATCCTCCAACCATTCTTCACTTGGCAAGCACAAGGTACAAGAAAGAAACACAAACAAAAAATAATTGTAGCAATATTGATTTTATTCATTTTGAGTACTCCCTGGGTTAGGGGATTAGGGTTTAAGGTTAAAAAACCCAAACCCTAAACCTTAAACTCAGGCGCTCAAAATGCAGCACTCGACAAGCTTTCCCAAATTTAATGGCTTAGCCCCTTGATAGACCCCTAAAGAGCCGCAGCGTGGGCATGCATACAAGCAGCAATAGCAACACATGCTCCAGGTGTCCCAACATGCTCATTGTCAGCTCCTCCATGAGAGGACTCCTCCTGTTCCACATCACGAGATGCTTCAGAATACTAGAAACAACTGCCAGATTAGCAAAATCATCAGCTATCATTAGATATGAAAAATCATCAGCTATCAAAATTATCAGCCATCATCAACTATCAAAATAATCTCCTATCATCAGATTAGCAGAATCAGCAGAATCAGTAGTTGCATCATCATCAGTGATGGCCATCATAACAGTTGCATCCAAGGTATCAGGTCTTGTAATGGAGGAGTTGCTTCATGAGTAGGGATAGATCGGCAAATCATATGATACTAACCAAAGGCTAGTATGACATCATATGACATCATAAAAATTGCATCATATGATATCGTATGTAAATGGTTACTTTAGCCTAGTCAGACTGCCGGCATCATATGATATCATATGCTGACATGATATCATATGATATCATATTGCTGTTCCTCATTCATGAGCAAGAGGCCACATATTATGTTCCTCTCGCTTCTACTGCTTTTGTGCCCTGTGGGCCTAAACAGATGGCTGTCTTTGATGATACTATTGGTCTGCCCTTGCCCTTGTGCCCGACGCTGAGTCATTGGATCTCCCTTATGTTGTCCTAGCCTCTGCTGATTGGGCCTCTTCTGCAGATCAGGCCTCTTCGAGTTACAGTTCCTGTTTTGCAGGTCGTGCCTCTGCAAATGAAAGTGCCTGTGCTGATCGTGCTTCTGCTGATTGTGCCATTGCTGATTATGCCTGCTGTGCTATCTTTGTTGATGATGATCTGGCCTGTACCGCAATGTACTAGTATGGCCAGTTCCCTCGCTGAGGTGTTGGATATACTTGTGTCTTGCTATGGAAGAGCTGTAAAGCTGGATAGAAGCTATGGGCTTCAAGGAGCAACTTATGCATCTTGATTGTGACTCTAGTTTGTTGTCAATGGGGATTTATGGACAAGTAGTTTGCTGACTGGTAACCCTTGTTGCCGCCTTGGGAGAACATTTTGTTATCTTTGTCTCTCTGCTTTATTCTTGAGTGAGCTTTCGTTGTTAGTTTGCTTCTGTTTTTTTTAATTGATAGATTATAGGCTCTCTTGCCTTGTAGCTTCCCAGTTGTTTTGACTGTGGAGGGAGGAGTTGTGATAATCTAGCCTAGTAGTAGCCTCTCCTCTGGTCAACTATGGATTGATCCATGCTGTATAGAGGAGTGTTGGAGCACGACTAGGTGTGTGTGTACTGCTAGGGGGCAGGACCCCTATACTGCCCACGTAATAGACCCTTCTTAAGTCAGCCATTCTGTGGCTACCGTACTGAATGTCAAACTATGTAACGGTGAAGTAGAATACTTCATATCATGTCGTCTAGACAGCCCCTCTATTGCGCTAACAATATCGGATATCAGGCAGGGTGAGTCTATATATAGAACTACCATTTGAGCCCGTCGTACCAACGGGAAGACCCCCGTGGCCACCTGGGCAACAGGTCAGCAAGGTATGGAACCAAAGCCCCAAGTGGCTAAGTCAAATGGGGCTAAACACGCGCCAGACACGCGCTAAACCCTGGGCGGACATGGAACTTTATATAAATAGATAACTAGGGTTTTGGGAGATACGGCAAGCATGAACTAGGGAACGATTCAGGGTAAGCAGAACAAAAGCTGGCAACAGACAGGTCAGCCCCCTCGCTACACAGCAGACAGTGGTTGTTGGTGATGTTGACGAATGAGGACAAGGCACATGAGTAACTGCAGCTGTGGGTGGCAGAGAGGAATCCAAAAACTGCTCTCGTGTTCATAGTCTCAAAGCAGCGCCAATTGTCGCTCTGGTAGGGCATCATGTCGGGTCCAAAGTGAACTCCGCCTCGCTGAGTCCTGCAAGCATGAGTAGGGACAGGCATATCATATGATTTTGACCAACGGCGAGTATGATATAATATGATATCATACAAATTGCATCATTTGATATCGCATATAAATGGTAACTTTAGCCTAGTCAGACTGCCCGCATCATACGATATCATATGATATCGTATGATGACATGATATCATATGATGTCATATTTCCTATCCCTTGGCATGAGCGAACAACGTTGCTCAACCTTAGGAAGGCAATTTATGGGCCCGGATTTACTCAGATATTTGTTGAACACCCTATAATGTGTTTGTTTTGTTTTTTAAATATGGTGGCAATTGTAAAATAGTCAGGCCACTCCCCTATTCCAAACAATTATGGCCAAGTTTCGTAAAACTCCCACCATGTCCTATGGTTGGATTCGGGAACAGTTTCAACAAACTTCGGAAACTGCTCCAAGGTGGGTGACATGGAAGACAAGGTCGGGAGGTTTGGGGCGCCACTACCTCTGGAAGCAATCTAGGTTAGAATCCTAGAGGCAAGGTTTATACACGAGCACGTAGCTCATACCTTACACTGCTGCAAGGTGGATAATATGTTCTATGTCCCTTATCTTAAACAATACCATTGCCCTTTCATCACCGAACCATCCCATCCCTTCCCTGCGCCTGCCTCTGTCCGTGCCCTTGCATTCCTAACCCAAAGCTCCCTTTACACTAAACTTAAACAAAATAAAATAAACTAAAATGAACCGAATTCAACTAAACACCAAACTAAACTAAACTAAACTAAACTTAGTACAACTAAAATAAAATAACATAAATTAAATAAAATTATATTTAACTAAATAAATTAAATTAAATAAAATTTAATTTAATGGATGGATGGAGCTGGTGTTATTCTTTCTGGGTGCAGCCACCCTGATTTCAAGGGGTGTATATGAATAGAGATAATAAGGCGGCCCAACTCATGCAAAAGGCGGCCCAACTCATGCAAAAGGCGGCCCAACTCATGCAAAGCCAAGGGAGCTCGGGGTGCCCTCCCCATGTACATGGATGCAGACATCCGATATCCCCACGAAACCCTCAACCACCCTCAACTCTCCTGATCTTCCCCAAACCACATGAGATAAATTCAGGCTAATAGGCCTGACCTCCTCCACATTGACGACAAATCCAAACCAAGAAAAGCCTATCTAGTTGAATTGGGCTACTGCTCAGACACTAACCACCACATCAAATTCCTGGAAAAGAGCGTTCCGCAAAAGAAGCCCCAACATGACATTCAACAACAAGGATTCCTTGTCCACAAGCTAGTCTTCACCATAGGTACCACTAGTACCATACCCATCACAAGTACCGGTATTACTAATCTCTTCACCTTAGAGATCAGTCACAAACACGTAGACAAACTCATCTCTAAGCTGCACATAGAATATTTTGCCTCTCGTATCAGCATTATTGCCACACGTCGCATAAAGGAGTCCCGACCGCCTAAAGGGTGACACTTTAATCAAATTAAATCAAATTACATTAAATTAAATAAATTAAACCAAATTAAATAAAATCAAATCAAATTAATGTTTTTCATAGGGGTTTGTATTAACAGACATAATAAGGCGGACCATCTCATCCAAAAGGCAGTAGCCAAGGGAGCTCTGGGGACCCTCCCCGTGTACATGGATGTAGACACATGTGAGGCGACATCCGATATCCCCACGAGACCCCCAGCCAACCTAAACCCCCCTCATCTTCCCCAAACCACATGAGATAAATACAGGCCTGACCTCCTCCACATTGACGACACATCCAAACCAAGAAAAGCCTACCTAGTTGAACTGGGCTACTGCTCAGACACTAACCACCACATCAAATTCCTGGAAAAGAGCGTTCCGCATAAGGAGCCCCAACGTGACGTTCAACAACAAGCATTCCTTGTCCACAAGCTAGTCTTCACCATAGGTACCACTAGTACCATACCCATCACAAGTACCGGTATTACTAATCTCTTCACCTTAGAGATCAGTCACAAACACGTAGACAAACTCATCTCTAAGCTGCACACAGAATATTTTGCCTCTCGTATCAGCATTATTGCCACACGTCGCATAAAGGAGTCCCGACCGCCTAAAGGGTGACACTTTAATCAAATTAAATCAAATTACATTAAATTAAATAAATTAAACCAAATTAAATAAAATCAAATCAAATTAACGTTTTTCATAGGGGTTTGTATTAACAGACATAATAAGGCGGACCATCTCATCCAAAAGGCAGTAGCCAAGGGAGCTCTGGGGACCCTCCCCGTGTACATGGATGTAGACACATGTGAGGCGACATCCGATATCCCCACGAGACCCCCAGCCAACCTAAAACCCCCTCATCTTCCCCAAACCACATGAGATAAATACAGGCCTGACCTCCTCCACATTGACGACACATCCAAACCAAGAAAAGCCTACCTAGTTGAACTGGGCTACTGCTCAGACACTAACCACCACATCAAATTCCTGGAAAAGAGCGTTCCGCATAAGGAGCCCCAACGTGACGTTCAACAACAAGCATTCCTTGTCCACAAGCTAGTCTTCACCATAGGTACCACTAGTACCATACCCATCACAAGTACCGGTATTACTAATCTCTTCACCTTGGAGATGAGTCGCAAACACGTAGACAGGTAGACAAACTCATATCTTAGCTGCACATAGAATATTTTGCCTCCTGTACAAGCATTATTGCCAACACGTTGCATAAAGGAGTCCCTACCGCCTGGAGGGTGACACTTACTATGTCTGTCATGGTGACTTCCCCCAGCTTGGGTCTACGGGAGGGTCCCCTTAACACAACGCCCCTCCAGACGTTTTTTAAATTGAATTCAATTGAATTTAATTTAATCACGTCAAATCAAATCATCGGTAATATAAAATATCATAATTAAATTACATTACACTTAATTTAATTAATGTATTGAATTATGACGACGAAGATAATAATGCAAATTTAAGTATTCAATTATGATAACGTTGATGCTAATGATGATGATGCTAAAGCCTAATGATGCTAAAACAATTATTCATTAATTAATGTTCTTGATGCTGGAGCTGATGATTGCACTATATATTGATATGAGATCTACTAAGATGAAACAATTCCAAAATTGATATACTTGGCACCCTCCTAGGCTCCCAACATACGACTATACCCCCATACCCCACAAAAAAACTATATTTATTGTATTGCATCATTGGTATCAGTTGCTCATGGGGAACAACTATGTCATTTTAACTTTCTTTCTAACGGGAGTGATGGGTGAGATACAACAAACCGTAATAATCATACACAGCTATCAACACCGTAATGAATTGTAGCCGTACTCAAAACCGCAATTTACAACTCTACTCTACTCCTGCCCTTGCCCTTCCCCCCCTAGCCAAAGCAGACCGACATGTAGTCCCAGGTTCTAACCTTCCCTGCTGCTGGCCCTTCTCTTGCAGTCCTGACCCATCCCTGCCCTGCTCCTACCTCTGCCCTAGCCCTTTCATTACTTACACAACCCTTTCCAGCGCCCGCTTCTACCCTCGCCCTTGCCCCCTCCCTCCCCCCCCCCCCCCCTAGCCAAAGCAGACACACGTGTAGTCCCAGGTAAGCCGTGGTGGGTTGCCTTCAGTGCTATTGAGAGGAAAGGGGTTGAGGAGACCACTCTTACAAGCCATCATCTCAGGCTCACATGGTACCTACAATACAAGGGAATCGCAAAAATAAATTGCAAAAAATAAATTGCAAACTGAATCGCAAATATAAATTCACGCACTGTAAAAGTGTTAGCTCTGATGCTATAATGTATATCTAGGGTACAAGGAAGGATTCAATGAGGAAGGCCCATACGGCTTGAAATGAGTGACGCTGTCCATGTGAAGGTGACGCTAGTAGCTCGGAGCCGGCAGAGCAGCAAATCCAGGAAATCTTGTTGGCATCCTCGCCACAGGCGCAGGCGCTACATGGAGCTATGAGTGAGGAATGGACATAGATACTCACAACCTTCTCGCAACCTTGGAACTTCAAATCTCTGTCCACAATCATGCGCAATTATTTCTTCCCTGCGATCTTTGATTCTAGGCATCGCCATCTCCCTCCCGTGTCCCTCACCCCGATTCTCGCACGGAGAGCCAGGGGCATTCAAATGATAAAAATGCAAGGTTGCGAGCAAACCTTGGGGGCTATCAAAATACAAATAAAAATAAAAGATTGCCGGAGGTCCATGGATAGGTGGGCTGTAGAACTCTTTAATAGCGCCTTCACAAGTTTGTTGTTTCTTCACGACTATTGCCTTCATGCCATCTGATGAGTTGTTGTCCATGTTGCATGACTCCCTAGGGGTTGGGCAGTAGGAGGAGCTACTGCAAGAGTTTCCAGGCAGACTCGAGGCCACTTTGGGCGCCTTCTCATGCGATTAATCCAATGGGCGCGGTGAGACCAAGAAGCTGTGGGTGACAAAGGAACTGCTAAATGCACGTTTCTTTGACAAGTCCAAGCACTTGGGGTTTTAGGAGTTGGTGTGGGTTGATACTGTTGCATTGCTGCATGGCTTTCCCGGGTTCCCTTCTACATTCCGCGAAAGCACACGGAAAGACACAACTGATGGCAAGGATGGCAGGAGGGACAACACCATCAGCGGCTTGGTATGGGATGGGAGCAGCACGCAACGTGTCTTTTGCTCATGCCAGCCAAACAGCAATGCCAAATGCGTCCACGCACAACTGCATGGTTCATCCAGGGCGCTTGTGAGCACAGGAAGACAGGATGCCCTGGAGAGGTCATCTTCATGTAGCCTAAGGATTTAGACTGCACGAGGATGACATCTCCAGGGCACCCTGTCTTCCTGTGCTCACAAGCGCCCGGGATGAACCACGCGGCAGTGCATTGACACATACGGCATTGTTGTTGGGCGGGCCTGTGCTAAAGGCGTGTCGCGTTACGCTACCTGGCCATACCAAGCCACTAAGGGTGTTGTCCATCCTGCCATCCAGTGTCTGCGTGTTTACAAGGAATGCAGGCAAGGAACCATTAAAAACCGTGCAGCAGTGCAACAGCATCAACCCCCACCAACTCCTTGAACCCTGAGTGCTTGGACTTGTCGAAGAAATGTGCATCTAGCAGTTCCTTAGTCATCCGTAGCCTCTCGGTCTCACCGCGCCCATTGGATTAATCGCATGAGAGGGCGCCCAAAGTGGCCTTGAGTCTGCCTGGAAACAAATGTACTAGCTCCTCCTGCTGCTCGACCCCTAAGGAGTCATGCAACATGGACAGCACCCCATCAGATGACATGAAGGCAATAGTTGTGAAGAGACAACAAACTTGTGAAGGCGATAATGAAGAGTTCTGCAGCCAACCGGTTCATGGACCTACCTGCAGCCTTGTATTTTAATTTTGATTTTGATAGCCCCCAAGGTTTGCTCACAACCTTGCGTTTTGATAATTTAATGCCCCTTGCTCTCCATGCGAGAGTCTGGGTGAGGGACAGGGGAAGGAAGTGGCAATGCCTAGAAACGAAGATCGCAGGTGAGAAAGATTTGCGCATAATTGTGGAAAGAAATTTGAAGTTCTAAGTTTGCGAGAAGGTTGTGAGTGTCTATTTACATTCCTCGCTCGACGCTTCATGTAGCGCCTGCGAATAAGATGGGGCTCCCTTAATTCCACGCCCCACCCAGCGTTATCATTACTTGTATCCTCCTCTCCAAGCCATTCAGGCCATAATTGTATACCTTTACCACCACACAATTAAATTATTACTCATGGTAGAAAAACTCTGGGGCCCCGACTGTAAAATGATTGCTTGGGGTTCAGTTAATCAGTGTTGTTTGGTTTTAGGCCCTCCTGTTATCATGGTTGGGCAAGACCCTAAAGCCTATTTGGCTACCTCTGGGATGAAACAACATTCGCCAGGGAATGCGCAGTGCGATAAAACGTACATCATGGGATGCGCAATGCAATACAACGTACATCAAGGGATGCGCAGTGCAATACAACGTACATCAATGGATGCGCAGGGCAAAACAATGTACATCAAGGGATGCGCAGTGCAATACAACATACATCAAGGGATGCGCAGTGCAATACAACGTACATCAAGGGATGCGCAGTGCAATACAATGTAAATCAAGGGATGCGCAGTGCAATACAATGTACATCACGGGATGCAAAGTGCAATACAATGTACATCAAGGGATGCGCAGTGCAATACAATGTACATCACGGGATGCGAAGTGCAATACAATGTCTATCAAGGGATGCGCAGGGCAATACAATGCACATCAAGGGATGCGCAGTGCAATACAACGTACATCACGGGATGCGCATTGCAATACAATGCATATCAAGGGATGCGCAGTGCAATACAACGTACATCACGGGATGCGAAGTGCAATACAATGTACATCAAGGGATTCGCATTGCAATACAATGTATATCAAGGGATGCGCAGGGCAATACAACGTACATCACGGGATGCGCAGTGCAATACAATGTACATCAAGGGATGCGCAGTGCAATACAACGTACATCAAGGAATGCGCAGTGCAATACAATGTACATCAAGGGATTCGCATTGCAATACAATGCATATCAAGGGATGCGCAGTGCAATACAACATACATCAGGGGTTGCGCAGTGCATTACAACGTACATCAAGGGATGATGAGTGCATTAAAACATGCATCAAGGGATGCATTACATAAAGGGATGCACAGTGCGTTACATCACGGGGTGCGCATTGAGATTCTCCGTAAGGAAAACGTGATTGGGATTTGTTTTTTATTTGGAATTTGATTTTGTTTGCGCATTGCTTGTGAAACAACAAAAAAATGAGATTAAGCTTTAAGCGCATTACTTGTTATACACAAATTAGTTGAAGATTTAGCTTTATGCGCATTGCTTGTGATACAAACATTAATTGGTGATTACGCTCTTAGCGCATTGCTTCTGATAAAACAAATGGAGATTAAGCTATTAGCGCATTGCTTGTGGTACACAAATTGGTGTCGCTAAAACCGACGCCAATTAGTGACGCCAAGGATCGGAAAGGGTTGAGCTGCCAAAGTGAAAGGTGTAGGAATTTCTCTGTCTTTCCTTCTAAATCCTTGGTGGCAGTTGTTTGTGTACAGAGTCCCTAAAATATTGACCACTTGAATCCCCACGTGAATGGTGGCTGACGCCAGGGTTAACCGTGGAATTAGGGCCAAGGTGACAAACAAACAGACTAACCAACCACCTACCCACCTACCCACCCAACCACCCACCCACCCAACCACCCTCCCACCCACCCACCCAACCACCCACCCACACAAACACACACATGCACTTATACCGTGGAATTAAGGCCAAGGTGACAAAAAACAATGACAAACCTACCAACTGACAAACAAGTGCACATGGGTGATCACGCCCCCTCAAATGGGGGACCCGCATAAGGTGGGATCCCTCTATATGTAGGATTTACCCCAGAGAATATGGATAGACACATCTGAGCACACGGAAATCCACCCTTGTGGAGGCGAAAATCCTAATTGTAAAAAAAGGGCATACCTGAGGGATAACATCATATTCGAAGGCGATGGCCCTAAGGTTGACCGTCTCGGACAGCCTCTTGTTGAACACACTGTCCCCTGCATTGGGTGTGTATGTGTGTATGTTGTATGTGTGTGTGCGTGTGGTGTGTATGTGTTTCTTGTTGAACACACTGTCCCCTGCATTGGGTGTGTGTGTGTGTATGTTGTATGTGTGTGTGCGTGTGGTGTGTATGTGTTTCTTGTTGAACACACTGTCCCCTGCATTGGGTGTGTATGTGTGTATGTTGTATGTGTGTGTGCGTGTGGTGTGTATGTGTTTCTTGTTGAACACACTGTCCCGCATTGGGGTGCGTATGGTGGTGTCGTTGTAGTGTGTGGCGTTGTTGTGGTTTGTATGTTGTGTCTTGTTGAACACCTGTACCCATGCGAGGGGTAGTGGATGTGTGTATGTTGTATGGTGTTGCGTGTGGTGCTTGGGTTGTGTTGTTGTAGGTGTTCTTGATTGTTGAACCACATGTCCCCCCCCTGATTGGGTTTATTTTGTGTATGTGTGTGTTGTTGCTATGTGTGTGTCGGTGTGGTGGGTGGTTGTTTCTTGTTGAAACCACACTGTCCCACGGATTGGGTTGTATGTGTGTAGGTTGTAGGGTGGGTGCGCTGTGGTGTGTATGTGTTTTTTTTCGTGTTGAAAAAACACTGTCCCCTGCATTGGGTGTGTTATGTGGGTATGTGCGTCATGTGTGTGTGCGTGTGTGTGTATGTGTTATTGTGAACCACATGTACCATGCATGGGTGTGATGTGTGTTATGTTGTATGTGTGTGTGTGGTGGTTTGTGGTGTGTATGGTTCTTGTTGAACACACTGTCCCGCATGGTTGTTGTATGTGTGTAGGGTGATGTGTGTGTGCGTTGTGGGGGATGTGTTCTTGTGAACGACACTGTCCCTGCATTGGGTGTGTATGTGTGTATGTTGTATGTGTGTGTGCGTGTGTGTCTTGTGGGGGTATGGTTTTCTGTTGAACACCACTGTCCCGCATTGGGTGTGTATGTTGGTGTTGTATGTTAGTGCGGGGGTTGTTGTATGTTGTTCTTGGGAACACACTGTCCCTGCATATTGGTTTGTGGATGTGTGTATGGTGATTTGTGTGTGCGTGATGGTTGTGTATGGTTTCTTGTGAACACACTTGTCCCCGCATTGGGTGTGGAGGTGGTATGTTGTATGGTGTGTTGCGTTGTGGTGGTAGTGTTCTGTGAACACACTGTCCCCTGCATTGGGTGTGTATGTGTGTATGTTGTATGTGTGTGGGCGGATTATGTCTGTGGTGGTGTATGTTGGTTTTGTTTGAAACACTGTCCCGCAGGGTGTGTAGTGGCATGTTTTGTGTGTGTGCGTGTGGTGTGTATGTGTTTTCTTGTGAAACACAACATCCCATGATGGGGTGTATGTATGTGCGTATGTTTATGTGTAGTGTGGGTCGTGGTGTGTATGGTTCTTGTGAACACACTGGCCTGCATTGGGTGTGAGTGTAGGTTGTAGGCACCTTTGTGTGGTGTGTGGGGTGTATGTGTTTCTTGTTGAACACACTGTCCCCTGCATTGGTGAGTATGTGGTTGTTTTGTATGTTGTACGTGTGACTGTGAGTGGGTGTGTTGTGATCTGTCGAACACACGTCCCTTGCATGGGGTGTGTATGGTGTATGTTTGTGTGTGAGCGGCGGGGTGTTGTATGGGTTCTGGTGAACACATCTGTCCCTTGCATGGGTTGTGTAGTGTTATGATGTTGTATGTGTGTGTGCGGATGGTGTGCCTTGTGTTTCGTTGAAACACACGTCCCTGGCATTGGGTTGTGTATGTGTGCATGTTGTGTTGTGAGTGCGTGTGGTGATGGTTTCTGGTTGAACACATAACATGTGTGTTATGTTGATGTGTATGGTGTATGTGTATGTGTATGTGTATTATGGCTGTGTATGTGTATGGTATGGTATGTGTCATTGGCCTGTGTCGTGGAAATGTATTGTGATGTGTAGGTGTAACATGATGTGGGTGTTGTATCTGGGTGTTGATCTACGTGTGTGAGTGAACCTATGGTTGTTGGCATCAGGCGGGGCCGCACAGGGTAATGTGTCTGATGTATGCATGTTGTTACAGTCCAGGGGTAGCCAGGTAGGCTAAAGGACTTGCCCAACCATAATACCAGGAGCGGCTGCATAGAAAAAGCATTGATGAAATGAACCCAACAAAAACAAATTACCGGCGGAGGCCCTGATCTCGTGCTACAGTGATACAGTAATTGTGTGACTCTCATCATACTTTTGATTACCAGCTTTGGGAGGCGCCAATCAACCAACCACCAAACACCCGCCCACCACCCCAAGCCCTAAACCACCCACCCACCCACCACTCCATTTTGTGATTCTCATCATAATTTTGAAAAACAGCATTGGGAGGCGCCAGCTAACAAACCACCACCCGCCCACCACCCCCGACTCCAAAACCACCCACCTAACCACCCACCACCCCATTTTGTGATTCCCATCATACTTTTGAAGACCAGCAATGGGTGGCGCGAACCAACCACCCAACACCCGCCCAACACCCCAACCCCAAAACTAACCACCCAACATCCCATTTTGCAACTCTCATCATACTTTTGAATACCTGCATTGGGAGGCTCCAACCAACCACCCGCCCACCACCCCAACCCGAAAACCACCCACACACCCACCCACCTCATTTTGCAACTCTCGTCATACTTTTGCATTCCTGCATTGTGAGGCTCCAACTAACAAACAACCACCCGCCCACCACCCTAACCCCAAAACTACCCTAACCCCAAAACTACCCTAACCCCAAAACTACTGGTGAATGCGACCAGTCAGTCAAAAACAACAAATAATACATAGAAAACTGTAGTAAACAATCAATACCGGTATACAAATAAAAATAAACAAGTATGAGATAAATAATAAATAACAAATAACAAAACAAAATGGATATCTCTTACTGGACAGTAACTAATAACTAATAAATAGTCAATAATAAATAATAAATAACAAATAATAAATGAATATTAAATAATAAATAATAAATAATATGAGATAATAATTAAAAAAAACAAAGTGAAGCATGGAAACAAGTGATTTGAGTTTCATTTGTGCTAAGTTTGGTGAGCAAAAGTAGCTAGGTTTGGTGAGCAAAAATAGCTAAGTTTGGTGAGTGAAAGTAGCTATGTTTTGCGAGTGAAAGTAGCTAAGTTTAGTGAGCGAAAATAGCTAAGTTGCGTGAGCGGTTCGGTAATCGAAATCATTGTTGCAGAAGACGAAGAAAATAGTCGGGTGCCCTGGTAGGGCCCCTACAGTGGTAGGCCAAAGGGTTGGTAGGTTGAAGTGGAGTTGTGCAAGCGGATGGAAATGGTAAATGGAATATGGAAGGACGATGTTGGACCGGTAAGAGGACGGTCGTGAGAGATTGTAAAGGGACTGGATTATCGCAATATATTAAGTGAAATAGCAGCGATGGACAGTAAGCTGAAGAAGCAATTGATCGTTTGCCAACCAGATTTCTACAATGTTGACCATTCCAACTGATTTTCGACCATTTCGACCATTTCGACCATTCAAACCATTGCCAGAGTTACCGTTGCATAGATCTGCCGTTGCATAGGTCTGCCACCAAGGGCCGACCAACTAAGTAACTAACCTGAGATGGACACGTGTTGAATGGGGCCCTTCACTACTTGCTCCTCCAGAGTGGGCTGCAGTTCATCAAATACTTGAAGCCCAAGTGATGAACTAAGTTTGGTGAGCGAAAGTAGCTAAGTTTGGTGATCGGAAGTCCGTGTTGTAGAAGAAGACAAAAACTAACCTGAGATGGACACGTGGCGAATGGGCCCTCCACTACTTGCTCCTCCAGAGTGGGCTGCAGTTCATCAAATATTTCAAGCGCAATTTTTGAGAAGCCCGCATGGATGCTGCCCATGCCCTCCAGCCAGGGGTCGACCTTGTCAGAGTCTGTGAAGGCGTAGTCAAAATCAACCATCCACTCATACTTGGATATAGTGCTCCTCACCAAGATGGCCATCATGTTGCCTTTTTTGCGGAGGAGGGGGTAAAAAGTGACCACCAATTAGGGGGTAAAAAACGACAATCAGTTAATATGTTACCTAATTTGTCAGGTTTCGTGAAAATGAGCCTTAAAAGTATCAATCCTATATTGTAAAACAATTGTACTGGATACCGGTATAGTGCTCCTCACCAAGTTGACCATCACGTTACCTTTTTTTGTGAAGGATTGAGGGGTTAGGGGGGGCAATTTATGTGATGGTTTGTGATGGTTATTGTAAAGAAGGGGATATATTGCTCCTCACCAAGATGACCATCTTGTTGCCTATTATTTTAAAGGAGGGATGAGGGGGTCAGTCTTTGTGATGGTTTGTGATGGTTTGTGATAGGTTGTGATGGTTTATGATGATTTGAGAGGTTTTATGATGGTTTGTGATGGTTTGTGGTGGCTCTTGTGGAGGAGGGGGTGTTAGGGGGGTCAACAAGTCATATGCAGCGTCGCAAGCGACGCGGAAAATTGGCGGGATGTTTTGGCAACGGTACGACAGGTGGCAACGATGGAGCTGACCAAAGCCAGTTAGTTATGAGACAGTTGGCTGACGTGTCAGGCTTCAATTTTATGGTCGGTCGGTCGGTCGGTCGGACGGTCAGACACAGAAACGGACAAATGGGTAACCCTGGGGGCTCCCGCCCCCCAGAAGGGGGGGCTCCGACAAAAACGTCCTCCAGTTAGTCCTTCCGAGTGATTTTTTCAGGATTCGTGAAAATGAGCCACAATCCCATATCTTACAACAACAACAACAAAAGGATGTACGCAAACGACACGTATTTTCAGGAGACCACATTCAAGCATAGCAATACATATAATGGACGCTTTCTACGCCCCCTTACCGACTTAACTAAAATTGAAAATTGGAAATTAGTACGCCATGCCACAGGCGTGAGATTGAGGGAACCCTCCTGTTTGCATGCATGTGTACATACTAACATACTGGAGAATAGCTACCATCTTGGGGTTATTTGGTTTTGCAGACCCTCTACACCTGAGCTTGGAATACCGCGCTACAGCACGGAGGACCGACTTAGCTATAATAATAAGCTGGAATAATTTTTGCAGTTAAAAAAATGTATCCGACAAAAAATATTACCTTGCGTGATGACCCAGGCAAATGGAATGGGGAGGGCACTACCAGGTTTACCAGAACCATCCTTGGTTCCAGCTATAGTCGCTGGAATGATGACGGTGTTAATGAGCTCCCAACCTGGGGGTACGGGTACCTCTGTGTTGTTTCCAGACAGAGTGCTGATGTTGCCCTCCGCATAGCAGGGCGAATAGATTGCAAAGTTCATGGCGTTGCGGAACATCCAATAGTAATTTGCTCCCTCACTTTCCCAGCTTGACCTGCTTATGTTAAGGGGGACTGGGCGCATGTTTTGCAGGGGGTAGGGTAGGAATTTCCCCTCGGCTGACACGTTCACACCTAAGTCAATATCATCAGAATAAGCGCCACAGACCAAATTGTCAAAGCTGGGGTTCCAGCTAAAAACGACTGAAGCAAGTAGTACGATCATGGTGCAGCCAGTAGAGGTCGAAGGTCCTTGCAAGCCCACCCCCCCGCATATGTCCGTGCTGCGGTAGGTATCCTTTAAATTATCTTGGGGGTGATCTCTGAATGCGCCCCTAGATAGCAGAAGAAGCAGCAGTGCCATTGAAGTCGTATGTTTCACTTCCATGGTGTATTGCATGGTCGACCTTAAATCCTGGCCTGTGATTTTCTTTTTGGCTACAATCAGCAGCTTCTAGGCAGCTCCTGTACTTATCCTCTAGGATATAGAACAGGTGAAGAATACTGATGGTATTACCGACCAGGTGCACTAGATCGTGTTAGCTTTGGATCGATAGACAGGTAGGAGAGCTGCCGAGAAGTTGCTGCTTGTAGTCCAACAGAAACACACTGTCCGTGGCATCGGCTCCTGCAGGGCAAAATTTTGTTTTGTTTTGTTTTGTTTTGTTTTGATTTGTTTTGCTTTGTTTTGTTTTGTTTTGTTTTGTTTTGTTTTGTTTTGTTTTGTTTTGGTCAAAAAATAAACAGATGTAATAAAGGGATGCAAGGTCATTTGTATGGGGGTTTGTTTTTTGGAAAAAGGATTTCCGCCTCAAAGAGTGGGTCTTCATGCAGTAGTCCTAGACTGGGAGTATTAGATGTGATGTGGCGGAGCCTGCTTACTCAAAATTAGGGATTTAGGGAGTAGGCGCCCTTCGGTCGGCGGCAGGTGCAGACCAACGACCAATCACAACTGCACCACCAGGCTAAGAGTCTCCCAGGTTGTTTAAGGGATATGATGTTGCTGCTGTGGCAGGGGCTGCAAAAGCATGTCAGAATAATCACCCAAATCAGCCCAAATAGTAGATAAATTAACTATGCACAAAATAAATTGATTCTAATTCATCTAATTATATTGGTGACTGTTAATTAACTTTACTATGATTTAATGTGGCTATAAAAGCATGTCAGAATATTTACCCGGGTAATGCCAGGAAAACCAGACATGTCAGATTTTTGACCAATGGTAACAGTTCACTTCAGACTCAGTCTTTCGACAAGCTATTTGGGGGATAGCTGCCCTGAGGCTACTGTGTAAAAACACACGAGCAGTACGACTTGCTTGGTGGTGTTTGTTGTTACAGTCCAGGGGCAGCCAAATAGGCTAAAGGGACTTGCCAAACCATGATATCAGGAGGGGATAAACGAAACAAACACTGATGAACTGATCCCCAAACAATTGTTTCACCGACGGGGGTCTGAGTTCGTGCTACCGTGTCGTGAGGGATAATTTATTTTTGCGATAGTACCGGTATACAATAATGGTCTGGATGGCATAGATTCGACCCGCCTTCTTTGTACCCCTACAAAATATATGCCAGCATCTGAGGTTTTGGATCAGAACTTCTGAGTAACTCACGAGGGGCCGATGCATCTGATTAGCAAGTGTATGCCGATCGACCCAAAGACTACTTATTTACCTGAAGAGCAGCGATTGATCAGGCTTCTGTAAAACTTGTCGTGCGTCAAGAAATCAAGACCTTCCAAGCTTCCAAGCTCCGTGGAGGCCTTGGAGGGAGCCGAGCGGTCACTTCCGTGAGAGAGCTACTAACAGGCTCTTAGACCCGCAGATTTGATTAACTTTATTAGGATAAGAATGCTTTGATCTGAATTAATTCTGTTACTGCCGAAGACGGCGAGCAACCTTAACGGCTGGAGCCAGGTAACCAAGATCAAGTTCAAATTTAGACCCGCAGCGTCTGAGGACTGGATCTAGAATAATATAATGTGCACGATGCCAATGGAGAAAAAAGGAAGAAATCGTGTTCATTTTTTCTTTTCTAGTCTGAATACAATTCCTTCACTTTAGCAAGGGCGGGGCCCCGCGGGGGTGGGGGGCTGGGGGCGGTTGCGGTGGCGGTCGGTTGCGGTTGCGGTTGCGGTTGCGGTTGCGGTTGCGGTTGCGGTGGCGGTTGCGGTGGCGGTGGCGGTGGCGGTGGCGGGGGACAGGTGTAAACCATTAACCCCCGAAACTATGGTAGACAGCGACAGGGACAGCGAATATCAGAACTAGACAAGTGTCCCATCATAATTCGAAGCTAGGCTGGTGTCCCATGTCCCATCTGTCTTGTCTAGGGACCGGCATATCATACGATGCTGGCCAAAGGCGAGAATGATATCATATGATCTTGTACATGAATGGTAACTCTAGCCTAGTCAGATTGCCGGCATCATATGATGGCATGATATCTTATGATATCATATTTCCGTTCCCTAGTTTTGCTTCGAATGTATTAAATGCGCAACAGTGGTGAATCCATGGATGGTCACAATGCAAAGCTGGGTCGAGCCATCCTTCAAGGTACGGTATATAAGGTAAGGTACTCCTGAGTGTTACAGGAAAGCACTTCCGAGATATAATAGCACTTGCGATACTATATATATTCGGAAAGTGGATTTTGGGCCCAGTTGGTTTGACTTCGGTCTTTGGACTATGGACGAGGCAGGTAAACGAAGGCACCGTTTTGCGTTATCTCTGGATCCGAAGGGCTGATGCAGCGAGCAGGATTGCGTGAAAAGTTAAATGGCAGTGGAATCAAGAACGTCAGCTTGCGAGTTAACACGAACACTGGAGCGCGCGAATCCTTGATCCCTGCAGGCTAGCGACAGCTACGGCCAACCAAACCTGGGCAGGAGTGAAAAAAAGGAGCTTCAAACGCCTGAGGGCTGCCCCCAGGGGCTGCCCCCCCCCCCCCCACCACCACCATTGAATATAATACCCACACAAACGGATTGGGGGGATTTGCAAAATGGCGCACACAACGGCGTCCTCGGATTTGCAGTGCCGGGATCGCGTGATTGTAAACAAACATCTATGTTTAGGGTTCTCAGAATTTCATATGGAGTAAAAAGTTAGCAGAAAAACAAATGAGCCGCTGACCCGATATACTCAAGATAAATATATCGCCGTATTCGCTTTTGGAACAGGATGATACCTCCTGCCCTGGATATCTCTTCGCTGTCCCAACCCCAACTTGACATGAAACCTGTCCGGCTTGGTTGGTTGTCTCCGAAATAGCTGTGCAAGTTCCTAATTCCTACCTCCTGAACCGACAGGATCACTCTGTTGGCGCCAGGTGGCTCTTGGTGGCTCTTGTGTTCAACAGATACCGACGACCACAGACTATATCTTTGGATCAGTTGGCGCGTGGCTTCTTCTCAACATGCAGCTCGCCAGAATTCCCACAGCCCTATACGGCTGCACCTATAGGGCGCGCCGTTCGGCCCCCCTTCAGCTCTCACCTCGCACTACCCCCATCATTAGACTAGCACCCCAAGCCAGTTCTGCCGATGCGAGCACCGAAGTAGAAGGCGCGCCTGCCGCGCCCGTTGCTGTTGAATCCATCATGCCACTACAGTTGTCGTGGCCCAGTAGAAGCCATGCGTGCGGGGTGTCTCGAGCCAGCAACGTGGGCGACAAAATGGTCTTGTGCGGCTGGGTGGATAAAAATCGAGACCTCGGCGGGCTGCAGTTTTTTGACCTGAGGGACCACACCGGTATTACTCAAGTGGGTCAATTGAGTAACCAGGAGGGTGTTTGATGGTGTTGTGCAGGGTGCATGTCATGGTGGTAGGAGGTTAGGGTGGGTGGGTCGGTGCATGGATGGTGGTTTGCAGTGTGCTTGTCATGGTGGTAGGAGGGCAGGATGGGTGGGCGCATGGATGGTGGTGTGCAGCGTGCTTGCCATGGTGGTAGGGGGGCAGGATGGGTGGGTGCATGGATGGTGGTGGGTAGTGTGCTTGTCATGGTGGTACAAGGTCAGGGTGGGTGGGTGGGTGGGTGGGTGGGTGCATGGATGGCGGTGTGCAGTGTACTTGTCATGATGGTAGGAAGTCAGGGTGGGTGGGTGGGTGGGTGCATGGATGGTTGTGTGCGGAGTGCTTGTCATGGTGGTAGGATGGCAGGGTGGGTGGGTGGGTGCAAGGATGGTAATAAGAGGTCAGGGTGGATGGGTAAATGCATGGATGGTGGTAGGGGGTCAGGGTTGGTGGGTAAGTGCATGGATGGTGGTAGGAGGTCAGGGTGTGTGTGTGGGTGGGTGGGTGCATGGATGGTGGTGTGCTTTGTGCTTGTGAACCGCCTCATCGCCGATTCAACTGCTTCTATATTTGAGAACATACTATGCTCGCGGTGATTGTATTGTGTGTCCAGAAGGTTTGAAGCTATTAGCAGCAGCAACAATGCCTTCACCGCCTTCATCACCACAAATCAATTCAACCACCAGTCAATCAGCACCACCATCGAACACCACCTCCAAATCACCAACCATTATCCATTATATCACCACCATCAATCACCACCAGCAATCACACGCGGCACAGCATTAACCACCATTCACCACCATCATCACCAACTAGATCATCAACACCATCAACGCAAGAACCACCACTCATCACACCATCATCACCAACCATTTATCACCACCAATCATTCAACCACTATTTATCAACGACCAACGTCACCACCATCATGTACCACCATCCCACCACCCTATCATCAACCACCCATCATCAGCACTTATCATCAAATCAATCCATCACCCCCCCCCATCGATCGACCCCCATCTCATCAACCGAACCACCATCCCCACCATCCCCCGATCATCACGCATCATCAAACCACCATCATCAATCCACCACCAATTTCCACACCACCATCATTTACCAACATTAACCTCCATTACACCCTATTAAACCGCCAACCATCCCCTAATGCATCACCATCTCTTCCACCACACCGCTATCCATCCAACACCAATCAATCACCACCATCATCACCACCATCATCACCACCATCATTACCACCATCATCGCTATCTCTACCACCTTTCCCATCACACCCTCATCACAACAATATTGGTCCTCAATGCCTCCCCAGGTCGCATGTGAGCCAGAGAAGTATCCAGAGGTGTGGTCAACCCCAAACCACCATCATCATCACCATCATCACCAACCATCATCTATTATAATAAACCCCTACCCATTAAACCACTTACCTTACCTCCTTACCGCCACCATTCACCTTTAATTCATCCCCCGATCCTCTTCCCACCACCCACCTCTCCCATGTCCGTATGTGAGCCAGAGAACCATCCAGAGGTGTCAGCTGTTGCCGGTCGTTTGCGTAATGAGTATGTCGTCCGTGTTGAGGGAGTCCTACGCCAGCGGAAGGATATTAACAAGAAGATCCCAACAGGCGATGTTGAGCTGGTTGCCCACCATGTGAGTTTATTTTTGTTGGTTGGTTGGTTGGTTGGTTGGTTGGGTTGGCTGGTATGTTGTGCGTGTTGAGGGATAGCTGCACCAACGAAAGAATATGAACAAGATCCCAGTGGGGGATATTGAGCTGGTGGCCCACCACATGAGTTGGTTGGTTGGTTGGTTGGCTGGCTGCTTGCTTGCTTGCTTGCTTGCCTGCTTGCTTGCTCAGCTGGCTGGTTGGTTGGTTGGTTGGTTGGTTGGTTGGTTGGTTGGTTGGTTGGTTGGTTAGTTGGTTGGTTGGTTGGCTGGCTGCTTGCTTGCTTGCTTGCTTGCTTGCTTGCTTGCTTGGCTGGCTGGTTGGTTGGTTGGTTGGTTGGTTGGTTGGCTGGCTGGTTGGTTGGCTGGCTGGCTGGCTGCTTGCTTGCTTGCTTCCTTGCTTCCTTGCTTCCTTGCTTCCTTGCTTCCTTGCTTCCTTGCTTGCTTGGCTGGCTGGCTGGCTGGCTGGCTGGTTGGTTGGTTGGTTGGTTGGTTGGTTGGTTGGCTGCTTGCTTGCTTGGTTGGTTGGTTGGTTGGTTGGTTGGTTGGTTGGTTCACCAGACGGTTAGGTCAGTTTGTTAGGCCAGTTAGTTGGGCCATCAGTTGTTTGGCCAGTTAGTTGGTTGGGCCACTGGTTGGTTTGGGCAGTTAGTTGGGCCACCAGTTGGTTGGCTGTTTGTTTGTTTGGACCACCAGTTGGTTTGGCCAGTTGGTTGGGCCAGTTAGTTTTGCCACCAGTTGGTTGGCCAGTTAGTTGGTTGGGCCACCAGTTGGGGCAGTTGGTTGGGGCCAAAACATGCAGTATTGGATTCATAGCAAATCATAGAAGATCAGACAAAGAGATTCAGCCTAGCCTCCGCATACAAATTTATTTGTATTTGTATTTGTATTTGTATTTGTATTTGTATTTGTATTTGTATTTGTATTTGTATTTGTATTTATATTTGTATTTGTATTTGTATTTGTATTCTCCCCAGCCTCCTCGTACTTTTGATCAACCTCAGCCTCCTCATGCTAGTTTATTATTTTTCATTTAGGTTCCTGTCCTGAACACTGTTAACAAGTCTCTCCCGTTCCCTATTAGTCAACAAGTCTCCTGTTCCCTATTATTGTTCATTTAGGTAACTGTCCTGAACTCCGTCAACAAGTCTGTCCCGTTCCCTATTAGCCAACAAGTCTCTCCTGTTCCCTATTATTGTTCATTTAGGTAACTGTCCTGAACACTGTCAACAAGTCTCTCCCGTTCCCTATTAGTGAGTCAGAGGAGAAGAAACCTCCCCAAGAGGAAACACGCCTTAAGAATCGTGTGTTAGACCTCAGGTGAGCTGCTCTACATACGGTGTGTGGATGCATGTTTGTTTATGTGTGTGTATATGTGTGCATAACGTATGTGTGTATGTGTGTATGTGTGTGTATGTGTGTATGTGTGTGTTTGTGTATGTTTGCGCCTTCAGAACCGTGTGTTGGACCTCAGGTGCGATGCTTTACATACGGTGTGTGGATGCATGTATGTGTGTGAGCTTGTGTGTATGTGTGTGTGCTTGTGTGCACGTGTTTGTGTATGTGTGTGCATATGTGTGCATACCGTATGTGTGTGTATGTGTGTATATGCATGTATGTGTGTGTTTATGTTTGTTTGCGCCTTAAGAACCGTGTGTTAGACCTCAGGTGCGATGCTTTACATATGGTGTGTTGATGTATGCATGTGTGTGAGCTTGTGTGTATGTGTGTGTGCTTGTGTGCACGTGTTTGTGTATGTGTGTGTATATGTGTGCATACCGTATGTGTGTGTATGTGTGTATATGTGTGTTTGTGTGTGTTAATGTATGTTTGCGCCTTAAGAACCGTGTGTTAGACCTCAGGTGCGATGCTTTACATACGGTGTGTTGATGTATGCATGTGTGTGAGCTTGTGTGTATGTGTGTGTGCTTGTGTGCGCATGTTTGTGTATGTGGGTGTATATGTGTGCATACCGTATGTGTGTATATGTGTGTTTGTGTGTGTTAATGTATGTTTGCGCCTTAAGAACGGTGTGTTAGACCTCAGGTGAGCTTCTCTACACACTGTTTGAGTGTGTGTGTGCTTGTATGTTTATGTTTGTGCATGTGTGTGTGTGTGCATAACCCTTCATTCAATCATTTTCCTGTAGGCCTATCAAGAACTCAATTCAATGCAGGCTACCTTTACGCATCCAGGATTGTTTGCAATTTCTGTTTTCCAAGGACAGATTTAAAAGCATCGCATCAGTGATCTTGGCTTCCGACACCTTCTCTGGGAAATTAAGATCATCTATTAATTTCCCAGAGAATGTGTCAGAGGCCAAGATCACTGATGTGCTGCTTTTCAAACTGTTCAAGACTACTGGCAGCGACACGTTTGAGAATATCGTTGAGCAACATCGTAAGGGAGATGCAGTGGATTCAGCTTCCTTTTGACTCCAAATTTGCTATATAACCTATCATTCTATCATTTCCCTTTAATCCCGTATAATAATCAATTCAATGCAAGCTACCTCTATGCATCCAATAATGTTTTCAATTTGATGGTTGTTAGGCTTCTGAGTTTAGGGCTAATGTGGAACAAAATTAGCCCTATTAGGGCTATTTTCAAAAGTAGCCCTAATAGTGCACAACTAATTTAGCCAAACTTAGCCAAAACAACCCAGAGAAAGTGCCACGTGTGTAGGAAAGTGTTTTTGTGCATCCTACAGACCTTTGTGGCAATTGCGTATGATCTGACCGTCATGAGTTCATGATAAAGTAGCTCATAACTGCGGGAGCAAACTGAGATTGGCGTATTATTAAATCAACATGTTACCTTGGAGGATTTGTTTTTGTTTAGTACATAATAGAATGTGTCAAAAATGCTAGATGGGTCTGTCCAACCTCTAGGGCACTGTTTATTTTGGGGGCTACATAGTGTAGCTTCTCAATCTCCTTCTTGATCAGGGATTAGGGTTTTAGCTTCTCAATCTCCTTCTTGATCAGGGATTAGGGTTTTAGCTTCTCAATCTCCTTCTTGATCAGGGATTAGGGTTTTAGCTTCTCAATCTCCTTCTTGATCAGGGATTAGGGTTTTAGCTTGTCAATCTCCTTCTTGAACAGGGTTTAGGGTTTTAGCTTCTTAATCTCCATCTTGAACAGTTCCTGCACTTTGACGTATGCCTCATCCAACAGTCGTGTGCAGAAGACCTTGTCAGTAGGCATAGTGGCGCCCACCACATTAGCCATCTTCTTGAGAGCACTGTTGTTTGCCTTGTTAAATGGAGTTTCACTGGTGTGCAGAAACATGCAAAAAACCGAATGAACTCTGATGTTTGGGCCGGGTTTGGCCACCATGCGTTGCTCTCTTGGGGCACAGATACCTTGCTGCGCTGCTTTGCAATGCGTGGGCTACTCCTCAGTTCCACCTTCTCCATCCCCACCAACTACTCCTCATCAAAGTCATCATCATCATGCAGCAGCTCATTCAGTGTTGAAGCTGCCTTTTTCTTGTCCTCAGCCAGTAGCCCCTTGCAGTAAGATCTTTTGGTCGGGTCAGAATGCGTACTGTAGGACGCCTGGTGGGTTGAAGGTTAGTTGGTTATCAGCCCTTCGAACCCCCAGGCGTCGCACAATACGCATTCTGACCCGACCAAAAGATCTCCTCATAAGGGGCTACTGGATGAGAACAAGAAAAAGGCGGCTTCAACACTGAATGAGCTGCAGCATGATGATGATGACTTTGATGATAAGTAGTTGGTGGGGGTGGAGAAGGTGGAACTGAGGAGTAGCCCACGCATTGCAAAGCAGGGCAGCAGGGTTTCTGTGCCCCAAGAGAGCAATGTATGGTTTTCCAAACCCGGCCCAAACATCAGAGTTCATTCGGTTTTTTGCCATGTTTCTGTACACCAGTGAAACTCCATTTAACAAGGCAACCAACAGTGCTCTCAAGAAGATGGCTAATGTGGTGGGCGTCACTATGCCTACTGACAAGGTCTTCTGCACACAACTGTTGGATGAAGCATACGTCAAAGTGCAGGAGCGGTTCAAGAAGGAGATTGAGAGGCTAAGACCCTAAACCCTAAACCCTGTTCAAGAAGGAGATTGAGAGGCTAAAACCCTAAACCCTAAATCCTGTTCAAGAAGGAGATTGAGAAGCTACACTATGTAGCCCCCAAAATAAACAGTGCTCTAGAGATTGGACAGACCCATCCAGGATTTTTGCCATATTCTGTTATGTAGTTACACACTTATTTTCCTCCAATGTAACGTGTTGATATAATAATACAGCAATCTCTGTTTGCTCCCAGTGCAGTTATGAGCTACTTCATTGTGAACTCATGACAGTCAGATCATACACAATTGCCACACAGGTCAGTATGATGCATTATAACACTCTCCTACACACGTGGCATTTTTTCTGGGTTGTTTTGGCTAAGTTTGGCTAAATGAGTTGTGCACTATTAGGGCTAATTAAGAAAATAGCCCTATTAGGGCTAATTTTGTTCGACGCTGGCCCTAAACTCTGAAGCCTACAAATGTGCTAGAGAACCTTCATTTAATAATTCAATGCACGCTACCTTTTACACATCCGGGATTGTTTGCAATTTGTTGGTTTCCTAGAACACATTGAAAAGCATCCCATCAGTGATCTTGGCCTCTGACACCTTCTCGGGGAAATTAATATCATTTGTTAATTTTCCCGAGAAGGTGTCGGAGGCCAAGATCACTGATGGGCTGCTATTCAAACTGTTCAAGACTACTAGCTGTGACACGGTTGAGAATATCGTCGGGCAGCATCAAAAATATATGTGTAGTAGATTCAACTTCCTCTTGACTCCAAATGTGCTGCATAACCTATCATTCCATCACTTCCCTTTAAGCCTATCAAGTTCTCAATTCAATGCACGCTACCTTTTACACATCCAGGGTTGTTTACAATTTGTTGATTTCCTAGAACACATTGAAAAGCATCCCATCAGTGATCTTGGCCTCTGACACCTCCTAGGGGAAATTAATGTCATTTGTTAATTTCCCCGAGAGGGTGTCGGAGGCCAAGATCACTAATGGGCTGCTATTCAAACTGTTCAAGCCTATAAGCTGTGACACAGTTGAGAATATGGTCGATGAGCATTAAAAATGTACGTGTAGTGGATTCAACTTCCTCTTGACTCCAAATGTGCTGCATAACCTATCATTCTAGCATTTCCCTTAAAGTCTATTAAGTAATCAATTCAATGGAAGATACCATTACGCATCCATGATTGTTTGCAATTTGTTGGTTTCATAGAACAGATTATAAAGCATTGCATCATTGATCTTGGCTTCCGACACCTTCTCGGGGAAATTAAGATCATTTATTAATTTCCCCGAGAAGGTGTTGGAGGCCAAGATCACTGATGCGCTGCTATTCAAACTGTTTGAGACTACTAGCAGCGACACGGTTGAGAATATTGTTCAGGAACATCAAAAATATATATGTGCTGTGGATTCAACTCCCTCTTGACTCCAAATATGCTACATAACCTATCATTCTAGCATTTCCCATTTGTTTTAAACCTATCAAGTAATCAATCCAATGCCAGCTACCTCTATGCATCCAGGATTGTTTTCAATTTATTGTTTTCCTGGAATATATTGAAAAGCATGGCATCAGTGATCTTGGCTTCCGACACCTTCTCGGGGAAATTAATATCAAATGTTAATTTCCCAGAGAAGGTGTCGACTAGGGAGGACAAGATCACTAATGGGCTGCTATTCATACTGTTCAACAATACTGGCAGCGAAAAGGTTGAGAATATGGTTGAGCAACATTAAAACGAGAGGTGCAGTGGATTCAACTTCCTCTTGACTCCAAATATGCTGTTGAACTATCCTTCTATCATTTCCATTTTAGTCTGTCAAGTAATCAATCCAAAGAATGCTAGCTTCACGCACCCAGGTTTGTTTGAAATTTGTTGGTTTCCTAGAACAGATTAAAAAGCATTGCACTAGTGATCTTGGCTTCTGACACCTTCTCCGGAAAATTAAATCATCTATTAATTTACCAGAGAAGGTGTCGGAGACCAAGATCAGTGATTTGCTATTTTCCAAACTGTTCAAAACTACTAGCATAGACAAGGTTCAAAATACTGTTGAGAGAGAAAACATCAAAAATAGAGGTGCAGTGGATTCAACTTCCTCTTGACTCCAAATGTGCTATATAACCTATCATTGTAGCATTTCCCTGTAACCTATCAAGTTATCAATTCATTGCAAGCTACCTTTTACGCATCCGAGATTGTTTGCAATTTGTTGATTTCCTAGAACACATGGAAAAGGATCTCATCAGTGATCTTGGCCTCTGACACCATCTCGGGGAAATTAAGATCATTTGTTAATTTCCCCGAGAAGGTGTCGGAGGCCAAGATCACTAATGCGCTGCTATTCAAACTGTTTGAGACTACTAGCAGCGACAACGTTGATAATATTGTTGAGCAACATCAAATATAGAGAGTGTGTGGATTCAACTTCCTCTTTAATCCAAATGTGCTACATAACCTATCATTCCATCATTTCCCATTAAACCTATCAAGTAATCAATCCAATGCAAGCTACCATTAAACATCCTGGACTGTTTGCAATTTGTTGGTTTCCTAGAACAAATTCAAAAGCATGGCATAAGTGATCTTGGCTTCCGACACCTTCTCGGGGAAATTAAGATCATTTGTTAAATCTTCCGAGATGGTGTCGTAGGTCAAGATCACTAATGCGCTGCTATTCAAACTGTTCAAGACAACTAGCAGCGACACGGTTGAGAATATCGTTGAGAAGCATCAAAAGTATATGTGCAGTGGATTCAACTTTCTCTTGACTCCAAATGTGCTACATAACCTATTATTCTAGCATTTCCCCCCAAACCTATCAAGTAATCAATCCAATGGAAGATACCATTACGCATCCATGACTGTTTGCAATTTATTGGCTTCCTAGAACATATTGAAAAGCATTGTATCAGTGATCTTGGCCTCCGACACCTTCTTTGGGAAATACACAAAAATTGTCTGTTTATTTTAATATCACTGATGTACTTCTTCTCAAACTGTTCAAGACCACTTGCAGCAACAAGGTTGAGAATATCGTCGAATAACATAAAAAAGAGAGGTGAAGTGGATTCAACTTCCTCTTGACTCCAGGGTCTATGTCTATGTCTGGACATGCTACATAATGTATTATTATATCATTCCCCTTTTAGCTTGCCGTACTGACACAAAAGTTTAACGTATTTGACATTTGACGTTTTTATTCGGTGACAACGCGAACTGAGCACCCCTCGAACCCAGGACAGACCAATCTGCGGGACGGTTTCGCCCAATCTTGAGCACTGTGCGACCCGGGTTCTACCCTGCGGAACCCCATTTCAGCCCCTTTGCGTCGCCACCAAAGAACAACGTCAAATTTTGAAACCGTTAAATTTTGCTGTCAGTACGGTATCAAGTAATCAATCCAAGCTACCTGTATGCATCGAGGCTTGTCTGTAATTTGTTGGTTTCATATAACACATTAAAAAGCATCGCATCAGTGATCTTGGCTTCCGACACCTTCTCGGGGAAATTAAAATAATGATTCATTTCCCCGATAAGGTGTCGGAGGCCAAGATCACTAATGCGCGTTTTTCAAAATATTCAAGACTACTGGCAGCAACGAAGTTGATAATATCGTTGAGCAACATTGAAAGTGGATTCTATTTGAGTAGGGCTTTCCATTATTTGCTCATAGCATTAAATAAGCGGAGAATGGAGAGCCACCTTCCAGAGGAAATTGAACCTGATGTATGAGGTTGGTGATTGGGGTTATGGCTTGGATTGGGGCTCGATTTGGGATTTGGGGGGGGGTATGGGTTGGGGGTTGGGGCGAGCGCTTCTTGCTTTGGCTAAGCCTTGCAGCTTTTATAAATGTAAGTCTTGGAAATAAAACGAATTTCCCACATGACATACCAGGGCATACCACATGATTTGTATATTGTAAACTACCGCCCTAACACAAATGTACCTGACATGACGTGAGAGTATAATACTCCAACACGGAATAAATAAACTTCGTCAGTTATATGCTCCCTACCATCATTTTCTAAACCTGTGAATCGGGTTGCAGAATCCTGATTCAGCTGACATGGAAGGACAGGGGATAGGATGTGATGTAGCATGTGGGGACATGACAACAAAAGCGAATACTCAGTTGGGTCATAACACTCAGCAGGGTGTCGGGCGCAAGCCACACATAGTTGGCTGGCCCAAAGGCCCTGCCTCTAGACTTGTCTGAAATGACTACACACGTTGGAAAGGAGGCAAGCTTGCCTCCTTCCCACCCCTTGGTTGCACAAGTTTGCCTGCTGGACAGAAAGCTTGCCTTTTTGGCGGAGCCCCCTCTTCAAGGGGGTGGGAGCCCCCATGTTCACCCATTTGTCCGATCGACCGGGGAAAAAAACTTGAAGCCTGACACGTCAGCCAACGGTCGTGTAACTAACTCGCTTCGGTTAGCTCCATCGTTGCCACCTTTCGTTCCGTTGCCAACACACTCCGCCAATTTTTTGCGTCGCTTGCGACGCTGCATAGGACTTGTTCAGCTTTCCATAGGTCCAGGAGGCAAACTTGTGTAAGCGAATGCTCAGTTGGGTCAGAACACTCAGCAGGGGTGGGTACAAGCCACGCACAGCTGGCCAGATCAATGCCCCTACCTCTAGACTTGGCTGACACGACTACACAAGTTGGGAACAAGTCCTATGCAGCGTCGCAAGTGACGCGGAAAATTGGCGGATTGTGTTGGAAACGGAACGAAAGGTGGCAACGATGGAGCTGACCGAAGCGAGTTAGTTACGCGACTGTTGGCTGACGTGTCGGGCTTCAAGTTTTTCGGTCGGACAAACGGACAAATGGGTAAACATGGGGGCTCCCGCCCCCTTGAAGAGGGGGCTCCGCCAAAAAACTTATAGGGCAATGTCGTTCAATCTTTTAGGGACCAGTACAATATTGACAAGCCTACATATGTTTTTTCTTTTTTCTTTTTAGCCCTTCATGTCATGGTTGGGCAAGTCCCTTAAGCCTATTTGGCCTACTCCTTGACTGTAACATATATGCATGTAGTATGTCTGCCCAACCGCACATATTTTCCTCCACCTTCTACCCAGCTTCGCACCTCACCTGCTACCTACCGCTCATCACCTGCCACCTAACCCCTACTTATCTCCCCCCTGTACCTCCAACTTCTACCCAGCTGCGCACCGCACCTACCCACCCCTACTTCCTGCCATCGACCACCTACCACTTATCTCCCCCATGCACCTCCACCTTCTACCCAGCTGCGCACTGCACCACACCTACCTCCTGCCTACTGCCTACTTATCTCCCCCCTGCACCTCCACCTTCTACCCAGCTGTGCAATGCACCGCACCTACCTACTGCCTACCACCTACTTACCTTCTCCTTGCACCTCAAACTTCTACCCAGCTGTGCACCGCACCTACCTACCGCCTACCTCCTTCCACCTACCACCACCTTATCTCCCATCTGCAACTCCACCTTCTGCCCAGCTGCGCATCGCACCTACCTACCGCTAACCTCCTAACACCTACCCCCTACTTATCTCTTCCCTGCACCTCCACCTTCTACCCAGCTGCTCACCTACCTCCTACCTCATGCCAGCTATCACCTACTTATCTCCCCATTGCACCTCTAACTTCTACCCAGCTGCGCACCGCACCTACCTACCACCACTTTATCTCCCCCCTGCAACTCCAACTTCTACCCAGCTCCGCACCGCACCTACCTACCGCCTACCTCCTGCCACCTACCACCTACTTATTTCCCCCCTGCACCTCACACGTGTCCCAGACGACCAGCTATGGCCAAGAACCTGAAGATGAGGCACAAGATGATCCGCACCATCCGCCGTGTCCTAGAAGACAACCATGACTTTACCGAGGTGAGGGCACTGTAATTATTCATATTTAATTATATGCTGTCAACCATCATTTCTGAACCTGTGAATAGGGTTTCAGAATCCTTATTCAGCTAACATGAGACTACATGCGACAGGATGTGATGTAGCAATAATAATTAATTGTACTGAGGTGAGCGCACTGCAATTATAAACACGCGTCCTAGAAGACGACCATGACTTTTTGAGGTGAGAGCAATGCATTGATTCATATTTAATTATTAATACTAAATAATCATAATTATACATAATAAGCATGAGTTTGCTGAGACGAGTGCACTGCAAGTGTAAACAAATAATAAAAGGGATAAAAAAACGTATCCTGCAAGGCACTTATGACTTCACTGATATGAGCGCAATGCAATTATTCATATTTAATTATACACATCTAACAATCATTATTATACATAACAACCATGACTTCGATGAGATGAGCGCAATGCAAGTATTTGATTAAATTATTAACATTTTATAATCATTATTATACATAACAACCATGACCTCACAGAGGGGAGCGCAATGCAAGTATTTGATTTAATTATTAACATTTAATAATCATTATTATACATAACAACCATGACTTCACTGAGATGAGCGCAATGCAAGTATTTGATATAATTATTAACATTTTATAATCATTATTATACATAACAACCATGACTTTACTGAGATGAGCGCAATGCAAGTATTTGTATTTAATTATTAATATTTAGTAATCATTATTATACATAACAACCATGACTTCACTGAGATGAGCGCAATGCAAGTATTTATATTTAATTATTAACATGTAATAATCATTATTATACATAACAACCATGACTTCACTGAGATGAGCGCAATGCAAGTATTTATTTTTAATGATTAACATTTAATAATCATTATTATACATAACAACCATGACTTCACTGAGATGAGCGCAATGCAAGTATCTATATTTAATTATTAACATTTAATAATCATTATTATACATAACAACCATGACTTCACTGAGATGAGCGCAATGTAAGTATTTGTATTTAATTATTAACATGTAATAATCATTATTATACATAACAACCATGACTTCACTGAGGTTAGCACAATATTATTATTCATATTTAATTTATGCTCTCAACCAGTCTCGACCATCATTTGTGAACCTGTGAAATGGGTTTCAGAACCCTGATCCAGCTGACAAGAGACTACATGGGACAGGATGTGATGTAGCAATAATAATTGATTATACTGAGTTGAGCGCACTGCAACAAAAATAACATAAAGGATACAAAAACGCGTCCTTCAAGACAACTATGACTTCACTGAGGTAATCACACTGCAAATATTAAAAAAACGAAAAGGATACAAAAAGTAGTCTTAGAGGACAACCATGACTTACCTGATGTGAGCACACAGTAATTATTCATATTTAATGATTAACAGTTATTAATCATAATTGAACATAACAACCATGACTTTAGTGAAGTGAGCACACTGTAATTATGTATCCTCTATAAAATAGTCCGTTGTCCGTCAGGGGTTTAGCCCTTTTTGGCTGAGCCACTTGGGGCTTTGGTTCCATATCTTGCCGACCTGTCGCCCAGGTGGCCACGGGGGCACCGTCGGTACGACAGGCGCAATGCTAGTATTTTATTATATGCTCTCAACCATCATTTCTGAACCTGTGAATTAGGTTTCAGAATCTTGATTCACCTTACATGAGACTACAGGCGACATGATGTGTTGTAGCAAAACTAATTAATTATACATAATAACCATGACTTCACGTAGGTGAGCGCACTGCAATTATAAAAAAACAAAAAGGATACTAAAAGGTGTCCTGCAATACAACCATTAATTAACTGAGGTGGGCACGCAGTAATTATTCATATATAATGATTGACATTTAATAATCATAATTATACATAACAACCATGACTTAAATGAAGTGAGCACACTGCAATTATTCATATTGAATTACCTGCTCAACCATAATTTACGAACCTGTGAATTAGGTTTCAGAATCCTGATTCAGCTGACATGAGACTACAGGCGACATTATGTGATGTAGTAATGATAATTAATTAAACATAATAACCATTACTTCACCAAGGTGAGCACTCTGTAATGATTAACATCTAATTATCATAATTTGACATTATAAAACACAGTTCACATAATTTCATGGAATTTAAAACTCAGGGCCCCCATCGGTAAAGTGATTGTTTGGGGTTCAGTTCATGAATGCTTTTTATTTGTAGCCCTTCCTGTTAGGGTTGGGCAAGTCCCTTTGGCCTATTTGGCCTACACCTGGACTGGAACATACATACATACGAATTTTCACGCAAGTACACTAAATGTCACAGAATGCACGTTCATAAATATCATGGAATTAATCCTGGAATTAATAATCAGAATTATATGGAATTTCAGCACCCTAAATATCACACAATTAATTATCCGAAATATCACAGAATTGATAGCCATAATTATACAAAATTTCACGCAAGCTCACTAAATATCACGGAATAAATAATACAAAACTTCATAAAGCCTCCCTGTTCGTTTCCGCTAATTTGTTAAATTCTTAAAAACTTTAAAAGATTTAAACAAATAGGCGGAAGATTTAAATAAGATTTAAAAAATTCTTAAAAACTTCATAAAGCTTATTTAAATCTTTTTTAGACCTTATAAGACTTTTGCCGCCTTCTTTTTTGGCAAATGGGGTTAGTTGCAGGGTACTACTTCTTGCCAAATTGGTCAGCGCTTTTTAGTGCAAAAAGCGCAAAAAGTGCGCGCTGCGTCCCCACAGGGGGTTGAAAAACTGCGCATCACGCGCTGAGGGGCTCAAAAAGGCAGTGCGGTACCGCAGGGTACTACTAAGTGCGCTGCCACGCGCGCTTAGTAGTACCCTGGTTAGTTGTGTACTTCTTTTGAAGTACAGCAAAACAAATCCCTTGACGCTTGTATCAACTAATTTTGTCCTCATACCTTGCATTTATACTACAGGCAAAACATGCAGGTAAGTGCACAACAAACATTGCACTTACCTGAGGCATCCACACAGCGCCTTCTGTTTGGACAAATGAGCTTACTTTCTGCCTTCCTCCAAGCTTTTATTTTGCCCTTACCCACCCCACCCCACCCCACCCAACCCCACAACAACAAAAAGCACAGCATCATGATATCCTAACAATGGCCACGGATCACCAGTGATTCACGCCCCACAGCCTGCTCCCCCTCTGCCCTTTCATGACTTATGGGATGCATGGAGTTTGTGTCCCTAACCCCACCACCGCATCATGAATTCATGGTATCCCAACAATGGCCTCCGACTACTAGTGATTCACGCCCCACAGCCTGCTCCCCCTTTGCCCTTTCATGACTTATGAGATGCATGGAGTTTGTGACTCTAAGCCTAGCATCACATCACGAATTCATGATATCCCAACAATGGCCACCTACCACCAGTGATTCACGCCCCACAGCCTGCTCCCCTTTTCCCCTTTCATGACATATGAGATGCATGGAGTTCGTGACTCTAAGCCTAGCCCCACATCATAAATTCACAATATTCAAACAATGGCCTGATCTCCTTCTTCCCTTTCATGACAGGTTGAGACCCCTATTCTAACAAGGTCAACCCCTGAGGGTGCACGGGACTACTTGGTACCTTCAAGGTACGCACCACCACCATCACCACTCCCATGCATAGAGTACCCACCACCACTACCACTACTACTACTACCACTACTACTACTACTTCCACCACCACCACTTTCACTACTGCTACCACCACCACCATGCATGGAGTACCCACCACCACCACCACTACCACTAGCACCACCACCGTGCATGGAGTTCCCACCACCACCACTAGCACCACCACCATGCATGGAGTACCCACCATCACCACTCACACCACCACCACTACCATAAGGTTGAGATCTCTCTTTTTGTATACCATATACAATTGAAATCATTGTTGTTTACTGTTTTAAAATCATCTGTTTTTTGCTTTTTATACCATACAATTGAAATCATAGTTTTTTACTTTTTTTATTTGTTTGTATCTCCATAAGTGCCCAAGTCCTAAAACGCCCTAACTTGAATCGCTATTGTGATTCAAGGTCCTACACGACCCCAACTGCTCGGAATTGAATTCTGAGTATATCATATTGTCCACGAGTGTGTAAGCTAGGCGCGCAGCTCATTTCTGTTCGCATTCACATCTGGCCGCGAGCAGCCCACAAGGTCGGAGGCGTTTCAGCCTCGGCCTAGGAATTTAATGGAACAGCAGTACAACTCAAAAATTCACCTCCCGTAGTCCCAATTCCACCTCCTAACTTGAGATTTCACCCCCCATTCCCCAATACAAATCTAACTTCAGATGTGGACGTTGAAGAAAAGTTTAAAAAACCTGTTTTTTTTAATATATTTGACAAGTGTGATTTGAAATTTGAATAACCTTTTTTTTGTTTTCAGTTATTCTACATGCTATCAAGCAAAAGCTGAAACTCAGAATGATGCAACTGAGTCTACGCAGCTACGTACATGAGTTAGGACACCCACAAAATACAAATTATCAGTGATTTTAGGCTCTGTGTATTGCCGTACCGCCTGTACGCTACATCCCACAACCTGCCATCACCATGACATGTAAAGGGAAGTGTGAGCTATAGGACTACCTACTTTTTATTTGAATGGAATTTGTTTTGAGCGCGATAGACCTTGAATCATCTTTATGAAAAAGGTGATTCAACTTAGGGAAGCCCATAGTTAAGAAATTGGCATGTTTCACTTGACCTGGTTCCCCACCAATTGAGCAAACCCAAATTTGAGTATTTATATATTGAACTGATGTTGTTGGGCAACTTTATGCCAAAAAATATTTGTCTTAGGACTGGAGGCCATAGGCTAAAACCATGCGATTAATGCTCACCAAGACTTAGGCACCTATGGAGATATACACCAGACAATTCAAATCACTGTTTTTTATTGGTGGCTAAGTTCAGTAGCTTCTAGGCAGATCCCTGTAAGGGACTACTTGAAGCAAACAAGGTACAGACCACTACCATCAGATTTTATTTCTGCGAGGTGTCTCCACTGCGTCGCCATTGCATCATTGCTTGGCGACGCATTAACACGCCGACCCCACCGGGCTCTGTGCTCTGTGCTATATCCATTCGTCCGACCGATCGACCAACCGACCGTCTGACCGAGACGAAGCCTGACATGTCAGCCAACGGTCTCGTAACAAAATTGCTTCCGTTGCCACCTGTCGCTCTGTCATGAGCACTCTCCACCAAATTTTAGCCATCGCATGCCAGCACATATAGCGGGCTCTGTGCTATGTGCTGGCATGCGATGGCTACCTAACAATCACTCCGTCATGCGATGGATTCACAACAATCATGAAATAAGGTTTCAGTAGCTCAAGTAGCTACCTGGCCTACAGTAATGATAATGCCTGGTAGGCCGTGTTATTAAGGGAGCCCTGTCTTACAGCAGTAGGGAATGAGCTGCTACTTTACCTAGACAAAGCTACCATGGCGGTTGACAGTGACCGCGAACGCTTAGGCCCACCCGAAGGGAATCGAATCCCGCACCTCTATCATTTCAACGAGCTTTACTACCTGGCCTACAGTAATGATACCACTTGGAACTATGCAGGAACACACCGTCCACTATTGTTTGTGTGTGACACGTCGCAATGTGAGCGAATCGTTCCGGCCCTAGTGCGAAACTCAGGTTTGAAAGTTTTGCCAGAAATGGGCCTTTCGTAGTATCTTTGTCCTTGGGTTGGGCCTGGGCTAGCTGGGTAGTATCCATAGTTTTTCTTTCCAGCTACCAGCAGCAGGTTCTAGGCAGCTCCCCAAGACTGCCATTGGGCCAAACAACCCTAAGATGACAGGAGCAATCCGCTTCCAGGTGCACTAGGTTGTTAAAGGGTTGGAAGGGTTGGAAGAAGAAACACCCCGGATAGCTGCCTAGAAGCTCCTGCTTGTAGCTGAAAAGAACGCTCTTGTAGTAATGTAGCTGAAAAAACGCCCTTGTATGTAATGTGAAGTCCTATAAAGTCCTTTTCCGCGTTGCTTGCGACGCTGCATAGGACTTTATAGGACTGCTTAGGACTTGTCTTGTATACCAATTCTAGTCCTATACAAAACAAGTCCTGAAAATAAAGCTCTTGTAGTAATGTAATGTTGAGCTCACTATTTCAGTCTTTCTACTGTTGTCTTTGTGCAGCAGCTTCTAGGCAGATCCCTGTGCCTGCAATTGGGCTAAGCGTACATATTTCTGGAGTGCTGGATCGATGGTTGCGCAACAATCATAATATCATGCCCAAGTAGCTAGTCAACCCGGCCTACAGAAATTTGAATTAAAAGCACTGAGGCTGATTATCGATAGTTTATCTAAATCGCTGAAGGCTGGGGAAGATCCTTCAGCCTCCCTGATGAGAGGTCACTTAAGTGGTGAACCCATTGAAAAAGGTAACGCACTACTACAGCTGCCTCCACTTCCGTGCTGATCCTCGTCCCCCAGGGCGTGTTGATTGCCCTTCCCCCTTATGAGCCCCACCCCACCCTCACTCCTACCCATCCCTAGCCCACCTGATGAGAGGTAATAATAACGCCTGATGAGGCGCGGTGTTAAGGGAGCCCGTTGTATGCGGGTGGGAAGCGGTCTCCTACCTAAACTGGATAAGCTACCATCGCAGTTGACAACGACCTGTAGCGTCAAGAGTGACCGAAGGGGGAGTCGAACCCCCGACTCCTCATCCTCAAGCGATCTGGTCTACCACTAGACCATTGTATATCCCTGAAAGGGGCTGAACCCATTGATGTGAGTTTCCGCCACGTGTCTGTCTTTCGTGTGTCTCGCCCAAAGCGTGCACATGGGTTCTTCACTCTGAGTTTTTTGGCGGAGCCCCCTCTTCAAGGGGGCGGGAGCCCCCAGGGTTACCATTCGTCCGACAGACCGACCGACCGACTGTCTGACTGAGACGAAGCCGGACATGTCAGCCAACGATCTCATAACAAAATCGCTTCCGTTGCCACCTGTCGCTCTGTCGCGAGCACTCTCCACCAATTTTTAGCATCGCATGCGATGCAGCATATAACATTTATGGTTGGTTAGCTGCTCGCCTCACCTCTGGGCCATAACCAAGGACAAAGAAACATAAGTCCCAGTGTTGTGCTCTTCTCTTCACTCCATCTCCCACTGTAAAATGATTATAGAATCAAGCAGTTGGTGGTTGGCCCCAATGCAAGCAAACGAGCTGGCCCACTCGACCTCATGCCCTGTAATAAGGGGTACAATGTTTTAATGTATTTAGTTACAGGACCCAGCTCGCAAAAAAGCTTACTATTTTTTATGCATCTATTTGTTTATTTATTTATTTATGTATTTATTTATTTATTTATTTATTTATTTATTTATTTATTTATTTATTTACAGGATCTGGGTGGTAATGAGGCGTACTATTTCTGTATTTATTTATGTATTCATTTATTTAAAGGATCCAGCTCGTAATAAGGCGTACTATTTATTTATGTATTTGTTTATTCACTTATTTACAATCAGAGCTGTTTGTGCTTTAGCCCCTCCTGATATCATGTTTTGGCAGGTTCCTTTAGCCTATTTGGCTACCCCTGGACTGTAACAACATACACATACACAATACACTTAGCAGAGGATCCAGCAGGGAGAGAAGTAAGCACGTAGCTGAAAAGACAAGTCCTATGCAGCTTCGCAAGCGACACGGAAAATTGGCGGAGTGTGTTGGCAACGGAGCGAAAGGTGGCAAGGATGAAGCTGACCGAAGCGAGTTCGTTACGCGACTGTTGGCTGACGTGTCAGGCTTCAAGTTTTTTTTGTCGGACAAACGGACAAATGGGTAAATATGAGGGCTCCCGCCCCCTTGATGAGGGGGCTCCGCCAAAAAAGTTATGCCACGCAACATGAGGACCACTGTTGTGCACTTCATCCCACTCCATCCCACACACACACATTCAAACACATGTCCACATACACACATGCACATACTCCCTCCCCCCCCCCCCCCCCCCCCCCCCCCCCCCCCACACACACACACACACATGCATGCATACCCTGCGTACCATACTACTGTACCTGGAACATTAAAAAACATACTATGAGTACCATACTCCTTTACCCTGGTGCAACACTTACGAACACCCACCCACACTCACACATCCACTCAAACTGTAAACTGAATACAGGATCCAGCAGGGAGAGTGGTATGCGCTACCCCAGAGCCCCCAGCTGTTTAAACAGATGCTCATGGTGTCCGGCATTGATCGCTACTACCAGGTGAATTGCATTAACACATCCACATGCATATGTATATGTGTGTGTATGTGTTTGTGTATATGTGTGTATGGGGCACTATCAGTATGGCTGTTGGCTGTTGAAACACATGCTCATGGTGTCCGGCATCGATCGCTACTACCAGGTGAGATGCAGTAACACATCCGCATGTATATGTATATGTGTGTGTATGAGGCACTATCGGCATGGCTGTTGTCTGTTTCAACAGATGCTCACGGTGTCGGGTATCGATCACTAGTACCAGGTGAGATGAAGGAACACATCCACATGTATATGTATGTGTATATGTGTGTGTATGAGGCATTATTGGTATGGCTGTTGTCTGTTGAAACAGATGCTCATGGTGTCCAGTGTCGATTGCCACTACAAGGTGAGATGCAGTAAAACATCCACATGTATATGGACATGTGAGTGCATGTGCGTGTATGAGGCACCATGGGTATGGCTGTTGTCTGTCGAAACAGGTGCTCATGGTGTCCGGTATCGATCGCTACTACAAGGTGAGATGCAGTAACACATCCGCATGTATGTGTACATGTGTGTATATGTGCATGTACGGGGCTCTATCGGTATGGCTGTTGTCTGTTGAAACAGATGCTCATGGTGTCCGGTATCGATCGCTACTACCAGCTGAGATGCAGTAAGACATCCACATGTATATGGACATGTGTGTGTATGTGCGTGTATGAGGCCCCATGGGTATGGCTGTTGTCTGTTGAATCAGATCCTCATGGTGTCCGGTATCGATCACTACTACCAGGTGAGATTGAGTAACACATCCGCATGTATCTGTATATGTGTGTTTATGTATATCTGTATGTGTACGAGGCACCATGGGTATGGCTGTTGCCTGTCTAAACAGATGTTCATTGTGTCTGGTATCGATCACTAGTACCAGGTGAGATGAAGTAAAACATCCGCCTGTATATGTGTCTGGTGTCTGTGTGTAAGCATATGTGTCTGGTGTCTGTGTGTAAGCATATGTGTCTGGTGTCTGTGTGAAGGCATTTGTGTCTGGTGTCTGTTTGTAAGCATATGTGTCTGGTGTCTGTGTGTAAGCATATGTGTCTGGTGTCTGTGTAAGCATATGTGTCTGGTGTCTGTGTGTAAGCATATGTGTCTGGTGTCTGTGTGTAAGCATATGTGTCTGGTGTCTGTGTGTAAGCATATGTGTGTTTGCCGCACCATCAGTATGGATGTCTGTTTAAACAAATGCTCATGGTGTCCGGTATCAATCCCTACTACCAGGTGATATTCTGGAACACTGCTGATTTGGGGGCTCTACGGCACCCTTTTATTTTGCTTCTGGGTGGGAAGGGTGCTGTTAGGGTGCAGAAAAGGGCGCCAAAGACCTCATAAATGTGAAGAGGAATACGTGTGCATTTTGGGTATGTAAGCAGGGTCACTCATCTGAAATTTTCCCTTGGGCCAGATGCAATTGCTGTCATGGTATCTATGACAGTTTGGGTGTGGTCAAATCCCCTCCCATCCCCTCCCTCTCCCCTTCAAATCCCCCTTCACACCCCTCACCTCCTCTCCCTCCCTCCCTCCCTCCCTCCCTCCCTCCCTCCCTCCCCCCATCCAGTTAGTGCGTGGTCAAATCCCCCTTCCTCCCCTCCCCTCCCTCTCCCCCTCAAATTCTCCTTCCCATCCTCCCCTCCCTTCCCTTCCCCTCCCCTCCTCCCTCCCCTTCTATAAACAGGTATACACAATAAAATGCATGACAACCCTGCTCATCTGGCTGAGCACCTTAACTGTAAACTCTTGTGTATCGCAAACATTACATATGTACAAACGCGAATACATGCATAATATGCATTTTAACTATTAAACTTACTCTGAAATCTTGTGTGTATCGCTAACATTAAATATATGCAAACTTTAATATATACATGATGTGCATTGTAACTATTAAATTACTCAGAACTCTTGTGTATCACAAACCTCTTCACTTATTAAGAGGTTTGAGGTTAAGAGGGCCAGCCCGTTTGCTTTCACTGGGGGCAACCACCAATAGGCGGGTGGGTGGGTGTGTGGGGGGGGCTATCAGCCCCCTGAAACGTTAATACAAACATAATATGCAATGTAACTGCTCAACTTACTCTGATCTCCTGTGTGTATCGAAACCATGATATATATATATATATATATAATATGCATTGTAACTGTTAAACTTATTGTGAACTCATGTGCGTATCTAGGTTGCCCGTTGCTTCAGAGATGAGGACCTGCGGGCTGATCGCCAGCCTGAGTTCACGCAGCTGGATATGGAGATGGCATTTATGGATGATGTGCAGATCCAAACGCTGATGGAGGGTGTCATCACGGAGGTGTTCAAGGAGGTGAGGTGGATAGCAGACCCTAAACCCTTAACCAAGATCCAAACGCTGATGGAGGGTGTCATCACGGAGGTGTTCAAGGAGGTTAGGTTGATAGCAGACCATAAACCCTAAAACCTAAACCAAGGTCCAAATGCTGATGGAGGGTGTCATCACGGAGGTGTCCAAGCACACCTTTTGTCACATTCATTATTATGCGTATTATTATGCTGATTATTAGTGTTATTATTAATAATATTATTATTATTATTATTATTGTTATAATTATGAGTTAGTAATAATAATAATAATAATTATTATTATTATTATTATTGGTATTGGTATTATTATTATCATTATTATTATTGGTATTATTATTATATACCAGTTTGTTGGTACCGTATGCGCAACATGTAATGGCAAGAATAAACATTGGCAAATGTGGTTTTTAACCTTGTTTCATGGATCACAGATGTGTGGCAAAACTAATTTGGCAAAGGGTTTGGGTCTGGGACTTGCTCAAGGTTTGACTTGGAAACATTTGGCTAAGCTCCAATTTGTTCGGTACATTTCCTTCTTCCATGTTTAACAGTAGGTTGCTTGGGAATGGTTTTGAAAAACAGTTCCTCTTGGTCATAGTCTGGAAAAGAAATGATCCAAATCAGGGCACTGCCTGGCTAACGACTGAGGACATCTGATAACCTCGTTAGTAATGTTGGTGGTGTTTTTTGGGGGGGGATGGGGGGGGGGGGGGGGGGGGATTGGTCGGTGCATCACATCTTTTGTAAGATACGCATAGTGACCTCAGTCCTCCATATGGACTAGTCCAGGCTCTGGGCAGATCCTTGCAACGGAACGGTGGTGGGCGAATCACCCTTCGGGTCTGGGACATAGAAAGTGGCATCCGGCTAGCGTTCAAACTGCTGCCGTTCACACCGCTGGCGGTCAAACCAGTCAGTGCGATAGGCGCGACCAGCTTCGACAGGCGCGACCAGCTTCAATAGGCACGACCAGCGCATTGTATCTCGAAATCAGTGCATGCAAGGAACGATCAAGGCAATCCGGACCAGTCGAACTGAGTTTGTTTGAATCGACAGTGTTGGACAAACTTGGCAAACGCCGGTGACCCGGGACCGGCTCACTTACGTGCTGAAACGATGTTGGCAAATGGTCGTTTGCCAAATCATTTGCTATTACATGTTGCGCATACGGAAGCCAGGTATGTTAAGTAAAAGAGAATAGCCCACCTGTGACAACCATTTCTGCAAAAATTGAATCATAACTATTATTTAAGTGATTATTGTTAGAAAATTATAGTTTTATAATCAACTTGTAGTTTTAGGGGATTTAATCGAATATTGCATTTGCATACATAACACATTCAAGTATGGATTTTCAACTTTACCAAAGGTAAACTAGTTGAAGTCACTATTTGTGGCGCAGCCCCCCCTTCTGGGGGGCGGGAGCCCCCAGGGTCACCCCCTTGTCCATTTGTGTGGCTGACCGACGACCGTGCGACCGACAAAAAGCCGGACACATCAGCCAATTGACATGTAACTAACTGGCTCCGCACCATTCCGTTGCCACCTGTTGTTCCGTTGCCAACACTCTCCGCCACTTTTCTGTGCCGCTTGCAACGTCATGTTTGTCATGTTTGTAAACTCTCATTTGGTGGTTGTCCCCAGTGCAAGCGAACAGGCTGACCCCTCAACCTCACGCCTCATCATAAGTCGTAACATTTTGTATTTTATTTGTATTTCAAATGATTTCAATTGCCCTCATGCAGAGCTGGCCCCTTCAAACACATTCCTTGTCATAAGGCGTAATATTTTGTAATTTATTGTTTGTGTATTTTCATTGTTATTCATTGTTATTTAAAAACGTTTTTTATTTACGCTCATGCGGATCCTGAGAGTAGTGTATCATAAGTCATAGCCTACTTTATTTTATTAAAATAAAATTAAAAAGCCTATTTTATTTTATTTTATTTTTACTTGTATTTAAAATTATCGTTTTCATTTACCCTCTTATGCAGATCCTGGGAGTAGATGTATCTGCCCCGTTCCAGCGAATGACATATGCGGAAGCCATGGATAAGTATGGAAGCGACAAACCAGACCTTAGGTAGGACTATAATGATCGCTTATTTGGATTATCCATAGCATTAAATGATCACTTATTGGGATTAAACGTAGCATGAAATGATCACTGATTCGGATTAATTATAGCATTAAATTCTCACTGTACTGGGCTGCTCACCGTCTTCCAATTCCAAGTCCCTGCGTGTGATGCATGCGGAAAGTAAAGAGTATACTAAGCGGATTAGACAGTTTAGATATAGAATAGAAAGACTTGTCCAGGTCCGATGCGCTGGTGCGGTGTTTGGGACCTAGGGGGTTGGGATTCCCAGGGACTTGGGTGTGTGGGTGGGTGAGGGTACAGGGCCGTGATTACAGTGTATTGTGGTCTTGGTTGGGGAGGTGGGTGAGACAGTGTGGTGGGTGAGAGGGAGGGAGGTGATTACAGTGTAGAAATGGTCTTGGTTAGGGAGGTGGGTGAGAGAGTGCCGTTGGTGAGAGGGAGGGAGGTGATTACAGTGTAGAAATGGTCTTGGTTAGGGAGGTGGGTGAGAGAGTGCCGTTGGTGAGAGGGAGGGAGGTGATTACAGTGTAGAAATGGTCTTGGTTAGGGAGGTGGGTGAGACAGTGTAGTGGGTGAGAGGGAGGAAGGTGATTACAGTGTAAAAATTGGGTTAGAAAGGTGGGTGTGAGGGAGGGAGGTGATTACAGTGTACAGTGGTCCTGGTCAGGGAGGTAGGTGAGACAGTGCGATGGGTGAGAGGGAGGGAAATGATTCCAGTGTAAAAATAGCCTTGGTTAGAGAAGTGGATGTGGGGGAGGGAGGTGATTTCAGTGTACAGTGGTCCTGGTTAGGAAGGTGGGTGAGACCGTGCGGTGGAAATTGTCTGGGTTAGGGAAGTAGTCCTCACCTGTGTGATTACATTATGTCCCCAGTATTGTTGTGCAATAGTGTTTATACCTCCCATGTTTACTCCGACAGCAGACTGTGAGCAGCCTTCAGGCTAAAAGAACATGTAATCAATCATTATCCAAGTTAGGGAGGTGGATGGGTGGTGTGTGAGAGTGCGTGTGTGAGAGGGTATGCATGAGACTGTGTGGTTTGTGACAGTGAGAGTGGGTGTGTGTGAGAGTGGGAGTTGGAGAGTGTTGTTTGTGAGAGTGTGTGGTGTGTGGGAGAATGTGGTGTTTGAGAGTGGGTGGGTGAGAGGGTGGGTTTGGGAGAGAGTGTAAGAGTGTATGCGTGAGAGTGTGTGTGTGAGTGTGTGTTAATGTGTGGGTGTGTGTGTGGGTGTGCAAGAGTGTGTGTGAGAGTGGGTGTTAGATTGTGTAGTGTGTGAGAATGTGTGTGTGTGTTATGTGAGAGAGTGGGTGTGGTGAGAGTGAATTACCAGTCCCCTCAGTCCCATCAGTCCCCTCAGCCCCTCAGTCAACCAGAAATGTAGTGACATCAAGCTAGGATGGCCTACAAGAAGATTCCTGTTTATCTAAAAACGGTCCAGCAGTGCAGGTTTGGACTGTAATTCCAGAACTTTGTATATAAACGTTCCAATAGTGCAGGTTTGGACTGGCATTCCAGAATTTAATCTAGAAATGATCCAACAGTACAGGTTTGGACTGTAATTCCATAACTCTATCTAAAACCGTTCCAACAAAACAGGTTTGGACTGGATTCCATAACTCTATCTAAAACCGTTCCAACAATACAGGTTTGGACTGGATTCCATAACTCTATCTAAAACCGTTCCAACAATACAGGTTTGGACTGGAATTCCATAACTCTACCTAAAAACATTCCATCTGTGCAGGTTTGGATTGGAATTCCAGAACTTGACTGAAGCCTTGCAGGGCTGCTCTTTTAGGTGGGTCTGACTGGAAGTTTTTCATGGATTCAAGTCAAATAAATCAATTTATTAATTAATAGTACGCCTTATTATGAGGCGTCTGTTTGAGGGGGCCAGCCCATTTGCTTGCACCAAACACAGCTTCTAAACAATCTGAGTACCTTCTAAACACCACACTCTCAATACCTTGCTACAATGCGATTGAGGTCTGTCTAGTTGTGCTCAACTCACCAGAGCTTTGGCCTCCTCTATCTTCCTCTGTCTCCCATCTCCCTCCGCGCCCTCCTCGATAGGGCAGGTTGCCACGACGTGATTTGAACACCCAGTATCTTAATTATTTTATTTTAATAACTCTTTCCTTGATTATTTGAAGTTGGGCAGTCCTTTGAACACATTTGGCTACCTCTGGACTGCAAATACATACACTAACATAAAAACATACATATAACCATACATGTGCATACATATGCACATACAGAAAAACGTACACGTACATGCGCATACGCAAACACCAAACAATAACACAAAAACGAACCAAAAGTAATATGTGTACATGCATACACAAACACAAAAAACATACAGAAAACTCACGGACATACACACACAGAAGACAAAAACACAAAAAACAAACACATGCATACATACATACATACATACATACATACATACATACATACATACATACATACATACATACATATACATAAACACAGACACAAAACATAACATAACATACTCAAACACAAAACATACAGAAAACATATTCTTACATACACATACACAAACATACACAACAACACATACACAACAACAACATACACATACACAACAACACATACACAAACAGACACAACAACAGACAGAAACACTTACACTTACATTCACACACAGACACAAACACAGAAACAAAAACATACAGAAGAACTTGCACTTACATACACATACACAAACAGAATCAAAAAAATGTGCACTTACATACACATACACAAATAGAAATACAAAAACAAAAACATACATAAAAACATACAACTTTTGCTCCTGCAGGGTGTTGGTGTCTGCCATACACTTAAAAACACTTACTCACATAGGCTTACATATCTTTACATACATAGACTTACATACACTTGCATACACCTGTGCTCCCATACACCTGTTGTACCTGCAGGGTGTTTGCGTCCGCCATACACTAACATACACTTACATACATCCATATACTTACATATACTTGCAAACACATGTTGTGCCTGCAAGGTGTTTGTGTCTGCCATACACTTGCATACATACACTTACATACATCCATACACTTACATAGACTTGCATACACCTGTTGTGCCTGCAGGGTGTTTGCATCCGCCATACACTTACACACATACATAGACTTATATAGACTTGCTTTCACCTGTTGCGCCTGCAGGGTCTTTGCATCCGCCATAGCTGATGGTGGGGTTGTCAAGGCTGTCCGTGTGCCTGACGGGAAGCGCATCAGCAACTCTAGGATCAAGCCCAAGGTGAGAGCTCAATTCGCATGCATGTATGTTACAGTCCAGGGGTAGGCCAAATAGGCTAAAGGGACTTGCCCAACCGTAATAGGAAGGGCTTCAAAAGAAAAAGCACTGATCAACTGAACCCCAAACAATCATTTTACCGACGGTGGCACGCTTGATTTCAGTTTAATGAAGAACTCCGCCTTGACCCAATATTAGGTATGAATTCCAATGAAAACAATTTAGATGCCCTATACTATTTGCTATACTACTTATAATAATACATATTTACTATACTATTTACAAAAGTCAGGTATGACTTTCAATTAATACAATTAGGTACTACACGATTTACTATACTTTTTCAAATATCAGGTATTAATTCCGTATACAATTTAGGTGGTGCCTTGAACTCTTGAGACTTTTGCTCGTAGGGAAAGTAATGATAACACCTGGTGGGGTGTGGTATTAAGGGAGCCCCATCTTACGGCGGTAGGTAACGGGATGCTGTCCTAGGGAAACTCCTACAAGGCTGCCTTGCATTGGTTCATCCAAAACCAGGTTGATTTTGGTTTGATATACCATATAGTTGAAATCTCTGTTTTTATTGTTGACCTATGTGGACTTATGTGGACCTAGGTGGACCTAGGTGGACCTAGGTGGACCTACGTGGACCTACGTGGACCTACGTGGACCTACGTGGACCTACGTGGAACTAGGTGGAACTATGTGGAACTATGTGGAACTATGTGGAACTATGTGGACCTATGTGACCTATGTGGACCTATGTGACCTACGGTGACTACTGCTAGCTCCGACTTACGCGGTGGTGTCCTTAATTTCACGTCCTGTGAGTAACACTGCATTACACGGATGTAACAGTGTCAATTGACCTATGTGAGCTTACGCGGTGGTGCCCCTAATTTCACGTCCTGTGAGTAACACTGCATTACACGGATGTAACAATGTCAAATGACCTATGTGAGCTTATAAGTGCACCAGCTTCTAGGCATATCCATGCAAGGGACTTGGTGTGATCCAGGTACACACCACTACCAACCACTTGTGTCTGTGTGCAACGCGTCGTAAAGATTTAATGATAACGCCTGGTGGGGCGTGGTGTTAAGGAAGCCCGTCGTACGGGTGGGGAGCAGTCTCCTACTTCAACTGGACAAGCTACCATCGCGGTTGACAACGACCTGCAACGCCAAGAGCGACCGAAGGGGGGTTCGAACCCCCGAATCTTCATCCTTAAGCGATCTGGTCTACCACTAGACCATTGTACATCACTGAAAGGGGCTAACGCGTCGTAAATCAAGCGTCTCGGTGCGACCCCAGTGCAACACTCAGGGTTGAAAGTTTTGCCAGAAATAGGCCTTGCGTCACATCTTTGTCCCTGGGTTGGGCCTGGGCTAGCTGGGTAGTATCCACAGTTTTTATTCCCAGCTACCAGCAGCAGCTTCTAGGCAGATCCATGCAAGGGACCTCTCGGTGGGATCCAGGTATGCACAACTCCCATCAGGTTTATTTCTGTGTGGTGTCTCCACTGCATCGCCATTGTATCATTGCATGGTGACGCATGAACACGCCGACCATTCGAGCTCTGCGCTACGTGCTCCGCCATGCGATTGCTACACAACAATCACTTCGGCATGCGATGGCTTCAAAACAATCATGAAATGAGGCTTGAGTAGCCCAAGTAGCTACCTGGCCTATAGTAATGATAATGCCTGGTGCGCTACGTGCTCCGCCATGCGATGGCTACACAACAATCACTCCGCCATGCGATGGCTTCACAACAATCATGACATAAGGCTTGAGTATCCCAAGTAGCTACCTGGCCTACATAAATTTTAAAAACAAAATCAAAACAACCCAAATTTATGTCAGTTGTCAGCTACAGTCCAGGGGTACAGTCCAGTTACAGTAACAGTCCAGGGTACAGTCCAGTTACAGGTGTTACAGTTGTTACAGTCCAGTTACAGTTACAGTCCAGGGGTACTGTCCAGTTACAGTTGTTACAGTTATTACAGTCCAGTTACAGTTACAGTACAGGGGTACTGTCCAGTTACAGTTGTAACAGTTGCACAGTTGTTACAGTCCAGTTACAGTTACAGTCCAGGGGTACCGTCCATTTACAGTTGTTACAGTTGCACAGTTGTTACAGTCCAGTTACAGTTACAGTTGTTACAGTTGCACAGTTGTTACAGTCCAGTTACAGTTACAGTTGTTACAGTTGCACAGTTGTTACAGTTGTACAGTTGTTACAGTCCAGTAACAGTTACAGTTGTTACAGTTGCACAGTTGTTACAGTCCAATTACAGTTACAGTTGTTACAGTTGCACAGTTGTTACAGTTCCACAGTTGTTACAGTCCAGTTACAGTTGCACAGTTGTTACAGTTGCACAGTTGTTACAATCCAGTTACAGTTACAGTTGTTACAGCTGCACAGTTGTTACAGTCTAGTTACGGTTACAGTTGTTACAGTTGCACAGTTGTTACAGTCCAGTTACAGTTACAGTCCAGGGGTACTGTCCAGTTACAGTTGTTACAGTTGCACAGTTGTTACAGTCGAGTTACAGTTACAGTCCAGGGGTACTGTCCAGTTACAGTTGTTACAGTTGCAAAGTTGTTACAGTCCAGTTACAGTTACAGTCCAGGGGTACTGTCCAGTTACAGTTGTTACAGTTGCACAGTTGTTACAGTCCAGTTACAGTTACAGTTCAGGGGTACTGTTCAGTTACAGTTGTTACAGTTGCACAGTTGTTGCAGTCCAGTTACAGTTACAGTCCAGGGGTACTGTTCAGTTACAGTTGTTACAGTTGCACAGCTGTTACAGTCCAGTCACAGTTACAGTCCAGGGGTACTGTTCAGTTACAGTTGTTACAGTTGCACAGTTGTTACAGTCGAGTTACATTTACAGTCCAGGGGTACTGTCCAGTTACAGTTGTTACAGTTGCACAGTTGTTACAGTCCAGTTACAGTTACAGTCGAGGTGTACTGTCCAGTTACAGTTGCACAGTTGTTACAGTCGAGTTACAGTTACAGTCCAGGGGTACTGTCCAGTTACAGTTGTTACAGTTGCACAGTTGTTACAGTCCAGTTACAGTTACAGTCCAGGGGTACTGTCCAGTTACAGTTGTTACTGTTGCATAGTTGTTACAGTCCAGTTACAGTTACAGTCCAGGGGTACTGTTCAGTTACAGTTGTTACAGTTGCACAGCTGTTACAGTCCAGTTACAGTTACAGTCCAGGGGTACTGTTCAGTTACAGTTGTTACAGTTGCACAGTTGTTACAGTCGAGTTACAGTTACAGTCCAGGGGTACTGTCCAGTTACAGTTGTTACAGTTGCACAGTTGTTACAGTCCAGTTACAGTTACAGTCGAGGGGTACTGTCCAGTTACAGTTGCACACTTGTTACAGTCCAGTTACAGTTACAGTCCAGGGGTACTGTCCAGTTACAGTTGTTACAGTTGCACAGTTGTTACAGTCCAGTTACAGTCACAGTCCAGGGGTACTGTCCAGTTACAGTTGTTACAGTTGCATAGTTGTTACAGTCCAGTTACAGTTACAGTCCAGGGGAACTGTTCAGTTACAGTTGTTACAGTTGCACAGCTGTTACAGTCCAGTTACAGTTACAGTCCAGGGGTACTGTTCAGTTACAGTTGTTACAGTTGCACAGTTGTTACAGTCGAGTTACAGTTACAGTCCAGAGGTACTGTCCAGTTACAGTTGTTACAGTTGCACAGTTGTTACAGTCCAGTTACAGTTACAGTCCAGGGGTAGGGTCCAGTTACAGTTGTTACAGTTGCAAAGTTTTTACAGTCCAGTTACAGTCACAGTCCAGGGGTACTGTCCAGTTACAGTTGTTACAGTTGCACAGTTGCACAGTTACAGTCCAGTTACAGTTACAGATGTTACAGTTGCACAGTTGTTACAGTCCCGTTACAGTTACAGTTGTTACAGTTGCACGGTTGTTACAATCCTGTTACAGTTACAGTTGTCACAGTTGCACAGTTGTTACAGTCCAGTTACAGTTACAGTTGTTACAGTTGCACAGTTGTTACAGTTGTTACAGTCCAGTTACAGTTACAGTTGTTACAGTTGCACAGTTGTTACAGTCCAGTTAGTTATAGTTGTTACAGTTGCACAGTTGTTACAATTGCACAGTTGTTACAGTCCGGTTGCAGTTACAGTCCAGGGTTCCTGTCCAGTCACAGTTGTTACAGTTGCACAGTTGTTACAGTCCAGTTACAGTTACAGTTGTTACAGTTGCACAGCTGTTACAGTTGCACAGTTGTTACAGTCCAGTAACAGTTACAGTTGTTACAGTTGTACAGTTGTTACAGTCCAGTTACAGTTACAGTTGTTACAGTTGCACAGTTGTTACAGTTGTACAAGTTGTACAGTCCAGTAACGTTACAGGTTAACAGTCGACTAGTTACAGTTACATTTTACAGTGCACAGCTGTACAGTTGCAACAGTTGTTACAGTCCAGTACTGTTAAAGTGGCTGTTACAGTTGTACAGTTTGTTTTGTTTACAGTCCAGTTACAGATATAACAGTTGTTATCATCTTGCCACAGTTGTTACATTTAGTACCAGTTGTTACGGTTCAGAACAGTGTTACACTCTTTGCACAGTGTACAGTCAATTACAGTTACAGTTGTTACAGTTTTGGAACTAGTTGTTACAGTTCCAAACAGTTGTTCACAGTCCAGTTACAGTTGCAAGTTGTTAACAATGGCACAGTTGTTAAATTCCAGTTAACAGTTTACAGTTGTTTACAAGGTGCCCAGTTGTTACAGTCCAGTTACAGTTACAGTTGTTACAGTTGCACAGTTGTTACAGTCCAGTTACAGTTACAGTCCACGGGTACTGTCCAGTTACAGTTGTACAGGTTGCACAGTTGTACAGTCGAGTTACAGTTACAGTCCAGGGGTACTGTCCAGTTACAGTTGTTACAGTTGCACAGTTGTTACAGTCCAGTTACAGTTACAGTCCAGGGGTACTGTCCAGTTACAGTTGTTACAGTTGCACAGGTGTTACAGTCCAGTTACAGTTACAGTTCAGGGGTACTGTTCAGTTACAGTTGTTACAGTTGCACAGTTGTTACAGTCCAGTTACAGTCACAGTCCAGGGGTACTGTTCAGTTACAGTTGTTACAGTTGCACAGTTGTTACAGTCGATTTATGGTTACAGTCCAGGGGTACTGTCCAGTTACAGTTGTCACAGTTGCACAGTTGTTACAGTCCAGTTACAGTTACAGATGTTACAGTTGCACAGTTGTTACAGTCCCGTTACAGTTACAGTTGTTACAGTTGCACGGTTGTTACAGTTGCACAGTTGTTACAGACCTGTTACAGTTACAGGTCGGGGTACTGTTCCGTTTACCGTGGTTCCAGTTGCACAGTGATTTCGTCCATGTACAGGATACAGTCCAGGGCGTTATGTCAGTTACAGGTTGTCCTGTTGCCACTAGTGTTACAGCTCCAGTTACAGTTACAGTTGTTACAGTTGCATGTTGTTACAGTTTTGCAACAGTTGTTATCAGTCAGTTACAGTGTTAACGTGCCAAGTTTGTTAAAGTCAAAGTACAGTTACAGGTGTTACAGTTGACCCAGTGGATGTACTTAGTCCTTGTTACAGTTAGTTACAGTTGCTTTACATGGCACAGTTGTTACAGTCCAGTTACGTTACAGTTGTTACAGTTTGGCCCACAGGGTTACAGGTGTACAGTGTTTACAGTCAGTACAGTTACAGTTGTTACAGTTGCACAGTTGTTACAGTTGCACAGTTGTTACAGTTGCACAGTTGTTACAGTCCAGTTACAGTTACAGTTGTTACAGGTGCACAGTTGTTACAGTCCAGTTACAGTTACAGTTGCACAGTTGTTACAGTCCAGTTACAGTTACTGTTGTTACAGTTGCACAGTTGTTACAGTTGCAAAGTTGTTACAGTCCAGTTACAGTTGCAGTTGTTACAGTTGCACAGTTGTTACAGTTGCACAGTTGTTACAGTCCAGTTACAGTTACAGTTGTTACAGTTGTTACAGTTGTACAGTTGTTACAGTCCAGTTACAGTTACAATCCAGGGGTCACAAAATGTGCTTGAGGGACTTGTCAAACCTAAAATAAGTAATTAATAAAGATCTTTCTAGACGACCACATGGGGCTTGTGTTAAATGGATTAACAAGCACTTATTAGTTTGAATTTGATCTACGTGAATTGAATGCATTGAATGGATCTTATTTTGTTCATTTGAATTGAATTGGATATAATTGAATTGAATGGATGGATGTTGTAGCATTGTTGAGTACAAAGTAACAAAAAATACATGTTTTTCAGGGTTGTTGGTTTGGAAGCAGGATAGGCCTGTTCCCCTACAAAGCGCAAGCACGAAACATAGGAACTGATACTGGTTACTACGACATCTGGATTCCCGGAAATGGATTAAACAGGCACTTATCAAATTGAACTTCCTTGACGTGAATTGAATACATTTAATGGATTTGAATTGAATATGATTTAATCGAATTGAACCGATGGATATTGTAGCATTGTTGACTACGAAGTAACAAAAAAGGGACTGCCCTGAAATAAGCTTTTATCCCCCCACACACACGCACACACACATACTCACACACACACACACACACACACACACACACACATACTCTCAAACACACAGGGCGATATTTCCAATGAGGCCGTCGCTGGCGGAGCTCAGGGCCTGGCTTTTATTCGCGTGCAAGAGGGCGGTGAGATTGATGCTGCCAAAGCCATCAAAGAAGGACTTACTCCAGAGCAGGTGACACCACTTTTGTTTTCAACTGAGTGCAGAGCAGGTGACACCACTTTTGTTTTAGGTGTCAGCACTTTTTCCTTGTTTTAACTGAGTCCAGAGCAGGTGAAACCACTTTTTTTTTTTAAGGTGACAAGCACTGTTTTCTGTTTTTAACTAACTCCAGATCAGGTGACAGTGGTTTATTTTTTACGCTGCCAAGGCCATCAAAGAGGGACTCACTCCAGAGCTGATGACTCTAAACTTTATCAACCCCTATTCATGGGGGTTGATAATATAGCTACTTAGCTTGTTACTTTGTTAAATAACTCAATTGAACCTAGCACTGTTTCTCTTTTCCGCTTCAAGTAGCAGCTTCGGTCCAGCTCCATAAGCCAGCCACTGGGTCGAGCCCGAAGCTTTCAGCTGAATTGGTATGTTTGTCTTGCTAGCTTTCAGACACACTAGCTAGCTTCAGTTTTGGTCCACAGACGGGGAAAAGGACTTTTAGTATCTGCTTTTGTGATACATCTGTCCAGCTTCTGTCCTCTTAATAAACACACTCACAAACCTCACTCTCCCCCCCCACACACACACACACTTACGCACACACACACACACACACACACAAACATCTCTAAATAATCCATGTTGTCCTTCCAAGGTGGCTGCTGTGATAAAAGCCTCGGGTGCTGAGCCAGAAGATCTGCTTTTGTGATACATCTGTCCAGCTTCTGTTCGCTTAATACGCACCCCCCACCCCAGCCCCCCACACACTCTCTCTAAATAGTCCATTTCGTCTCCCTAAGGTGGCTGCTGTGATAAAAGCCTCGGGCGCTGAGCCAGATGATCTGCTTTTGTGATACATCTGCTTAATACACCCACCCCACCCCACCCCGCACACACACTCCCCCCAACCCCCACCCCCACCCAACACACACACCCCACTCCACCCCCCACCCCCACCCAACACACACACACATACACACACCACTCCATCCCCCCCCCCCGACCCCCCCCCCCCCCCCCCACAAACACACACTCCCCCCCACACACACACACTCTCTAAATAGTCCATGTTGTCTCCCTAAGGTGGCTGCTGTGATAAAAGCCTCGGGCGCTGAGCCAGGCGATCTGCTGCTCGTAGCTGCGGGTCCAGTCGATACAGTTTCCAAGGCCCTGGATCGTGTTCGTCTGTTCTTGGGCAAGGACCTGGGTCTCATCAAGGCTGGACCAGCTCACTCGCTGCTCTGGGTCACTGAGTTTCCCATGTTTGAGTATGATGAGGGGCAGCAGAGGTGAGTGGGGCATGGGGGGTATGACATTGGGGGTATGATTTGGGAATAGAACGAGGGGGTATGACTTGGGGGAAGGATATGGGGGGTATGAGGTGGTAGTAGGTGAGTATGGAGTGGAGGAACTGGGTCTGATCAAGGCAGGACCAGCTCACTCATTGCTCTGGGTCACTGAGTTTTCCCATGTTTGAGTATGATGAGGGGCAGTAAAGGTGAGCGGGAATTAGGCAGCTAAAGGCTGCCTAAGACTTGCTAGTACCGCCCAGAGGAATAGGCCGGTACTTGGAGTACCACCCACTTGCTAGTACCGCCCAGTGGAATAGGCCGGTACTTGGAGTACCACCCACTTGCTAGTACCGCCCAGAGGAATAGGCCGGTACTTGGAGTACCACCCACTTGCTAGTACCGCCCAGAGGAATAGGCCGGTACTTGGAGTACCACCCACTTGCTAGTACCGCCCAGATACACCAAGTGGCCCCCTGAGGGGGTCCACTTGCGAGTACCGCCCTGAGGAATTAGCCGGTAAAGGGTTAGCAATAGGTCAACCCCAAGTGGGCCCTAAGCTAGTACCGCATATAGACATAGGCGAGACTAGAGAAACCCCATGTTGGATAGACCTAGACTGCCTAAAGATAAAGATAGAGACAAAGACAAAGACCTTTAAAAACAAAGACCCATAGTGGTTTGAGACCGCCTCTGTCCCAGTGCATGGGGGTATGGTTTGGGGATAGGACGTGGAGATAGGAAGTGGGGGTATGACTTGGGGGAAGGATATGGGGGGTATGAGGTGGTAGTATGTGAGTATGGAGAGGGGGAACTGGAACTTGTCAAGGCTGGACCAGCTCACTCCCTGCTCTGGGACACTGAGTTTCCCATGTTTGAGTATGAGGAGGGGCAGCAGAGGTGAGTGGGACGGGGAGGGTAGGATTTGGGAGTAGGACGTGGGGGGTAGGGTGTGGGGGTGGGATTTGGGGTAGGACTGGGGGGGGGCAGGATGTGTGGGTAGGATGTGGTAGTAGGTGAGTATGAAAAGGGGGGAATGGGTCTTGTCAAGGCAGGACCAGCTCACTCACTAATCTGGGTAACTGAGTTTCCCATGTTTGAGTATGACGAGGGGCAGCAGAGGTGAGTGGGATGCGGGGGTAGATCGTGGGGGGTCTGATTTGGGAATAGGACGTTGGGGGTAGGATATGGGGGTTGGACGTGGGGGTAGGATGTGGGGCGTAGGATGTGGGGGGTGGATGTGGGGGCAGGACGTTGGGCGTAGGATGTGGGGGGTGGATGTGGGGGTAGGACGTGGGGCGTAGGATGTGGGGGGTGGATGTGGGGGTAGGACGTGGGGCGTAGGATGTGGGGGGTGGACGTGGGGCGTAGGATGTGGGGGGTGGACGTGGGGCGTAGGATGTGGGGGGCAGGATGTGGGGGGTGGACGTGGGGCGTAGGATGTGGGGGGGGGACGTGGGGCGTAGGATGTGGGGGGGCAGGATGTGGGGGGTGGACGTGGGGCGTAGGATGTGGGGGGTGGACGTGGGGCGTAGGATGTGGGGGGCAGGATGTGGGGGTTGGACGTGGGGCGTAGGATGTGGGGGGTGGACGTGGGGCGTAGGATGTGGGGGGTGGATGTGGGGGTAGGACGTGGGGCGTAGGATGTGGGGGTGGGACATGGTAGTAGGACATGGGGGGCAGGATGTGTGGGCAGGACGTGGTAGTAAGTGCCAGGATGTAGTGGGAGATAGCAGTAGGTAATATGTAGGAGGAGCTATACTTGATGGTATGAAGGTCTTTAGTAAAGCTGTCACATTCACCTGATGACATCCACATCCGCATTCTGTCACATTCTGCTGATACCCACATCCACGTTGTCACATCCACATCCACATCCATAATATGTCACATTCTCCTAACATCCACATCCACATTCTGTCAATTTCCCCTGCTGACATCCACATTCTGTCAATTTCCCCTGCTGACATCCACATCCACGTCATGCCACATTCACCTGCTGACATCCACATCCACACCCAAGTTCTGTCTCTTTCACCTGCTCACGTCCACATCTATATAATGTCACATTCTGCTAACATCCACATTTACATCCACACCCAAGTTCTGTCACATTCACCTGCTAACATCCACGTCCATATTATGTCACATTCTTCTGACATCCACATCCACATCCAAGGTCTGTCACATTCACCTGCTAACATCTGCATCCCCACCCCCATCTGCATGCCTTTGCTGCAGATATGTTGCTGTGCACGTCCACATCCATGTTATGTCGCATGCTAGCATCCACATCCACATCCATACCCAAGTCCATCACATCCACCTCACCAACTGATATCCCCATCCCCATCCCCATCTGCATCTGCATCCGACTTATGCCACATTCACCTGCTGGCATCCACATCCACTTTACGTCACACTCACCTACTGACATCCACAGCCACATCCCCATCTGCATCCGACTTATGCCACATGCACCTGCTGACATCCACATCCACACCCATGTTATGTCACACTCACCTACTGACATCCACATCCCCATCCCCATCTGCATCCGACTTATGCCACATTCGCCTGCTGACATCCACATCCACATCCACTTCACGTCACACTCACCTACTGACATCCACAGCCATATCCCCATCTGCATCCGACTTATGCCACATTCACCTGCTGACATCCACATCCACATCCACTTCACGTCACACTCACCTACTGACATCCACAGCCACATACCCATCTGCATCCGACTTATGCCACATTCACCTGCTGACATCCACATCCACATCCACATCACGTCACACTCACCTACTGACATCCACACCCCCATCCCCATCTGTATCTCACTTATGCCACATTCACCTGCTGACATCCACATCCACATCCACTTCACGTCACACTCACCTACTGACATCCACATCCACATCCCCATCTGCATCCGACTTATGCTACATTCACCTGCTGACATCCACATCCACATCCACTTCACGTCACACTCACCAACTGACATCCACATCCCCATCCCCATCTGCATCTGACTTATGCCACATTCACCTGCTGACATCCACATCCACTTCACGTCACACTCACCTACTGACATCCACAGCCACATCCCCATCTGCATCCGACTTATGCCACATTCACCTGCTGACATCCACATCCACATCCACTTCACGTCACACTCACCAACTGACATCCACATCCACATCCCCATCTGCATCCGACTCATGCCACATTCACTTGCTGACATCCACATCCACACCCATGTTATGTCACTCTCACCTACTGACATCCACATCCACACCCAAGTCCATCACATGCACCTGCTGACATCCACATCCACACCCATGTTATGTCACACTCACACACTGACATCCACATCCACACCCAATGACTCAAGTCCATCACATGCACCTGCTGACATTCCCATCCCCATCTGCATGCCCTTACTGCAGGTATGTTGCTGTGCACCACCCTTTCACGGCTCCCCATCCTGACGATGACTTGATGGGCTCCGGCGATGTCTCCAAGGCCCGTGCCATCGCTTATGACCTGGTGTATAATGGTGTGGAAATCGGAGGCGGCAGTCTTAGAATTTACAGGTATTGTCAACATAGGTCATGATCCTGACACCTCCGACTGGGGGGAACAGAAGGGGGGTGGGTGGGTTGGGGTTGGGGGGGGTTGGGGGGGGGGGGGGGGGGGGGGGGGGGGGGGGGGGAAGAGATGCCTTGTCATGCAGATGTGAGGTTGAAGTCTGCTATGCTACAATGGTGTGGAAGTCAGAGACGGCAGTCTCAGAATTTACAGGTATTGTCTACATAGGTCCCAAGAGACACTTCAGACTAGGGGGACAGGGGTGGGGTGGGGGGGGGGGGCTGGGTTAACTGGTGGAGAGGGGGGGTGGGTGGGTGGGTGGGGGGGTGGGGGGGGGGCCTTGCGATGCCAATGTGAGGTTTAAGTCTGCTATGCTACAATGGTGTGGAAAGCGGGGAAGGGAGTTTCAGAATGAGCTGGTATCGTTGTTTAAGATTTGTTGGGATAAGGTTCAAAAGAGCTTGTGGTCGTTTTTTAAACTGCCTTTCCCCCTTTGAAGTTTTGGCAAGTCCCTTCAGCCCGGCTTCAGCCTATTTGTTTCCTGTTGTGGACCTTTATTTCCTGTTTTGGACATTGTATTCATGATGAGCTGCCCCTGGACTGAAACACATATATATATACATACATACAGCCCCTTTCAGTGATATGCAATGGTCTAGTAGTAGACCAGATCGCTTGAGAATGATGAGTCGGGGGTTCGACTCCCCCTTCGGTCGCTCTTGGCGTTGCAGGTCGTTGTCAACCGCGATGGTAGCTCGTCCAGTTGAGGTAGGAGACCACTCCCCACCCGCGTACGACAGGCTCCCCTAACACCACGCCCCACCAGGCGTTATCATTACATACATACCCCTGTCACACATATACGTGCATGTCATTGCATGGCGAAGCATGAACCCCCCGAACCCCCTAGGCTCCATGCTCCGTGCTCCGCCATGCGATGGCCACACAACAATCCTGGATCAGGCTCGAGTAGCCCAAGTAGCTACTCAACCTAGCCTACAGAAATCTAAGATTGTAAACACTGCTACCCGACCAGGCAAGACATCCAGGCTCGCATATTTTAAGTCACTCGACTCACCACTCCGCCAACACCACACCACCTCCACAACTCCACCAACACCCGATCGGGCACGACTTCCAGGCTCGCATCTTTGAGCTCACTGGACTCACTACACCTCCACAACCCCACCAGTACAACTCCACCAACACCCGACCAGGCAAGACCTCCAGGCTCGCATCTACGAGGTCACTCGACTCACCACACCGCCAACACCACACCACTTCCACAACTCCACCACCACAACTCCACCAACACCCGACCAGGCAAGACATCCAGGCTCGCATCTTTTAAGTCACTCGACTGACCACACCGCCAACACCACACCACCTCCACAACTCCACAACTCCACCACCACAACTCCACCAACATCTGATCAGACAAGTCTTCCAGGCTCGCGTCTTTAAACTCATTGGACTCACCACACCACCTCCACAACCCCACCACCACCACACCACATCCACAACCCCACCACCACACCACCGCCTGCACAACCCCACCACCACCACACCACCTCCACAAACCCACCACCACCACACCACCACCTCCACAAATCCACCACCACCACCACCACACAACCTCCACAAACCCACTACCACACCACCACCTCCACAAACCCACCACCACAAGTCCATCACCACAGCTCAACCACCCGATCAGGTGTGACATTCAGGCTTGCATCTCCAAGCTCATTAGACTTACCAAACCACCACAACACCACTTCCACCACAACTGAATCACCCGGCCATGCGAGACTTCCAGGCTCACGTCTTTGAGCTCATTAGACTTACCATACCACCACCACCACCACCACCACACCACCACCACCACCACCACCATGCCACCACCACCACACCACCACACCACCACCACCACTACCACACCACCACCACCACCACCACACCACCACACCACCACCACCACCACCACCACACCACCACCACCACCACACCACCTCCACCACCAGATCAGGCAAGACTTCATTGAACTCACCACACTACCTCTACACCACATCAAACCATATCATTGGACTCACCACACCACCTCCACAACCCCCCGGCCACAACTCCACCACCCTATCAGGCGAAATAACCAGACTCGCGTCTTTGAGCTCATTGGACCCTGAAGGGGCCCAGGGCAAGTTCGCCGCCACTACCACCACCACCTCCACCACCTCCACCACAACTCCACCACCACAACTCCACCACCCTTGCAGGCAAGACTTCCATGCTCGCATCTTCGAGCTCAGTGGACTCACCACACCACCACCACACCACCTCCACAACCCCAACACCACAACTCCACCAACCGATCAGGCGAGACATCCAGGCTCGCATCTTTGAGCTCATTAGGCTTACAACAACAACGGCACACCACCACAACTCCACCTCCCGATTAGGTGAGACATCCAGGCTCGCGTCTTTGAACTCATCGGACTCACCACACCACCGCCACCGCCACACAACCTCACCACCTTCACGACCCCACCACCAAAACTGCACCACCCGATCAGGCAAGACATCCAGGCTCGCGTATTTGAGCTCTTTAACTGACCACACCACCTCCACAACCCCACCACCACAACTCCACCATCCTTTCAGGCGAGACATCCAGGCTCGCGTCTTCGAGCTCATCGGACTCACCCCTGAGGAGGCCCAGGGCAAGTTCGGCTACCTCCTCGACTGCTTTGACTTTGGCGCGCCCCCCCATGGAGGTATCGCACTAGGATTGGATCGCCTGGCCATGCTGCTCGCCTCTGCTCCGTCCATCCGTGATGTGATCGCATTCCCCAAGACAACACAAGCACAGTGTGCTCTCACAGGTAGGATCGTGTCTGTATGTTTACTGTCCAGGGGTACAGTACTGTGCTCTCACAGGTAGGATCGTGTCTGTATGTTCACTGTCCAGGGGTACAGTACTGTGCTCTCACAGGTAGGATCGTGTCTGTATGTTTACTGTCCAGGGGTACAGTACTGTGCTCTCACAGGTAGGATCGTGTCTGTGTGTTTACTGTCCAGGGGTGGTCAGATAGGCTAAGGGGACTTGACCAACACTCAAAACAGGAAAGGCAGTTTGAAACAAACAAGCAAACCAAACAGCAAAACAAACAGAAAAGGAAACAGAAAAAGAAACTGCAAAAACAAGCACTGCAGAACAGAACCCCAACAAATCGTAGAGGTGGGGAAATGTTTAAAAGGTGTTAAGGAATTTGCCTTCTTTCATTTCTTTATTTACATTAATTTGTACATTTATTGTTTACAAGTACTCCTCTGTTACAGTCCAGGAGTTGTAAGAGCTTTTTTTCTAGTAGCGATCGCTAACTGGGACGTTGTTTGGGCCAAACTTTCCGCTACCACGAGACTCGGATCTCGGCCCCACCCCCCACCCCCCCACTCCCCAGGCCGGCCCTTCGCGCCTTTCCAAATTGCTACCAGGAGCCCAACCGTGGACGACACAAAATCCCTGATCTCTACTAGGAGACCCCCTTCCTGAAATTAAAAAAACTATGGGAGTAGCCACCAGGGTTATTTTTACCGCTACATATAGCGATCGCTAGTTTTGACCCCGTTTTGGCGAAACTATTGCTGTAAACAAAAGTAAAAAACAGTTATGTTTTGCTCTAAATGGCCCTAAAAGCTATAAAAGACTGTACAAGCTTTAATAAGCTATAAAAGCACTAAAACGCTGTACCTGGAGGAGGCCTAAAACCATAAAGCTAGAAAGAAAAAAGTTTCAGATTTGAAAACAAAAGCCCTGGAAGCCACGTTAACTGGAGGGACTTGCCCAACCTCAAACAATCAAGACCAACTCTAGATTTTCAGGAGGAGCTAATTAAAATAAACACTATAAACTACTATAAACACATACACACATACAAAATAAACACTATAAACTACTATAAACACATACACACATACAAAATAAACACTATAAACACTAAAACGACGAGGAAAAACACCCGACACACAGACAAAAGAACACGATAAACACGCATAGGAAAACGACGGAGAAAGCAAGGGACACATAGACAAAAGAAACACGAGGAAACGACGAGAAATCACCAGTGACACCACCGTACCAACGAAGAAACACGCAGATACACGAGGAAACGACGAGAAACCAGACACAAGACAAAAGAAACACTGCGAGAAAAATCACGAGAAACGCCGAAAACACATACACACAGACCAAAAGAAACACGAGAAACACGGAGAAACTCGAGAACAACATACACACAGACAAACAAACACGAGAAAACATCTAGAAACGGACGAGGAAACACGACACCACAGACAAAATGAAACACGAGAAACCTAGAAACGACGAGAAACACATATCACACAGACAAAAGAAACACGATAAACACGAGAACACGTGCGCTAAACACATTACACACAGTACAAAATAAAACACTTACTAAATACGATTAAACACATGAAACACATACAAAATAAACACTAAACTATAAACCTAACATACAATCACACATCAAACTACTACAAATACAAAATAAACACTATAAACTACTATAAACACATACACACATACAAAATAAACACTATAAACACTATAAACACTACAAACACTATAAACACATAAACACTATATGCTAGATGTAGGGAACGGCAATATGATGTCATATGATATCATACGATATCATATGATGCCGGCAGTCTGACTAGGCTATAGTTACCATTTACTCACAATCTCATATGATGCAATTTGTATGATATCACATGATATCATACTGGCCTTTGGTCAGTATCATATGATTTTGCCGATCCCAAACTATATGTACAGGCACCGGGGGGGGGGGGGGGGGGGGGGGGGGGGGAGGAGGAGGGAGGGGACCGGAAGGAGATGGAGGAGGGGAGGGGGGGGGGATGGGATGTTGGGCAAGCTGAAGGTCCTGGGCAACACCATCCTAGGGGGGGGGGCTGGAGGCAGGGGGGGGGGGGGGGGGGGGGGGGAGGGCCAGGGAGTGGTGCTAGTGGGGGAAGAGTGGAGGGGGTAAGTTATAGTGCAGGGGTTTAATCATCTGAACTTATGGAGTGAATGTTTAAAGAAGCCAATTTGAAAATAGCTATAAATAGCTTCAAACGGAGACTGGCCAGATGGCTGCAGAACAAGAATAGCTATGAAAAGGGGGGGGCTTTAAAACGGGGGGGGGGGGGGGGGGGGGGAGGGAACTGCAGGCACCTGACCTGTTTTGTTTATAATTAAGCTGTTCACCATTGCTTGTTTTGTTTGACTGCCTGTCCTGTTGTTAAGGAAGGGCAAGTCCCTTCAGCCTATTCGGCTACCCCTGGACTGTACAAATACAAACCGTACTGAGTGACAACAAAATTTAATACAAAATTTAATACAAATACAAACCGTACAGTTACCGTACTGACAACAAAATTTAACGCTTTAATTTCACGGGAGCACCCCATACTACGCGACGGAAAAAACGTGAAATTGAGTTTCAGGGTGATATTAGGGTTTGGGCCCCTGGGCTCCACATAGGGCCTGCTACCCCTGCCGCCTGCCGTCTGACAGCTCAACGACAAACAGAAACTCTCAACAATTTCGCTTTCCCCTGATTGCATGGCGCAGCCCCTCGATAGATCCCCTAAGGGACGTCTGCGCCCTCTGGTTACTCCAAATCATAATAAGCAAAGTACCCTATAGTTGATGCAGAGTACTACCCTACTTGCAGACCCTATAACCATGTACCCTGATACAACGGTACATGGTCTACGGTAATAGTATAAACACTACTACCTATACCACACTCACGTGTACCGGTACACAATGTTATCACAAGTCTGTATTGTGATTGTAAGAACAGGCAATGAATCAGTGTACCATGTTCAAGTTGAAACATTTAAATGGATTTTATTAAAATGTGAACTGTGAAATGTGTAGCGTCAAATTACATCCCTCTGGAAAAAAAACGTCAAATTAAAACGTGAAATTCTAATAAACCCCAACAAAATGACCGTGAAACCTTTCAAAGCGTTAAATTTTGCTGTCAGTACGGTACAAAATATCGGGGGGGGGGGGGGAGGGGGGGGGGGGGGGGGGGGGGGGGACGTTTTAAACACTGTATTTTCCCTTTTGTCCAAAATTTCACAATTAAAAAGGGTGGGTTTTCATGCACTAGCCCTAGGTCCAAGGATGTTGATGTGGTCGGTCGAGTCAATCCTACATAACGAGGAAGTAGGCACCCATAGGTCGGCCGGAGATGCAATCCCACGACCAATCATACCTGCGACGCTATAAAATGGCAAAGAGTGATTGCGAGGGAGCGGCAGGTGGCAACGGAAGCTGGTTAGTTATGAGACCGTTGGCTGATGTGTCGGGCTTCATCGCGGTCAGACGGATGGATGGATAGATGGACGGTCGGTCGAACGGACAAATGGGTAACACTGGGGGTTCCCGCCCCCCAGAAGGGGGGCGGGAACCCCCAGAAGGGGGTGCGCCGCCAAAAATATAAATTGGCTGACTTCCTCACCTGCAGGTTCTCTCATAAATTCAAAAAAACAAAAAACAATATAATATAATAGATCAACATTTGAATGACTTCCACGCCTGCAGGTTCTCTCTTAATTTGAAAAACAAAAACTGACTTCCTCACCTGCAGGTTCTCTCACAAATTCAAAAAAACAAAAACAATACAATATAATAGATCAACATTTGAATGACTTCCACGTCTGCAGGTTCTCTCTTCAATTTGAAAAAACAAAAAGCTATATAATATAATAGATCAAATATTTGAATGACTTCCACGCCTGCAGGTGCTCCCAATACTGTGGCTAAGGAGCAGCTGGATGAGCTTTACATCAAGATGCAGGATCCTCCTGCTGAAAAGAATTGAACAGCTAGGAAGCAGGGTTGTCCAGGCTGACTTCAAGATATGCATCTTGAGATGCACCCAGTTCCATGATCTGCATCTGAGATGCATCTGATCTGCATGTGCATCTGATCTGATCTGCATCTGCATGTGCATCTGATCTGATCTGCATCTGCATGTGCATCTGATCTGATCTGCATGTGCATCTGATCTGATCTGCATCTGCATCTGCATCTGATCTGATCTGCATGTGCATCTGATCTGATCTGCATGTGCATCTGATCTGATCTGCATCTGCATGTGCATCTGATCTGATCTGCATGTGCATCTGATCTGATCTGCATCTGCATGTGCATCTGATCTGATCTGCATCTGCATGTGCATCTGATCTGATCTGCATCTGCATGTGCATCTGATCTGATCTGCATCTGAGATGCAACGGACCCTCCAAGAATGCGACCGACCTACTGGAACTGCGTCTAAGATGCAAAGGACCCCCCAAAATGTGTGTCCGAGATGCAGCAGACCTCCTATTTCTATGTCGATTCCGAAACGTAAGACGCAGCATTTTGAACAACGATCGGCAGTGGTCTAGCATGCCCTGCCTTTCCAACTTGAGCTTCCTACTTCTGTAGGACTTGCTCCTTCTTTCGCTCTGAACCCTCAGTGGGCGCTGTTTGTGTTCGGGGACCCACTTTCTGGGTGAAATCCTTTGACTATTAAAAACTGCCTCCAGCCTCCTGCTAAAAATATCTCTTTTTGTTAGATGATAAGATGTGAGGCTGACCTCACAACCGCATTTTATTATTTTTATTTGGGGCCTCATCTTGGCTGTACCAGGGTTCTTTGTCATGTATGTATGTTACAGCACAGATGTAGGCCAAATAGGCTAAAGAGACTTGCCCAACCGTGACAGGAAGGGCCAAATTTGATGAAATGAACCCCAAACAATCGTTTGTCTAGATATTGAGGTCTGTAGACAATCTAGGAGAGGCACACTCACCCATACAGACGGAAAATAGTCAACAAATGACTTGGGCTGGATTGTTACATGGTTGTTTAGCCAACTCTGGGCTGCTCACCGTCTGCCAGTTCCGAGTCCCCCCGTGCGATACCAAGGGAACAAGGGAGCATGCTAAGCAGAGTACTGTTTAAAGACTTGTACAGGTCATTTGAAATGACTCGTAAAGTTTGTCGACAAATGACTTGGATGTCTCGGAGTGTCATGTTTTGATGCTGTGTGATTAGTATGTTTCATTTTTTTAGAGGAGAGGGGGTTATGTTAATGTGATAGGTTTTTGATTAGTTCTTGCTGTCCAGACCGACCATAGTACCGTAGTTCTCGCTAGGTAGGAGGGTTCTCGATTAAGTTATTTTTCAAAAACTCGTTTTAATTCAAATTGAGCTTCTAGCAGCGGCTACTGGGCAAGTTTTCAATATCAGATATTGTCTGAGCAACGGGGTATTTTTTACCTGCCTCGCATACCTTATTTCCAACTCGTTTTCCCGGCTTTGGATTATCAAATGGGATCAGAACAAGTTCGATGCAGCGTCGCCTGCGACGCTTAAAATTGGCGGAGAGTGATTACGAGGGAGCGACATGTGGCAACGGAAGCGAGTTAGTTACGGGGCCGTTGGCTGACGTGTCGGGCTTCGTCACGGTCAGATGGGTGGTCGGACGGACAAATGCGTAACATTGGGGGCTCCCGCCTTCCAGGAGGGGGGGCTACGCCAAAAAATCAATATCGGGATCAGGGTTGTTCAAAGCCCTTCGAGTATTTACGTGGCACGTTCATTTTATCTCACGCTTAAGCTTACATGCTTTTTAAGCTGGCAAATTATGTCAAGCCACGTAAATCATTCAAATATAAAGGGGCGCGTGCATTCGCTAAAGGTTAATAATAATAGTTGTTACAAGGTTCTATACGCCAGGTATGGTGTCTAACCGTCTGCACATAGGAGTTAGCAATACCCCCCGAGCGATACCCACGGAAACCAGGGATTTCTAGAGCACAAAAGGTTACCTTCAATTTATTACATTTTAATACATTGTATTTTGATTATTATTTATTAGCTAAAAGATGTGAAGGCCACAACCGTCAAGTCCCCCGTGCGATATATATAGAGAGAGACAAAAGCGCAGCTGGTTATTATCACAGAAACCTGGGAGCTCTCTAAACTAAACTCGTCTCATTGTTATCTACTAGAAATCCGTTTGATTTGGATTGGATTGGATTGTTTACATGAGGATGTCCATGAGGATGCATGCATGTCCATGAGGATACCGACTTAACCGTATGGAATGTGGAATTCTGCGATTCCACATTCAGAACCTTTATGAATGGAAATGGCACTAAGACTTTTTGGAGCAACCTAGCCGACTATCTTTCTACTTGTAAACGAGCAAGACAGGAAGCCCTGGACTGCTTAGTGGCACCGTAATTTATTATCCCTTTTTTCTTCTTGTGATTTCTCATTTGTTAGCTTCTTACCTCCGCCACTGTAAAGTGGTTGAGATCTGGGTCCTGCTCTAGGGGGTTTAATACCTACGCCACCGGTGGTTGGGAGTTTGGTTTGTTTGTCCTCGACACACACCTGATGTAATGGGGTTTTTTGCTTTGTGGGTGCTTTTTGTTTTTGTTTAAAGCACAGAGTCTCATACACCCTCGCGGTGTCAAGTAGACTTTAACATGTAATGTAATGGTCTGTCACCGTCTGCGGGCGGAGTAAACATGCGTTGTATAAGTGCAACTACAGTACTGCACAACAATCCTGAGCACAGAATGTAATCGCAGGTCTGTAGGCAAAGTAAGCATGAGTCGTGTAAACGCCATTCATACTGAGGGACTGAACATCATATGCATCTCCCCATCCAACCTCGATCGCACTCTCGCGCTACGCCCCCTCACTCTTATCGCGGATCGACCCCTCACGTGGCCCGACCACCGACCGCAGATCACCAGTTCACCACACTCGAACACCCGCGAAGGCGGGCCGATCTGTGTGGCACGCACGAGCACGCACGATTCTTCCACTGAAAGGGGCCGCGAGCCCACAATTGCACCGACCAGCCTTTCCCAACAACACTTCAACAAGCCACTGCCAACTCCTGCCATCGCTCCTTCCCCATTTTCTCTGTCTGGCACTCACTGGACTCCTGCAGCCATTAGGGTTGTCAACTGTGCAGAGACAGCTGGAGATACACAGATCACTGAGTGCTGACTCTCAGGCTGACCTCCTTTTGGACCACCTGGTGGTTTCAAACACGCACATAAGCATTGACCAATAGGTGGTAGCAAACACACACATACAAACTTGCCACTGCCAGTGCCACTGCCAGTCCCAACTTGGGTGGTAGCCAACACACACATGCAGAATTGCCAGTGCCGGTGCCACTTTAGGAGGTAGCAAACACACACATACAGAATTGCTAGTGCTGGTGCCACCTTAGGAGGTTGCAAACACACACAAAAAAACTTGCCAGTGACAGTGCCAGTGACAGTGCCAACTTTCCAGTGCCAGAAGCAGAGCTAGAGTTTGCTCAGGCCCGTGTTGGGTTGAAGCTATCAGGAACCGCCCAACACCACAGTAATAGCAGTACCAGCAGCAGCCCAACACTGCTGTACAAGCATTACTAGCAGCATCACGGAAGCATCGACCCGCCCTTCTTGGTGCTCAGACTGTACACCAGACTGCGAAGTACATCATGCCTGAGCTGGCAGAAGTGGAGGCTGCTAGGAAGCTGATGCAGGAGGTCTGTGGAGGTCGTTCAGCCAAGAAGATTTGGTTTGCTGATGATGAAAGTGAGTAGTCGCTTTTCATGACAAGGCGCATGATGCATGCTGAGAAAGAGAGCACATACGAGTGTGTGTGCATGTTTCTGGGAGAGTGTGTGTGCGCGTGCATATGCATGATGTATGCTGAGAAAGAGAGCGCATGTTTGTGTGATTGCATGTGTGCATGTGTGTGCGTGCATATGCATGATGCATGCTGGGAAAGAGGGCGCTTGCGAATGTGCGTGCATGTTTGTGTGTGTGCATGCTTGCATGTGTGTGCGTGCATATTCATGATCCATTCTGAGAAAGAGAGTGCATGTTTGTGTGTGAGCGTGTTAGCATGTGTGTGCGTGCATATGCATGATCCATGATGAGAAAGAGAGTGCATGTTTGTGTGTGAGCGTGTTAGCATGTGTGTGCGTGCATATGCATGATGCATGCTGAGAAAGAGGGCGCTTGTAAGTGTGCGTGCGTGCATGTTTGTGTGTGCATGTGCATGTGTTCATTTATATATGTGTGTGTGAGAGAGAGAGAGAGAGAGAGAGAGAGAGAGAGAGAGAGAGAGAGCATTTGTGTGCGACTGTATGTTGGTATCTCTGTGTTTCTGTGTGGTGATGAGGGGAAAAGGGTTGTGAAGGAAAGAGGCTGAATATCTCAGCAAGGGCTTTGTATGCCTGGCATGGGGCATGGTAGCATGGTTTGGACCCATAGGCCTAGTTAGCTAGAAGTATATATGGGGACATGGTTGCATGGTTTGGACCCATAAGCCTAGTTATCTATTAGCATATAGCCAAGCACTTGCCCTTGCCACTAGACCATTTCTTTTCAGATACAAGCAGTACCTTCTAGGCAGCTCCTTGAGCCAGCTACTGAGATGAACCTAAATAGTTCAGCTGTTCTGGACACCAGCTTATTGTGTCTGATTCAAGTTATTGTTTTCCTTTTCAGTTACAAGTTGTAGCTTCTAGGCAGCTCTCCTGCCTCCCTATCCAGCCAAACCAATGCAGTCCACTGCACCTTGACGCTTCCGTCATCAGCAATCTACACATGCTGAAATGTTGGCGCATATCTCAGTACATGAGTTAGGGAGCTGCCGAGAAGCTGGTGCTTGTAGCCGAGAAGGAAATCATTGTTCAAGTAACTCTAGGTCGCATTCGGTTGGGCGGGATAGGCAGTTGAGGGAGCTACCTAGAAGCTGTTGCTCGTAGCTGAAAAAAACTATGCTTGCCAGCTGCACTTTGGTCCTGGACCTTAGAGCTTTCGCGCGGTAGTCCGAGCTCAGGCACAGTAGTGGCCTGGGAAAAAAAGACACAGAGATCATTCCCCAGTGCAAGCAATAAGGAAGGGTCCTTTAACCTCGCGCCCCGTGGTAAGTCTTAGCAATTTTTCAATTTTCAATTCCAGAGGACCCAGTAGATTGCACCAAGGCTGAGCATTTCAATTTAAAAAATTAAAAATTAAAAATTTCCAGAGGTCTTGTTGAACTGCACCAAGGCTGAGCTTTTCAATTTAAAGAAATCCAATTTCCAATTTCCAATCTCCAGAGGTCCTGTTGAACTGCACCAAGGCTGAGATTTTTAATTTCCAATTTTTCCAATTTCCAATTTACAAATTTCAGAGGTCCTGGTGAACTGCACTCAGGCTGAGCTTTTCAATTAAAAAATCAAATTTCCAATTTCCAATATCCAGAGGTCCTGGTGAACTGCACCAAGGCTGAGCTTTTCGATTTTCAAATTTCAAAATTTTCAATTTCAGAGGTCCTGGTGAACTGCACCAAGGCTAAGCTTTTCAATTTTCAAATTTCAAATTTCAAATTTCAAAATGTTCAGAGGTCCTGGTGAACTGCACCAAGTCTGAGCTTGAGGAGTTGCTTCCGGGTTTGACCATCAGCCAAGCACAGAGGAAGGGGAAGCACACGTGGCTCACATTCACAGGAGAGGGTGGTGCTGTACACAGCTTACATCTGCACTTCGGGATGACTGGATCGATTGTAGTCAAGGAGCTGGATGGAAGCTGTGCTGCGGCAAAATACCAGAGGTGAGGGGTGGTGTAAGGAGTGTGCATGCTCATGGATCATCCTCATCCTCATCCTCATCCTCATCCTCATCCTCATCCTCATCCTCACCACCACCACCACTTTCACCATCATCATCATCATCGCCATCATCATCGCCATCATCATCAATACCCCCAGTGGAGGGTTGAGGGGTGTTTATGCTCGTGGAGCCCCCCATGGCTTCTCTTGTTTGATTTTATTAGCAGCTTCTAGGCAGCTCCCTGAGCCAGCCACTGGGATATACCCACATATTTCAGCAGTGCTAGAAAGCTGATAACATCGGCTTCCAGGTGCACTAGATTGCTGCAGCTTTGGCTGAATACATGGATGTGTAAACATAGTTTTGATTTTCAGCTACAAGCAGCAGCTTCCAGGTAGCTCCCTGAGCCAGCCACGAGGCTAATCCCCAAGATTCCGACAGTTCTGGACAGTGGCTTCTGTCAGCTTCCAGACACACTAGTTTGCTGCAACTTTGGCTGAATAGCCAGCCAGAAGAGCTGCCTAGAAGCTGGAGCTCGTAGCTGCAAATTGAAAATGGAAAATGAAAATGGAACCCTCCCTACCCACCACACACTTACTTGTGGGTGTAACATTGATTCACTCAACAGTCAACACCAACTTCGTAACTCCACCCACCATCTCTTCTCTGCAGCATTGATTCACCACCCACCGCCACCACGCTCCACATTGACCCCACCACCCCCCTTACCCCTTACTCCCACTCAACCTACCCACCTTGTCCCGTTACCTCCCACCACGCTGGGCGGCATTGATCCAACCTCACCCACCCCTCCCACCTCTCTGCAAGCATTGAAGCCACGCACCCAACCCACCTACCGCTCTCTGCAGGAGCTGACTCACCCCCACCCACAACCCCCTTCACTTTCCACCCCACCGACCCACCTCTATGCAGCATTGACCCACCCACCCACCCACCCACCCACCGTTCCCTTCCCACCCCACCTCTCTGCAGCATTGACCCACCCACCCACCTACCCACTGGTCCCCTCCCCACCCACCTCTCTGCAGCATTGAACCACCCACCCACCGAACCCAACTGGTCCCCTCCCTCACCCACCTCTCGGCAGCATTGACCCACCCCACCCACCTACCCACTGGTCCCCTCCCACCTCACCTCTCTGCAGCATTGACCACACCCACCACACCGACCCACTGGTCCCCTCCCCACCCACCCTCTATGCAGCATTGACCCGCTCAAGACTGGCTGGGCGAACGGAGAGCACCCGCGCTTCTGTAAGATGCACATAGAGCTTGATAACGGTATCTGTGTCGCCTTCACTGACCCAAGACGCTTTGCACGTATCCGTTTATTTGTGAGTACACTGCATCCATATATATATGTATATATTGTGAGTACTCTGCATCTCTCTCTCTCTCTATATATATATATATATATATATATATATGGTTGTATGGTCCATATCCAAGTATTAGTAATGCCAGGGTATTGTGCACAAGATCCCAGTGCAACGCACGGACTCACCACACCATCGCACCACCATCACACCACCATCACACCACCTCCACAACCCGATCAGGTGACAGGTTTTTGTGTACCGGGTCCCACATCCTGGGGTGAAAATCCTTTCTATACAAATAAAAGGTGCTAATCCAGGGCCAGAGGGTCGCATGAAGCCAAGGCAATGAAGCCGAGCTAAGCCACATAAAGCCAAGCCAATCCAATAATCCAGGCCCAGAGGGCCACATGAAGCCAAGCCAACGAAGCCAAGCCAATCCAGGCTCAGAGGAGCCCATGAAGAGCCTGGCTCCTGATGCATACCATCAGCTCCCGTCCCTGGACGAGGGTGGGGTTTGGGGTTTGGGGGTGTTTTGCGGTTGGTGGGGGTGGTGAAGTTCGGTTTTTTTTCTGCACCACACCTAAACAACACCCCTTCCCCTCTTTCAACAGGTTTCCGATCCAGGCTCAAAATAGGCCATGAAAAGCCTAGCTCCTGACGCATACCGGTCCCAGCAGCTCCCGCCCCTGGACGAGGGTGGTGATTGGGGGTTGGTGGGGGTGGTGAGATTCGGGTTTTGTTTCTGCACCACACCTGAACAACACCCCTTCCCCTCCTTAAACAGGTTCCCAAACCAGGCTCAGAAGAGCCCTTGAAAAGCCTGACGCCTGATGCATACCGGTCCCAGCAGCTCCCGTCCCTGGACGGGGGTGGTGTTTTGGGGTTGATGGTATTGGATTTTTTGGTTCTGCGCCACACCTTAACAACCCCCCTGCCCCTCCTTAAACAGGGTGCCGATCCAGGCTCAGAGGAGCCCATGAAGAGCCTGGCTCCTGGCGCACACCACCAGCTCCCATCCCTGGATAAGGGTGGTGTTTGGGGGTTGGTGGTGTTGGGTTTTTTGGTTCCGCGCCACACCTTAACAACCCCCCTGCCCCTCCTTAAACAGGGTGCCGATCCAGGCTCAGAGGAGCCCATGAAAAGCCTGGCTCTTGGTGCATACCATGAGCTCCCGTCCCTGGACGAGTTATGCACCTTAGCAAAAAACCCTTGGGCTGGAGCCATGTATCCAAGTTCAAGTTAATAACCCCCCTGCCCCTCCCTCTACAGGGTGCCGATCCAGGCTCAGAGGAGCCCATGAAAAGCCTGGCTCCTGATGCATACCATGAGCTCCCGTCTCTGGACGAGTTCTGTGCCACCCTGTCCAAGCGGAAGTGTCCTATTAAAGCCTTGCTGCTGGCTCAGGAGGCGCTGGTTTGTGGGATTGGGAACTGGTGAGTCAGCATGGTATTTGAGGGGGGGAAGGGGGTGGGGGGCAGCGCGGTATTGGGAACTGGTGAGTCAGCATGGTATTGGAGGGGAGGGGGGGGGGGGGAGGGTCAGTGTGGTATTGCAAACTGGTGAACAACTGGTGTATTGGGAACAGGGGGGGGGGGGGGGGGGGGGGGGGGGGGTCTGTGGTGTTGGCAGTTGGTATGTGGTACTGGGAACTGGTGAGTCATCGTGGTATTGGGGGGGGGGGGGGGGGGGGGGGGGGGGGGGGGGGGGGGGGGGGGGGGGGGGGGTCATAGCAGCATTGGGAGACCTGGTGAGTTAGCATGGTGTTGAGGGAGGGGGGGGGATGGGTCATTGTGGATGGGTGCGATGTGGGGGGTGGGATGAGTCATTGTGGATGGGTGCGATGTGGGGGGGTGGGATGAGTCATTGTGGATGGGTGGGATGTGGGGGGGTGGGATGAGTCATTGTGGTATCAGCAGCTGATGAGTTATTGTGGTACTGGCAGTTGGTTTGTGGGATTGGGAACTGGTGAGTCATCGTGGTATTGAGGGAGGGGGGGGGGGGGGGGGGGTCATAGCAACATTGGGAACTGGGAAGTCATCGTGGTATTGAGGGAGGGGGGGGGGGGGGGGGGGGGGGGGGTCATAGCAGCATTGGGAACTGGGAAGTCATCGTGGTATTCGAGGGGGGTGGGAGTTATCGTGGTATTGGGAACTGGTATGTTAGCGTGGTAGTAGGGGAGGGGGGTGCGAGTTATTGTGGTATCGGGTATGTGTGTGTGTGTGGGGGGGGGGAGTCGTAGCGGCATTGGGAACTGGGAAGTAATTGTGGTATTCAAGAGGTGTGGGAGTTATCGTGGTATTGGGTATGTGTGTGTGTGTGGGAGTCATTGTGGTATTGGTGACTGCTGGTGGGGTGACAATGATGGGGTGGGGTGGGATCGGGATCCTTGTGGTGATGTTTTGGGAGTGAGGATGGTTTGGTGGGGATGGTAGGGTGGGGATACTAGTAGTGAGAGATGGTGGAGTGACTATGGTGGGGTGGGGGTAGTAGGGTGGGGGTGGGATCCTAGTGGTGAGATATGGCATTCGCTTATCTCAAGTGATCGTGTTAAAACCTGCGCCACCACAACGGTGGTTTGAATTTTGGTTTGTTTGTCCTTGACACCCCCCTGATGTAATGGGGTTTTTTGCTTTGTGGGTGCTTTTTCTTTTTGTTAAAAGCACAGAGTCTCATACACCCTCGCGGTGTCAAGTAGACTTTAACATGTAATGTAATGTAACGTAATGTAATGTAATGTAATGTAATGTAATGTAACGAAACGTAATGTAACGTAACGTAACGTAATGTAACGTAATGTAATGTAGTGTAATGTAATGTAATGTAATGTAATGTAACGTAACGTAATGTAAAGTAATGTAATGTAATGTGATGTAATGTAATGTAGTGTAATGTAAAGTGTTACTCGTGCTTGCGTTGTCATTGTTGACACAGGAGATGCTCCACAACATCACTACATATAGTTAGGGGTCGGCTATGTTATATAATATAAGTGAATAAATAATGTTCAATAATATTATATAATATTAGTCTGACGAGCTGTCTCACCAGAAATTCGAATTTATTTGAAAAACTAATTTTATTGTGACAATATAAAAATATTAGGTAATATTAGTTTTTCAAACACTAATATTAGTTGCCGTTCCCTACATATAGTTGCATACATTCTGAAGCACAGGTGGGAATGGGAGATGGAGGTGTGGGTGTGGGTGTGAGGGTGTGGGTGTGTCTGGGGGGGGGGGGGGGGGGGGGTCTTCATTCTATTCAGTTTTCGACCTTCAAATAAAAACAAAAATATAGTATGCCTTCTTACGAGGTGTGAGGTTCAAGGGGGCAGCCCGTTTGCTTGCACTGGGGCCAACCACCATTTGCGACCTCCATTCTATTCAACCACCAATCCACCCACCCACCCAAACATACACACATACACACATTCACCCGCCTCCCCCCCACACGTATGATGAGACCCACCATGGCAACGTGTTGACCTGGGCCACCCCACATTCATTATACCGGTATTCGTTGTGCGGCCTTCATTCTATCAAGGGTCTGGACAAGACTTTGAACTTTTAACACAGAAGGCGCCCGCTCCACAACATCAAAGTGGGGTGTGTGTGTGGGGGGGGGATCCTCATTTCTATTCAGTTCGCGACCTTCATCCTATTAAGGATCTAAACAACAATTTAAACATCTAACACAGAAGAAGACCGCTCTTAACATCAAGGGGGGGGGGGGGGGGGGGGGGGGGGGGGGGGGGGGTCTTCATTTCTATTCAGTTTGTGACCTTCATTCTATTAAGGATCTGGACAAGGCTTTAAGTCTCTAACAAAAAGAAGCACGCTCCACAACATCAAGGGGGGGGGGGGGGGGGGGGGGGGGGGGGTCCTTCATTTCTATTCAGTTTGCGACCTTAGTACTATAAAAGATGTGGACAAGACTTTAAACTTATAATCCGCTTAGTACGCTCCCTGCTTTCTGTGGGTATCCCATGGGGGAACTTGGAATTGGCAGGCAGTGAGCAACCCAGAGTCGGCAGAAGAACCATGTAAGAATTCAAATTCAAATTCAAATTCAGGATTGCTGATGAAGTGATGAGGTTCTGTACCAAGCTGGGATCCATCCTGTAGCAATTCAAATTCAAATTCATTATATTCAGGTTTGCTGATGAGGTTCTGTACCAAGCTGGGATCCATCCTAAGCAGATGCGCAACTAATTCAAATTCGAATTCAAATTCAACATATTCAGGATTGCTGATGAGGTGCTGTACCAAGCTTTGATCCATCCTGAGCAGATGTGCAACTCACTGAGTAAAGACCAGGTGAGTTCATCTTTGGCAGAGCCCCCCCCCCGCCACACAATTCATCCCCCACCCACACGACAACCCCCCCCCCACCCCACCCCCACACACACAACACACACACAACCAGTGGGGGCGGGAGCCCCTCGGGTTACCCTTTCGAAGTTTGTGTCACCTGCCTAACCGATGTCTTAACCTAGCTTAGCCTCTCCATGTCCGTGACACAATGTTTTCAAGTCTCTTGCGTCTCAGCAGATGTGTGTGTTAGTAGGTAGTATGTTATGGATGTATGTATGTAAGTATGGTATGTATGTATGTAGTATGTATGTTCGGCATTTATGCATGTGGAATTCACTCTGCAAAGACCCCCCACCCCCTCCACCCTCAGGGGGCGTGAGCCCCTTGGCAGGGCTTCCCTTTTTTCTTGTTTGTTTGTCACTCTGGCCCCTTACTATGCCGTACAGCCTGAATATGTTGGTTGGCCAGTAAAACCAAGTCTGCTACATGAGCTGCTGTGAATGTGGTGTGCGGTAGCAGCCAGTTTTTTCTGGGGTTTTCTGGTTGGTTGGTTGGTTGGTTAGAGTAGTAGATGGCCTGAATATGTTGGTTTGTCAATAAAAGCAAGTCTGCTACATAAGCTGCTGTGAATGTGGTGTGCGGTAGAAGTCAGTTTTTCTGGGGTTTCCTGGTTGGTTGGTTGGTTGGTTGATTGGTTAGCATAGCAGATGGCCTGAATCTGTTGGTTGGTTGGTTGGTTGGTGCAGCGGATGGCCTGCATATGTTGGTTTGTCAGTAAAAGCAAGTCTACAACATGAGATGGGTGAGGATGTGGTGGTGAAGGTAGCAGGTGCAGGTAATTTTTTTTATAATATAAATCTCATTCTTTGACTTACATGCATTACTTTCTTTGATTATTATGCCTATAATAGCCCCTTTCAGTGATGTACATTGATCTAGTGGTAGACCAAATCGCTTGAGGACGAAGAGTTGGGGGTTCGATTCCCCCTACAGTCGCTCTTAGCGTTGCAGGTCGTTGTCAACCGCGATGGTAGCTTGTCCAGTTGAGGTAGAAGACCGCTCTCTACCCACGTACGACGGGTTCCCTTAACACCACGCCACACCAGGCGTTATCATTACCTTATGCCCATAACTGAGATACAAATGGTTGGACGTCCTTTGTGGTATGCAGTCGCAGGTAGTTTTTGGTAGCATGTGGTGTGCGGAAGCAGGGAGCAGGGAGCAGGTAGTTTTTGGTAGCATGTGGTGTGCGGAAGCAGGGAGCAGGTAGTTTTTGGTAGCATGTGGTGTGCAGAAGCAGGGAGCAGGTAGTTTTTTGGTAGCATGTGGTGTGCGGAAGCAAGGAGCAGGTAGTTTTTGGTAGCATGTGGTGTGCAGAAGCAGGGAGCAGGTAGTTTTTGGTAGCATGTGGTGCGCGGAAGCAGGGAGCAGGTGTTTTTTTCTACTTAGCTTCTTTGCTTTACTGCATATTTTCTTGCTTAATTATGCCTGTTACTCAGCTGATGAATCGTTGGAAGACCCCCTCTTATGCGTGGAGCGGGCTTGTTTTTGGTCAATGTTTGCCTGCCTATGACATAGTGATGCAATGTTATGTACTGTTATAATATGTATTGCAATGTAAAGTAGTGTAGTGGAATGTAATGTAATGTCCCTGTATGTCGTCAAAATAGTTGACGTTTGTTTTTATAAATCTTCTGGCTGCAATGGCATCTGATAAATAACTTGATCAGAGATCTTCTGCAATTCGTTGATCAGAGATCTTCTGCAATTCGTTGATCAGAGATCTTCTGCAATTCGTTGAAATCAATAACTGATTAGAGATAAGTTTATTATGATGTATACGTACATAAAGATATTGGAGATATGAGCTGTGTACTTATTATTGTTACAGTCCAGGGGTAGCTGAATAGGCTTAAGGGATTTGCCCAACCTCGTACTATCAACATCAACGCTGGTACACCAATTCTGTAGTGCTTGCACTAAGAACATCAACTCCAGTGCACCAGTTATGTAGTGCCTGCCACATCAACATCAACTCCAGTACACCAGTCTGTAGTGCCTGCACTATCAACATCAACTCCAGAACACCAGGAGGGACTGATTGAAAGAAATGCCGGGCTGTTCCCTTTTGCCTTGAGAAACCACAGACCTTTCAACATGCCCTACAGACCTGCACTACACAACTGTCAACCTGCACGACAGAACTGTCAACCTGAACGACAGAACCGCACTACAGAACTGTCAATCTGCACAACAGAACTGCCAACCTGCACTACATTCTTGCACTACAGAACTGTCAACATGCACTACAGACCTGTCAACCTACACTACTCTCATCAGGTTGCATTGCTCCGTGATAAGATAATATACGTGTTGAAGCTGGCAGTGGATGTAAATGCTGACCACAGCTTCTTCCCAACCACCTGGCTGTTCCATTACAGGTAGGTAATGCTGTAACTTATATAATAAATGTAACTAATTAAACTGTAACTCAGAATACTACAAAACTACAAAACTACAACTAAATACTATAACTAACCTAATACATGTTACTAATAAAACCGTAACATATATATTAAATGTAACTAATTAAACTGTAACTCAGAATGCTACAAAACTAAAACTTAATACTATGACTAACCTAATACATGTTCCTAATCATACCGTAACTAATATAATAAAATTTACTAATGAAAAATGAAGTTATACTACTGCAACTATCTGTAATAATTCTACAACACGTAAATTAAATACTGTAACATATATAATAACTGTAAGTAATCACACTGCAATATAACTAAATGCTTTAACTTAAAATAATTCAACACTATAACTGTCTGCGTCAGCTTCTGAACAGGACAGTGGTCGGAGATATGTCCTTGAAAAGGTATTTTGAAATCTTGATATTCTCGGATCTGAGGCACTTGGCCCCAGAACAAACATTGGTATGGGAGGGGGGCGAAGAATGGGCAAGGGAAAAGAAAAATGGGAGAAAGCGATTAAGATAAACTGAAAAAAAAGCAATCGTGAAAGAGGAAGGGTGGGCAGGAAAAGAAGTGAAACAAGATGAAAGTAATAGACAGACAAGGAAAAAAAGAAAACTAAACAGATAAGTATAAGCAGAACAGAAGCAAACAGAAACAAGAAGCGAAGAAAGATGCAGATGAGAAAAGGAAAAGTACAGAGAAAATAAGAAGAAGTGAAAAAGAAGAACTACAGTAAAACAAGGCAAAAAGGGAAAAAGAGAAGAAAAGAGCAAAAGAAGAAGAAAGAACGCATAAAAGGGAAAGAGAAGACATGAATGAAAGAAGATGGGCCCGGTCAATATGTAGGTCGAGAGCGGAGTGAGGAGTGGGCGGGGTGGGAGCAAAATGAAAGGAGAAGAAAAGACAAGGGAGAGGGACGGAAGGGGAGAGAAGAAAAGAAATAAAGAATAGAAGAAAAAAAAGAAGCTAAGCAGACCCCCCCCCCTCCCTCCTCCCGCCTCCCTCCTCCCCCCTGAAGATAAAAACTCCCCCCCTCCACCCTCCTCCCCCTCTCCCCCTCCCCTCTCCTCCTCCCCCTTCCACTCTCCCCCTCCTCCCCTCCTTGTTCAAGGTTATGTGTATGCCACATTTAAGTTGCTGCGTTTGCCAGGGTCAACTGCCAGTTTGACTTTACAAATAAGCTACAATCTGAAGGCTAGATCAATCAGCTACAAGTAAGCTACAATCTGAAGGCAAGATCAATCAGCTACAAATCAGCTACAATCTTAAGACAAGATCAATCAGCTACAATTCAGCTACAATTCAGCTATAATCTGTCCACAAGACCTATCAGCAAGTAGTAATCATTCTTACACTCCCAGGTGGACCGGGCAGAAGGCAAGCAGCATCAATCAGCTACATATCAGCAACAATCTTAACACAAGATCAATCAGCTACAATCTTAATAAAATAACAATCAGCTACAAATCAGGTACAATCTTAGCACAAGATCAATCTGCTACAATCTTAATAAAATAACAATCAGCTACAAATCAGGTACAATCTTAGCACAAGATCAATCAGCTACAATCTTAATAAAATAACAATCAGCTACAAATCAGGTACAATCTTAGCACAAGATCAATCAGCTACAAATCAGCTACAATCGTAAGACAAGATCAATCAGCAAGTAGTAATCATACTCACACTCCCAGGTGGACCGGGCAGAAGGCAAGCAGCATCGGCGGCAAGGCAATTGATTTTATCAAGGTGCGTTTTATTATAATAATTATTATTATGTATTATATAAATGATGATCATAATGATGGCAGTGATGGTGATGATGACAATGATGATGATGATGTTGGTGGTGGTGATGTTGATGATGACGATGGTGATGACTGTGATGAAGATGATGGGGAGAAGGAGGACGATAATGTCGACGATGATGTTGATGATGGTTCTTGGTAGCTCAAAGGGAAAGCTCATAGGATGTCTAAAAGACTCCTTAACAATCCCCTACGTCAATTTATTACCTAGGGAAAGATACAAAGTACTCCAGTCAAAGCAGAATTAATTACTTCAGGCCAAGGTGGCCATATGATGATGGTGATGATGATGAGGATGATGATGATGATGATGATGATATTTTTCCTGGTACCCTACTTGAATTCAAATATCAATCCCTCATGGTCGCAGGTTGGATCACACACTCAGTCCCCCCTTTGGTAAAACGATTGTTTGAGGTTCATTTCATCAGTGTTTTTTATATACAGACGGACAGACAGACAGACAGACAGACAGACAAACAGACAGACAGACAGACAGACATGCAGGTTGGATAAGCGCGTCTTCCTACGTTCATGCTAATACATCCCCTCCTGGTAGTCTAGATCTAGAGTATATTGATTATTTGACGTTGGGCAAGTCCCTTGAGCCTAATTAGCCTAACACACACAATACCAATCCCTCATGGCCGTAGGTTGGATCACGCACATCTGCCTACGTGCCTGCTCTCCAACATCATAAACTATGATGATGACGATGATGATGATGATGGTGATGATGATGATGATGATGATGATGACGATGATGATGATGATGATGATGATGATGATGATGATGATGATAACATTTTTCCTGGTGCCTTCCTGGGTTCCAAATGATATCATAGCTGGGCAGGTTCCTTTAGCCTATTTGGCTACTCCTGAACTGTAATAACATTCACATACACAAGGATGATAGGGTTGGGCAAGTCCCTTTAGCACACACAAGGATGATAGGGTGATGATAGGGTTGGGCAAGTCCCTTTAGCCTATTTGGCTACTCCTGGACTGTAATTACATACATACTTCCATACACAATACCAATCCCTCGTGGTCGCAGGTTGGATCACGCACGTCTGCCTACGTGCCCGCTCTGCAAAAGCTATTGGCCTCCGAACTCACCAAGGCTGCTCCTGCCAAGGGACGAGCCACTGGGCGGGCCAAGAAGGGGGCTAAGGACAATGCATCTTCTGATGATGATGGTGATGATTTTGAGGATGACACCATCTACTTTGACGCCAAGCCTAGGGCCCCCAAGAGGGCTGCGCCCAAGGTTAAGAGGGAAGGAGCTGCCAAGAAGCAGGCTGTCAGTAACGTCAGCGACGTCGTGGTTTTGGATGCAGAGGTTGCTCCGCACAAGGCCCCCAAGAGGGCTGCCCCCAAGGCTTCGGGGGTAAAAGAGGAGGTTGAGGAGGTTGGTTTGAACAAGAAGAGGGCGGTGCCCAAGGTTGCGGGGTCGAAAGAGGAGGTTCAGGAGGCTGCAAAGAAGCAAGAAAGGGATAGCGATATCGTTGTGGCTGTGGATGCTGAGCTGGCTGCGCCCAAGGCCCCCAAGAGGGCTGCGCCCAAGGTTGCGGGGGTGAAAGAGGAGGTTCAGGAGGCTGCAAAGAAGCAAGAAAGGGATAGCGATATCGTTGTGGCTGTGGATGCTGAGCTGGCTCCGCCCAAGGCCCCCAAGAGGGCTGCGTCCAAGGCTGGGGGGGTGAAAGAGGAGGTTGAGGAGGTTGCCATGAAGCAAGAAGAAGGGGATAGCGATCACGTTGTTGTTGTGAATGCTGAGGTGGCTCCACTCAAGGCCCCCAAGAGGGCTGCGCCCAAGGGCAAGAGGGCAGCTGCTGGCAAGAATCAAGTTGTGGAAGAGAGCGATGGTATTGTAGCTGTGGATGCTGAGGAGATTGGTTCCAAGAAGCCAACGAGGGCAGCGCCCATCAAAAAGGAGGCTGGTCAGGAGGCCAAGGGGGCTACACCCAAGGTTGCTACGCCCAAGGGGCAGAGAAGGGCTCCAGTGAAGGGAAAGGGAAAGGGAAAGGCAGAGAACGCTAAGGTGGGGAATGATATCTTTTTGTTATGGTGATTTCATATCTGTCCTCCTGCTGCCCAGAATGAAACAGGTCACCTGTATGAGTGTGCGTGTTTCTGTTTTGTTCAGGTTGTCACATCTGGATCACATTTTATTTCATATTTTTATGGTGATTTGGTATCTGTCGGAAATGAAAAAGACACCTGTATGACTGTGTGTTTCTGTCCTGGTTGGCACATTTAGATCACGTTTTACTTAATGTATATTTTTGGCAGGGGGGGGGGGGGGGCAACTTCGAACCAAAATACACCATCCCTGAACTTCGTAGATATCATAGAGAGGATGAAGAATCAGGTTTTGTTTCTTGATTTGGCCCAGTGGAAAAAAAGTGTTGGTCCTCCAAAGTTTTGGGCCGCGGATGTGTGTGTGTGTGGGTGGGTGGGGGGGGTGGGGGGAGGGGGGGGGGGGAGAAAATCTGACATTTTCAAAACATTAGGTACTTTTCAGGCACTTTTTTCTAGCCCTCAGAATGACATGGGAGTGGAACTAGGGTGTTCCTCTACTAAATACCAGTCCATGTATGCTATTGGGGGAGAGATCCACCACACATTATACCCAGGGCAGAGGGGGGGAGGAAGTGGGGGGGGGGGGGGGGGGGGGGTCCACCACATGCAGTCTGTGCATCCAGGCCAGCAACTCAGCGAGGACGACATCAATCAATTATCTCTGAAAGTGGCTGAGTTTGAGGGGATGGTTGCCAAGGAGGTCAATGTCAGGGGGCGTGAGCAGCGTGTGCAAAGGGAGCGAGCTTAAGTGCGGCTTGAGGCATCCCTAGTAGACGCGCCAGCATCGTTCTGGAGATTGGTGGTCGATGACGTCACCGACTAAGACCACATGTTGTAAAGGACGACATTGTGCCCTTCAGCCATACATACATTAGTGATTATTGAAGACCTGATTATTTAATGCCCGATTGAAGCTTGGACTGAAGACCTGTTTATTGAATATCTGATTATTGGGTATTGAAGGTGGGCACATAAGGGGCCAAGTGGCCCTGACCCCCAAGCCCAACCAAACAATGTAACATTGATGATGATGATTTTCTATGCTTCAAACATCGCCAATGGACTCGAGACCAACCTCAATGGATAGGCCTTTATAAACCCTGTAATATGAGCATAATTAGACACCATAACACGAAGTGGTGGCTGAAATACTAGCTGTACAGTGGGTTCCGGAGCCGGGGGGGGGAGGGGGGGGGGTCTGCTGAAGGGTGCCTCGGCACTTTTGGGGGAAGGTGTATTTCACTTTTTGTTTGCCCCCCCCTTCATTTTTTGTGATTTATATCTGTCGAAAATGAAAAAGTCACCTGTGTGAGCGTGTGTGTTTCTGTCCAGGATAACACATTCGGACTGCGTTTTATTTCACATCTGTATGGTGATTTGATATCTATTGAAAATGAAAAATGTCATGTGTATGAGTGTGCGTGTTTCTGTCCAGGTCTACACATTTGGATCACGTTTTATTTTGTATTTTTATGGTGTTTTGATATATTTTCAAAATGAAAACGTCAATCGTATGATTGTCCTTGTTTCTGTCCAGGTTAACACATTTGGATCACGTTTTATTTCCTATTTCTTGGTGATTTGATATCTGTTGAAAATGAAAAACGACACATGTATGAGTGTGCGTGTTTCTGTCCAGGTTAACACATTTGGATCACGTTTTATGTTATATTTTTATGGTGATTTTGTATCTGTCGAAAATGAAAAAAGTCACATGTATGAGAGTGTGTGTTGCTGTCCAGGGGTACCAAATGTGTTTTGGGGAACTGTCCGGCCTCAAATAACTAAAACAAATTCACAATTATCAGATTATGATGATAACATGCACTCGACAAACTGATCCCAACAATGCGTTAAGCAAACCTCAGAGTTATCTGGCTTGGCTAGGGGATCGGTTTGTCAAGTGCTTATTATCATCCCCATCCAAGCCAAGCCAGATAACAAGCCTGGACAAACCGATCCCCAAGTGCTATCTGGCTTGGCTTGGCCTAGCCCAGTCCTGGCTTGGGCCCTGCTTGGACAATGTTGGTGCTAGCTGGAACATACAGGTGCTAGCTGGCTTGGCTCAGCCCAACCTAGGCCTGGCTTGGACAAACCAATCCCAACAATGCGTTAAACAAACTACAGAGTTAGATGGATACAAACACAGAATGTATATCTTTATATTAACTGCACACGTGTTATCGTCAGGCACCCAAGATTGAGGCGGCGCCAGACGCGGAGGCTGCAGTGGTGAAAGAGGAGGTTGAGGAGGTTGCTGTGAAGAACAAGCTGGCGGCGCCCAAGGTCGTGGGGGTGAAAGAGGAGGTTGAGGAGGTTGGTTTGAAGAACAAGCGAGCGGCGCCCAAGGTCGTGGGGGTGAAAGAGGAGGTTGGTTTGAATAACAAGAGGGCGGCACCCAAGGTTGTGGGGGTGAAAGAAGAGGTTGAGGAGGTTTGTTTGCATAACAAGAGGGCAGCACCCCAGGCCCTTTCCAGCCGAAGAACCAGAAGCAGGGCATGAGGATCAGGGTTGTTCAGGAAGCTGAGTCTTGCGCCCTGCGTTGATAAATCTGTGTTATTATAAACTTGATTATTTCCAAGAATAATAATAGCGCTATCTTGATAATAACTAGAGAAAGTGTATATGGATAGATATATGATAGGAAGCTGAGTCCCGCTCCCTATGTTGCAACGTCAAAGGGTTCGTAACGTCCTGAGATACAACATGGGGAGGGTCAGTTGCGTCCCAGAAGCAACTCCAGTGGATTGGTTGCGTCTCAGGATGCAGGCTATGGGTCGGTTTGTTCTGCATATTCAAATGTATGTTACAGACCGAGAAAAGGTCTTATCAATGGGAGCACCTTAGGAACCACTCATCTTTGTAAGGCTCACGTTGCACTATTCACTTACGCTGATGACGACGTTTGTATTTCCTTCTGTCTTCCTGCTGTTTTTTCTGTTATGTTAATATGTTACGTACACATACATGGACCATTTTGAACCATCAACCCATCATGACTGTTTTCTCCAACTCAATTTTTATTTATTGTGGCACTTCCGTGGCTGCCTTGAGACATTTGGATTGGATAGTTCCATTGTTTTTCAGCCAAGTCTGGGCTGCTCCAAGTTCAATCCCCCCCGACCAACACGGAAACCAGGGAGCCAACTATACGGATTATACAGTTTAAAGACTGCCTTGGCCTTGGCGTTCGCCGCGCCAGATGGCGAGCAGCCTTGCAGTCTGGAGCCATGGAAACAAATTGATTTTTGAATCGTTACATGGTTATGGGGCGACTCTTGGAATACCCACACACCAGGTTGTCTTGCCAATAACAAAACCTGCATCTACGTCGCAACAGGCCCTTCAAAATTAGCGTCTGCGTCTCTGCAACACAACAGTCTCCCCCAACATCTGCATCTGTGACGTATGACGCATCTGTGACGCATGAACTACGCTGCTTGGGGGCGGAGATCCTGGGCAACTCATTCTGGCTCCATAACCACGGTTCCAAAGTTCACATCAGCTTCCTGGTGCATAAAAGTCAGGGTTTAGGGTGTATATTTAGGCATCAGGTTTAGCGATAACTGAGTCAGACCCAGGCGTATTATTTGTGTATTCATATATTTATTCAACAGAGTCGACGTGGTTTTGGGGACACCTGGGGCCGAGGTAACTCTCGTCCTAACACAGTTTGCGGATGCTGCCATCTGGTCGTTGATTTGTTTTGTAGTTGTGAAAGGTATTTCATCCCAGGAGGTGGGTCTCCCGGCACAAACCAGCAACACTTAGGACTCAATTCGAATGTTGTAGTTGTAGAAGATGAAATGCATTTGCATATATATATATATATATATATATATATATATATAGTGTCCTTTATGCTTTGTCATGCAGTGTCTTTTATACTTTGTCTAGGGCTAGTGTATAGAGACCCGCCCTTTGCAGCAAAAATCCGTCTTGCGGTTTTGGTTTCAGTTCACCAATGCTTTTTATTTCTAGCCCTTCCTATCACGGTTTGGCAAGTCCATTTAACCTATTTGGCCCACCCCTGGACTGTAACATACATATCACACATTCACACATGGTGACTACTGCTAGATCCGGCTTATGCAGTGGTGTCCTTAACTTCACAACCTGCGAGTGGCACATCACTCGGATGTAACAATTTCAATTTCAATACATATCACACATGCATACGGTACATGCTTGTACACAAAAAAGGTACCTTGTTGTCTGATATGACAACCGTGATCAGACTCATGTAGCCTGGAGACGTGACTTTAGAGTAGATGAAGGGCGCCTGGAGGCGCGTCCCGAATGAAATGAAATTAATTATGAATTCAATGGATTGTAATTGATATTAATTTCTTTACGGTATATTTATTTAATTTTATGTTATTTAATTCGATTTTATCCCATTCAACTTAATTTTACATGCTTGAACACAAAAAAGGTACCTTGTTGTCTGATATGACATCCGTGATGAGAGTCTTGTAGCCAGGAGACGTGACCTTACAGTAGATGTCTGGTCCGCCTGTAAAATCCCAGCCATTCCCACTAGTCCCGTCGATGGGGTATTCAAGGACGTAGCTGGTGCAGCCTTCTTCACCGGGATCTTCGGTCGACGTCATGATGTCGTCTGAAGTTAAATCCTTGTCATAGCATTGGATACTGGTGGCGGCGACGGCGACCGCCGGCTTTTTGACACAGATGTTGATCGTGCCTTTGAAGAGCAGCGGAGTGTGGCACAAGTTGGTCAGGTTTGAATTTTGAATCTTGAATTTTACAATTTTGACTTCGAAAAAATGCCTTGGAATTTGATGAGCAGCAAGCTGACATTTGACTAACCATGTCGTATTACTTTGCGTGTTACAGATGAGAGCCAATTGCGTGATTCACATTTGACTGACCATGTCGTAGTACTTAGCGTGTTACAGATGAGAGCCAGTTGCGTGATTCACATTTGAGGGCCATTAGTGTGAGTCAAGCCTCGGATTTGCTAAATGACCCTTGAAGGGGGGAAAGACCCAACCCAACTTTTCAGGTTTGGGCTTCAGCTCTTTGAATCTCAGTCAACATCACACATCAATGACGAACAGGCAATGCGCCAGATAACCATTGCGTATTTTGTATAATTTGCGCAATCGCCTGAGCTGAACTGCCGAGTCCACTGTTGACCGGAATTCGAAGAAGTGCCACGCTGGCGGAAGGAATCTGAGTTAGGGTCTACTCAGGGTTCGTTGGGCACAGATTCGGCTGTCTTGTATCAAACCCATATTGGGACAGCAATAGCCCGCCCAACACGTGGGGGTGGGGTTAAGAAAATAAGCTCAATAAACAAATAGTACGCCTTATTACGAGGCATGAGGTTAAGGGGGCCAGCCCGTTTGCTTGTACTGGACCAACCACCGATACAATAAGCTCGCATGCCTAGGGATTGGCATATCATATTATGTTGAACAAAGTCGAGTATGAGATCATATGATATCATTCAAATTGCATCATATGATATGGTATACAAATGGTAAATTTGACGTAGTCAGACTGCCGGCATCATATGATATCATATAATGACATGATATCATATGATGCCATGTTGCGGTTCTCTACAGGGTGGGAAGGGTGATGCAGGGGAGCAGAAAAAGGGTGCCGACGACCCCCTAAAATGTGCACTGTGCGCGCGGTAAGTGCGGTAGATAGGTGTGGCATGGGGTGGGTGTGGGGGTGGGTGTGGTAGATAGGTGTGGCATGGGGTGGGGTGTGGCAAGGGGTAAGGGGTATAGGTGTGGCATGGGGTGGGGGGTGGGGGTGGGGGGTGGTAGATAGGTGTGGCATGGGGTGGGGTGTGGCATGGGGTAAGGTAGATAGGTGTGGCATGGGACGGGTGCTGTTATAATTTTTATCTCTTAGTTCAAATCATGCCGGGCCACTTATCATAGAAAGGTGCTAGGTTTCAATTCGAATTCGAATTCGAATTCAAGCCTTGCTATAATATTTACAGCAATATAACATGTTTTAAAACTTTTGACAAATTAGTGTGCGTGTGTGTTTTTGTGTTTGCATGTGTGTGTGTGTTAGTGTGTTTGTGTGTTTGTGTGTGTGTGTGTGTGTGTGTGTGTGTGTGTGTGTGTGTGCGCGTGCTTTTGCGTGTGTGTGGGGGTGGGGTGGGGGTGGGGGGAGGGGGATGAATGGAAGTCTATACGGCTAGAAGTTTAGTCCCCTAGACCTCTGGTCTGTCTTTATTGCTTGTTTGCTTGCTACAATATTGCATATCTTATGTTGAGGATTAGTTGCAATTGGAAGACCCCTCCCGGATGTTGTGGAGCGGGTTTTTATTGGGCCAAGAATGGCCTGTCGATGACAATGCAATGCAGTGAGGATATGCACTCATCACACACGCAGGTGCCGCATGGTATAAGCCTGTTACCCATACTGATGTATAACCGCAGAAAACTGAACATTATGGATAAAGCTCGTTTCCAATTGGACAGAAGTGAACTAAGGAACTCCTGCTTGGGATGAAATTAACTGGGGTGAAATTTACTGCTCATTGAATGAACTATATGGTACATTATCTATACATTAACTACCGTGTACATTAACTATAAATTAACTACCGTATACATTAACCATTCGGTACATTATCTACCCGTATAAATTAACTACCGTACACACTAATCATACGGTACATTATCTATAAATTAACTACCGTATGCATTAACCATACGCTACATCATCTATAAATTAAATACCATATATATTAACCATACGGTACATTATCTACCGGTATACATTAACTACCGTATGCACTAACCATAAGGTAATCATCTATAAATTAACTACCATATATATTAACCATCCCTACCAAAAAGGGTCCAGTTTAAGCGCCTCCTGTTTTGGCCTTTCAAGTGAGAACACGCTTATCGTTTATATAAGCTTGAGTCCCTAAAGGAGATTATCCATGGCATAAACCTAGCGTCAACATCATATGATATGCCGGTCCCTAGTAAATAAACTAGAAGCAAACACATCTTCTAATTGTATTCTCTATTTTTTGTAGTACGGTATCAGATGCAGGAAGGGCAGGACAGTTGGCTCTGAGTTTTTTGTGTGAGAACGGCAATACGGCATTACATTAATAGGGGTAGTGGTGCACGTTCGTTTGGTCGTGGGTAGGTCTCTCCTCCACAAGTATGGGCGCCAACTATTTTGTAGGAGTGGCCACACCATTCGAACTGAATCCTAGCTGCCCCTGGTTTGTGTCGGGATACCCACCTTCTGGGGTGAAATTCCTTTCCTAGCCTTAAAAACAATGGTGCATGTGCTCACCATTTTGTCCTTGGGCATTGCGTCCAGCCAGTAGCATCAGGAGGATGAGCAACATCGTCGTCTCCCCTTTACCACTGAAGGCCATGGTCCGACAAGGAAAAGCAACGAGGTAGTGCTTGCGAATCCACGCCTCTTGCTCGAGCTAGAGGGTCCTGGCGAGTAAATATAACTGCAGTCGGAGCGGCCCAAAACAGAGCTTTTCCAGGCTAAGTATATCGTTTTTGTGATCTTGCGCGAGGGGCAGGTTTTAGCTCACTTGTCTAAACGCCTTGGGTGCAAGTTTGAGTGCTGGGCTTTACATGGTGTGGATTGATAGGTCATACGGAGCATGAAATATAATACGATCAAGGCTTGATTGGTGCTCTGACATGTCGTGAATCCAGACAGGACGTGAATCCAGACAGAGAGTGAAGCCATGATCGCGAACTTTCGTGATCTGTCGGACCATACATCAAGCCTTGATCCGATCAAGTTGAGTTTCCATGGTCCCTCGCTCCCTATTGACTGCGGGCAGAAAGTATGTGTGTGTATGTGTGTGTGTGTGTGTGTGTGTGTGTGTGTGTGTGTGTGTGTGTGTGTGTGTGTGTGGGGGGGGGGGGGGGGGGGGGGGATCTATATACCAGCTAGGGCTCGATTTGGCACGTCTCGAAGCCGTAGCCTGTAGCCTGTAGCCCAGATCGTGTGTGTGTTGGCCAATATGGAGGCTTAATTGTTGATAGAATGTAGGCCTTTGAGATACTATTTAATTAGTTAATTTAGGCTGATTCAATTAAACATGGGCGTCACCGGCTCACTGCCCTTGAGTTGGGAATGGGGATCCCCGCTGCAACTAGGGTTTTTGTTTGTGTCACCAGGAGCCTTGCCTGGAGCTGCTTTGGTGTCGGATCTCGTGGACTTCGGATCCCTGCCGCTGTCACTACGGTTTTGTGTGTGCGGTGTGTGCGGTGTGCGGTGTGTCTAACCTTGTTGCTGCCCTCGTGAGCAGCCCAGCGTAAGATGAACAAGTAAACAACAACTAGGTGTATTTGGAGGTATCTATCTAGTATTAGTAGCGTGCTGCACTGTGTTGGTGTTTCCGATCCGGGGTGAAAAACCCCGTAGTACGATGCATTGGCAAGGTGTGGCCGCGGTGCCTGGGGCTTCGGCCAGTGGCAGCGTAGATCTTATTTTAATAGGGAGGTCCTACGGCAACTATTACTAGCTCCGGCTTACGCTGTGCTGCCCTTAATTTCACGTCCTGAGAGTGACTTCATTCCACGGATGTAACAATTTAAATTTAAATTTCAATGTATTTGGAGGAGAGGCTATCGGAGCGACAGGTGGCTACGGACCGACGCCAGTTATTTACGACGGTTAGTTGAGACAGTTGGCTTAGGGCTTCAGGCCTCGGGTGGTCAAACTGACAACGGGATGACCCCAGGGGCATCCCGCCCCCCAGAAGAGGAGGCTCCACCAAAAACATGTAACAATGTAATCCAAAGTGCTTGTCGCCTCGGGGGCTGCAATATTATTTGCAGAGATATTTTTAGGCTACAGTGTTACACTTGACCCCGAATAACAGTTGTTGGTTTGGGGCTGATCAATGAAGTTTAATCAGCGTAGTGTGCTCCCTGGTTCCCTTCGGTGCGGCACGGGGGAACTTGTAATTGGCAGACTGAGCAGCCCAGAGTTGGCTGAATAACCATACAACAATTCAAATTCAAAATTATGCACTATTTACAAAAAACTAAAGAGCTTTGTCGTGTACAGGCGTCGTGTCTAATTCTCCCTCGCCTTCCATGTCTCTTCCAGTTTTTTTTAAGGGAAATAACTAGCGTCTTGAATTATCACCATGGTGCTCCTTGTAGCCTGCGGAGAGGTACTAGCAGCTTTTTTGATAAACAAAGCACCCCCAAAAGACTATTAGAGAAGCGCCCCCAAAACACGAAGGTACACAATTTAGCATTTTGATACCAGTATAACCTTGGATAAAATCCTGGGCCCTTCACATCACTAAATAAATACTAAGAGAGCAACGAACACACAGCATGGATGATAGTGTCATTTTAAGCGGGACTCAGCCACAATTCAGCTACACTATTAAAAACAAATTTACTGACACTCAGGAGCGTAGTGTTCTTTTGAGCAAGACTCAGCCACTGAATAACCCCAGTGGCTGGTTCAGGTAGCTGCCTAGAAGCTGCTGATCTGAGCTGAAAATGCATAACTATGGTGGAGCACCAGGTAATGTGACTCCAGTGGAGCACCGAGTTTGACGAATGGCTCAATGCTAGAGCTCGTACAAACAAGAAAGTGTGGGGTTTGAATCCCTATGGGTGCGCTTTAGTGCTCGTAGTCGCTGTCAACCGCCATGGTAGTTTTGTCCAAGTAAAGCAGCAGCCCGTTATTTACCGCCGTAAGACGGGGCTCCCTTGATACCACGCCCCACCTGGCGTTATCATTACTTTGACTCCAGTGGAGCACCGAGTTTGATGGTTGGACCCAGTGCAAGAAAACGGGCTGGACCACTCAACCTCACACCTCGCGACAAGGCATACTCTATATGTATTTTCGAGAGGAGCACCCCAGTGCAAGCAAACGGGCTGGCCCCCTCAACCTCACACCTCGTTATAAGGCGAGTATTTTTTCAAAGTATTTATTTATAGAGCACCAGGCACTGTGTGTCCAGTAGAGAACCAGGTAATGCGTAGAGCGGGCTTGACTTGGGTTAATGCGATCATGAATGCATAAGAAACACAACCAACCAACCAACCAGTGAATGCATATGAAACACAGGCTCCAGGGTCTCGGTTCTAATGAAAGTGAGGTTGAATAAATGCCAAGGTGTGGTTGTCCAATGTACTGTACTGTACTGTACTGTACTGTAATGTAAACGTCATCATACTCAGCCAGTGCGCACTGTCATTGGTCCCGGTCTGTAGACCGCATCCGCCACCCGCACCCCATCTGTCACGTCCTGCACGTTGTGTGCGCGGACAATGTCCGCCCCTCCACCCACACATGCAACACAAGCAGCCACGGTGGCGGCGTCGCGTTGGCTTGCCTCCTTCCTGCCCGTCAGCATCCCCAAGAAGCCCTTCCTAGAAGGACCCACCAAGATGGGGGCGTGGCGGAAGGAGCCTTGCAGGGGGCTGAGGGGATGGCCTGTGAGAGGGTTCACCGCATTGCTGCGGAAGTCGGCTAGGTGGCGGATGAGCTCGACGTTTCCATGTGGGGTCTTGGAGAAGCCGATGCCTTGAGAGGGGTGTGTTGGGTGTGTTGGGTGTGTTGGGTGTGTTGGGTGTGTTGGGTATGTTGGGTATGTTGGGTATGTTGGGTGTGTTGGGTGTGTTGGGTGTGTTGGGTGTGTTGGGTGTGTTGGGTGTGGGGTCGACGCGTCCATGTGGGGTCTTAGAGAAGCCGATGCCTTGAGAGGGGAGGGGTGTGTTGGGTGTGTTGGGTGTGTTGGGTGTGTTGGGTGTGGGGTCGACGTTTCCATGTGGGGTCTTGAAGAAGCCGATGCCTTGAGAGGGGTGGGATGGGGTGGGGTGCGTTGGGTATGTTGGGTGTGTTGGGTGTGTTGGGTGTGTTGGGTATGTTGGGTGTGTTGGGTATGTTGGGTGTGTTGGGTATGTTGGGTGTGTTGAGTGTGTTGGGTGTGGGGTCGACGCTTCCATGTGGGGTCTTAGAGAAGCCAATGCCTTGAGAGGGTGTGTGCGTGTAAGTGTGTGTGGGTGTGGGTGGGGGTGTGTTGGGTACATTGGGTATGTTGGGTGTGTTAGGTATGTTGGGTATGTTGGGTGTGTTAGGTATGTTGGGTATGTTGGGTGTGTTAGGTATGTTGGGTATGTTGGGTGTGTTGGGTGTGTTGGGTGTGGGGTCCGACGCTTCATGTGGGGTCTTAGAGAAGCCCAATTGCCTTGAGAGGTGTGAGTGTGTGTGTGTGTGTGTGGGGGGGGGGTGGGGTGCGTTGGGTATGTTGGGTGTGTTAGGTAGGTTTGGGGTATGTTGTGTGTGTTAGGAAATGTTGGGGGGTAATGTTGGTTGTGTTAGGTATGTGGGGTGGGGTTTCGACGTTTCCAATGGGGGGTTTTGGAGAAGCGATGCCTTGAGGGACGCGCGTGGAAGGGGGGGGGGGGGGGGGGGGGGGGGGGGGGGGGGGGGGGGGGGGGGGGGGATGGCTGTGTTGGTTGGGTGTGTTGGATGTGTGGGATGTGTGTGTGGGGGAGTTTGGATTTGGGTGTGTTGGATTTGTGGGGAGGAACTTTGGAGTTGGGTGTGTTGGCCTTCTGTGATTCTAAGATTGTGTGATTGCAGATGGTTGGGTGCGTTGGGTGTGTTGGGTGTGTTGGGTGTGTTGTGAGTCTCAGATTGTGTGATTTCAGACGGTTGGGTGTGTTAGGTGTGTTTACCTTCGGTGCTTGTGAGATTGCAGATGGTTCGGTCTGTTGGGTGTGTTGGTCTTCTGTGATTGCACATGGTTCTGGCGATTTTTGATGAAGTGTTTGGTTGAGGTTTGGGCATTTAGCGGTTGGATTAGAGTGGGGTGGGCTGGGTGGAAAGGAAATGGGAAGTAAGATATGGAATGCAGGCGAAATTGATTCGAGGAGGGGGGGAAAGCAAACAGATGTACACCAAAGGGAGGGGAAAAGCAAGTACAGTAACAGATGTACACCAAAGGGAGGGGAAAAGCAAACAGATGTACACCAAAGGGAGGGGAAAAGCAAGTGCAGTAACAGATGTACACCAAAGGGAGGGGAAAAGCAAGTACAGTAACAGATGTACACCAAAGGGAGGGGAAAAGCAAGTACAGTAACAGATGTACACCAAAGGGAGGGGAAAAGCAAACAGATGTACACCAAAGGGAGGGGAAAAGCAAGTACAGTAACAGATGTACACCAAAGGGAGGGGAAAAGCAAACAGATGTACACCAAAGGGAGGGGAAAAGCAAACAGATGTACACCAAAGGGAGGGGAAAAGCAAACAGATGTACCCAAATGGAGGGTACAAGAAACCAGAGTACCCAAAGGGGAGGGAAACGCAACAGATGGACACCAAAGGAAGGGGAAAAGCAAACGATGTACGCCAAAGGGATGGGGAAAAGCAAGTCAGTAACAGATGTGACACCAAAGGATGGGAAAAGCAAACAGATGGTAACACCAAGGGAGGTGAAAAGCAGTACATTAACAATTACCAAAGGGAGGGGAAATCAAGTACAGTAACAGATGTACACCAAAGGGAGGGGAAAAGCAAACAGATGTACACCAAAGGGAGGGGAAAAGAAAACAGATGTACACCAAAGGGAGGGGAAAAGCAAACAGATGTACACCAAAGGGAGGGGAAAAGCAAACAGATGTACACCAAAGGGAAAAGCAAGTACAGTAACAGATGTACACCAAAGGGAGGGGAAAAGCAAACAGATGTACACCAAAGGGAAGGGAAAAGAAAACAGATGTACACCAAAGGGAGGGAAAATGCAAACAGCTTGTACAGCCAAAGGGAGGGACAAAGCAACAGATGTACACCAAATGGAAATCAGTAAGAGTAACCAGAATGTACAAACCAACGGGAGGGAAAAGCAAACAGATGTACACCAAAGGGAGGGGAAAAGCAAACAGATGTACACCAAAGGGAGGGTTCGTTACTTAAACTCAGCAAATCACTCCCGAGACTGGACAAAAGCACAGCCTGCCGGCCATCCAATTTGATAACACGGAAGCACAAGGGTTTCGCAAGAGAGAGAGGGTTCATTACATAAACTCAGCAAATCATTGCCGAGACTGGACAGCAGCACAGCCTGCCAACCATCAAATTGTATAACACCAGAAGCATGTCACGTACTTGTCCTGCAATCAGATGCACACGATAAGTATATCAGCAAATTTAGGCCATTTCAGTGATGCGATGGGTCAAGTGGTACACCAAATCCCTTTACCCACAAAGTGCCGGGGGTTCAATTCCCGGTCACCCTTAGAGTTGCAGGTCGGTGTTAACCACGATGGTAGCTTGTCCAGTCGAGTCTAGTCCATCCTCTGCCCGCGTACGACGGGATTCCTTAACACCACGCCTCACCTGGCGTTATCATTACCTTTATCAGCATACTTATTGTACAAGCAGATGTACACAAGAAGTACGTTGATATCAATACACCAGCCTTGCCTTGCCCCCCCTATCCCTGGTTCCGGGATGATGCTCCAGGCCGGCACTCCAGCAGCCATGGCCCTCTCTGCTGCCAACTGCAGTTCAGTTTCCCCTCCCTCCCCCCCTCTCTCCTCCCCCCTCCCTCCTCCCCCCCTCCTTCCCCCCTCCCTCCCCCCTCCCCTCCTCCTTCCCTCCTCCCCCCCCCCCCTCTCTACCCCCCTCTCTCCCTCCTCCCTCCCCCCTCCCTTCCCCCTCTCTACCCCCCTACCCCACCCCCCCTCTCTATCCATTCCCCCCCTGTCTCCCCCCCCTGTCTCCCCCCTGTCTCAAAGACCATGTACCCTGGGTCCAGGATGATGTTACCAAGCTGGCACTCCAGCAGCCATGGCCTTCTCTGCTGACGACTGGAGTCCAGTTCCACCTCCCCCCTCCCTCTTCCCCCCTCCCTCCCCCCCCTCTCTACCCATTCCCCCCCCCTGTCTACCCCCTCCCTCCAAGCCCATGTACCTGGGTCCAGAATGATGTTCCAGGCTGGCACTCCAGCAGCCATGGCCCTCTTACTGACGACTGCACTTCTGTTCCCCCTCCTCCCTCCTCCCTCCCCCCTCTTCCCTCCCTCCTCCCTCCCTCCTCCCTCCTCCCCCCTCTCTCTCACCCCTCCCCCCCTCCCTCCCCCTCCCTCCTCCCCCTTCCCCCCCCTTACCCCCCCCCTCTCTACCCCCCCTCTCTCCCTCCCCCCCTCCCCCCCTCTCTAACCCTCTCCCTCCTCCCCCCACCCCCACCCCCTTCCCCCCCCCTCCCCCCCTCTCTACCCCCCCTCCCCCCTCCCTCCTCCCCCCCCTTTCCCCCCTCTCTACCCCCATCTCTCCCCCCCCTTTTTCCCCCTCCCTCCAAGCCCATGTACCTGGGTCCAGGATAATGTTCCAGGCTGGCACTACAGCAGCCATGGCCCTTTCTACTGCTGACTGCAGTTCTGTTCCCCCTCCCCCCCTCCCCTTCCCTCCTCCCTCATCTGTACCAAATCCAATCCCAAGCCCATGTACCTGGGTCCAGTATAATGTTCCAGGCTGGCACTCCAGCAGCCATGGCCCTCTCTGCTGCCGACTGGAGTTCCGTTCCCACATCCCGCCATACTGAGTGGTAAGCGGTGTGCTCTTCAGACTGCATAGTGGTGGGGTTGCCTCGCATGTGCATCAAGATGTAGGGTACACCCAATTCTGCAACCTGGTGGTGGGAAAGGAAGGGTGGGTTAGGTTGAGGTGGGGTGGGGTAGGTTGAGGTGGGGTAGGTTGAGGTGGGGTGGGGTAGGTTGAGGTGGGGTGGGGTAGGTTGAGGTGGGGTGGGGTAGGTTGAGGTGAGGTGTGGTGTGGTGTGGTGTGGTGTGGTGTGGTGTGGTGTGGTGTGGTGTGGGGTGGTGTGGGGTGGGGCCCCTTTGCATGCCCATCAAGATGTAGCGCACACCCAATTCTGCAACCTGTTGGTGGGAAAGGAAGGGTGGGGTAGGATGAGGTGAGGTGAGGTGTGGTGTGGTGTGGTGTGGTGTGGTGTGGTGTGGTGTGGGGTCGCCTCCGGGTGCATTATAATGTAGGGCACATCCAATTCTGCAACCTGGTGGTGGGAAAGGAAGGGTGGGGTAGGTTCAGGTTGGGTGGTGTGAGGTGGTTTGAGGTGAGGTGAGGTGTGGTGTGGTGTGGTGTGTGTGGTGGGGTTGCCTCACATGTGCATTAGGATGTAGGGCACACCCAATTCTGCAACCTGGTGGTGGGAAAGGAAGGGTGGGGTAGGTTGAAGTGGGGTGTGGAGTGGTAGGTTGAGTTGAGTTGAGGTGTGGTGTGATAGGGTGTGTGTGGTGTGGTGTGGTATGGTGTGGGGCCACCTTGCATGTGCATCAGGATGTAGGGCACACCCGATTCTGCAACCTGATGGTGGCAAAGGAAGGGTGGGGTAGGTTGAGGTGAGGTAAGGTCAGGTAAGGTGAGGTGAGGTGTGGTGTGGTGTGGTGTGGTGTGGTGTGGTGTGGTGTGGTGTGGTGTGGTGTGGTGTGGTGTCAAGGGCGCCACACGATACACATACACACCCATCACCTGAGTCTATACACAGTTAACACATGGCACACATCCTCACCCCCACCTGAGTCAGCATGTCGGGGTCAAGGGAACCACCCAAGACATACACATCCACACCCATCACCCATCAACTGAGTCTTTAAACAATTTACAAACAGGACACATCCTTACCTGAGTCAGCATGTTGGGGTCAAGGGAACCACCTGAGACATCCACATCCACACCCATCACCTGGGTCTATAAACAGTTAACACATGGCACACATCCTCACCCCCGCCTGAGTCAGCATGTTGGGGTCAAGGGCGCCACCTGACACATCCACATCCACACCCATCACCCATCACCTGAGTCTATACACAGTTAACAAACGGCACACGTCCTCACCCCCACCTGAGCCAGCATGTTGGCGTCAAGGGCGCCATCTGAGACACACATCCTCAACCCCACCTGTGTCAACATGTTGGGGTCAAGGGCGCCACCCGAGACAAACACATCCACAATCTCACCTGTGTCAACATGTTGGGGTCAAGGGAACCACCTGAGACATCGTTAATCACATCAGCCCCGGCCAAGACCGAATCCCTTGCCACGTCAGCGTAGAAGGTGTCAACAGAGATGGTCACATCGTCCAGCTGGGAATCCTGTCGCAGTGCCCTGTGGGTGTGTGGTTTAGGGTTTAGGGTTTAGGGATGAGGGTTTAGGGTTGGGCATCCTGTTGTAGTGCTCTGTGGGTGTGTGGTTTAGGGTTTAGGGTTCAGGGTTTAGGGGTGAGGCTTTAGGGTTGGGCATCCTGTCGCAGTGCCCTGTGGGTGTGTGGTTTAGGGTTTAGGGATGAGGGTTTAGGGTTGGGCATCCTGTCAGTTTAGGGTTTAAGGTTTAGGGTTCAGGGTTGGGCATCCTGTCGCGGTGCCCTGTGGGTGTATGGCCCTATTCCACCTTTTGAGTGCCCCCCCCCCCCCCCCCCCCCCCCCCCTCCCACACACACACACACACATACACACACACAAACACCGCCACCGTCCCCCCCCCCCCCTCCTACCCAGCCCTATCCCACCTGATCAAAGGCAGTTGCACGCGCCACCATCCTCCTCCGCGCTGATCCTTGTCGCCCCAGGGCGTGTAGACTGTCCACCCACATGATGAGCGCCCCCCCCCCCCCCCCCCCCCCCCCCTCCACCCACATGATGAGCGCACCCCCCCCCCCCCCCCCCCCCCCCCTCCACCCGCATGATGAGCGCACCCCCCCCCCCCCCCCCCCCCCCCCTCCACCCACATGATGAGCGCCCCCCCCCCCCCCTCCACCCACATGATGAGCGCCCCCCCCCCCCCCCCCCCCCCCCCCCCCCCCCCTCCACCACATGATGAGCCCCCCCCCCCCCCTCCACCCACATGATGAGCGCCCCCCCACCCCCCCTCCACCCCCCCTGACCTCACGCCCCTCACCCCCTCCTACCCAGCCCTATCCCACCTGATGAGCACCCCCCCCCCCCCCCCCCCACCTGCACCCCCACCCACCCATACACCACCGCACCTCGACCCCCCCCCCCCCCCCCCCCCCCCCACTCCCCTACCCCACCTCACGCCCCCCACCCCCTCTTACCCAGCCCTATCCCACCTGATGAGAGGCACTACACGCGCCAAATCCTCCTCCGCGCTGATCCGTGTCGCCCCAGGGCGTGCTGACTGCCCCCCCACCTCATGAGCGCCCCCCCACCCCCCACCCCTCCTCCCCACCCCCATCCCACCGGCAACCCCTCCCCCCCCCACACCACCTCACCTCACCTCACCCCCATCCCACCGCTCCCCCCCCCCCCCCCCCCCCCCCCACACACACACACAACAACTCCTCTCCCCACCCTCCCCCCCCCACACACACACACTCCTACCTGATGAGAGGCACTACACGCGCAGCCTCCTCCTCCGCGCTGATCCTTGTCGCCCCAGGGCGAGTTGACTGCCCACCCACGTCAATGAAGGACGCCCCCTCCTGCACCATTCGCTTGGCTGACGCAACAGCATCGACAATGCTTGCCAGTTGCCCACCGTCGCTGAAGCTGTCTGGAGTGTAGTTCAGGATACCCATGGTGTGTGTGTGGTCCCCAGTTACCAGGAAGTGGTCTGGGCGGCGCACATAGCCAAGGGGTAGGACTCTGCAACATGAAGGGGGTGGGGTGGGTGTGAGTGTGGGGTGTGAGTGTGGGGTGTGGGGTGTGGGGTGAGGTGAGGTGAGGTGGTGGTGTGTGTGTGTGGTCCCCACTTACCAGGAAGTGGTCTGGGCGGCGCACATAGCCAAGGGGCAAGACTCTGCAACATGAACGGGGTGGGGTGGGGTGGGGTGCACGTGTGTGTGGGTGTGTATGGGTGGGTGGGTGGGTGGGTAGGTGGGTGGGTGGTGGGGGGGGGGGGCGGGGCGGGGATGGGATGGGGGTGAGGTGAGGTGAGGTGTGTGTGTGTGTGTTGTGTGTGTGTTGGTGGGGGTTGGTGTGGTTGTTCTTTCCTTTTGTTTCCGGTTCTTTTCTTTCGGTTTCTGCTTGTTTTTGTGTTTTTGTTTGTTGTGTTTTTTTGTTTTTTGCGTTGTTTATTTTTTTTTGTTTTTTTGTTTTTTGTGGTTGGTGTGTGTGTGTTGGTGGTGGTGTTTGGTGGTGTGGTGAGGGGGGATTCCATTTACCGAGAAGGTCAGGGCGGCGTCGCATTAGCCCAGATGTAGGACTCAGGGGAAATAACCCCATAACCTTTTGTTTTTTTTTTGTTTTTGTGTTGTTGTTTTGTGTTTTTTGTTTTGGTGTGGGGGGGTAAAAGGCTTTTTTCCAGTCAGCACTTGAGATGTCAATTAGTTTATACGAAGAGAGAACTGAGTAAGAGGGGGAGGAGGAAAAGATAGGCAGAGACAAGGGTGTCTTGATTTTGACTCATACAGGCAAACCATGCCCCCACCCCTCCCCCCCCCACCCACACCCCCACACACACACATACGCCCCCCCCCCCCCCACACACCACCCACCACCCACCCACCCACCCACCCACCCACACCCACACACACCAAACCCATCCATCCACCCGCCACACACAAACACACACACACACAGGCACACACAGCAACATGAGTGTTTAATTGTTTATTGATATTGACTCACATGGTTCTTCCCCCACCCACCACCACCACCACCACCACCACCACACACACAGGCACACACACACACAGGCACGTGAGTGTTTATTGATGTTGACTCACATGGTTCTTCCCCCCCCCCCCCCACCCCCACCCCCCCCCCCCACCCCACCACACACACACACAGGCACATGAGTGGTTTATTGATATTGACTCACATGGTTCTTCTCCCCCACCCCACCCCACCCCACCACCACCACCACCACACACAGGCACACACACACAGGCAAATGAGTGTTTATTGATATTGACTCACATGGTTCTTCCCCCACCCCCCCCCACCACCACCACCACCACCACCACCACCACACACACAAACACGCACACACACACACACAGGCACATGAGTGTTTATTGATATTGACTCACATGTTCTTCTTCCCCCCCCCCCCCCCCCCCCCCCCCCCCCCCACCACCACCACCACACAAACACAGGCACACACACACAGGCACATACACAGGCACATGAGTGTTTATTGATATTGACTCACATGGTTCTTCCCCCCCCCCCCCCCCCCCCAACCACCACCACACACACACACAGGCACACACACACACAGGCACATGAGTGTTTATTGATATTGGACTCACATGGTTCTTCCCCCCACCCCACCCCACCCCACCCCCACCACCCCCACACACAGGCACACACACACAGGCACATGAGTGTTTATTGATATTGACTCACACGATTCTTCCCCCCCCCCCCCCACCACCACCACCACCACCACACACACAAACACGCACACACACACACACAGGCACATGAGTGTTTATTGATATTGACTCACATGGTTCTTCCCCCCCCCCCCCACCACCACCACCACCACCACCACCACCACCATCACACAAACACAGGCACACACACACAGGCACATACACAGCACATGAGTGTTTATTGATATTGACTCACATGGTTCTTCCCCCCCCCCCCCCCCCCCCCCCCAACCACCACCACAACACACACACAGGCACATGAGTGTTTATTGATATTGAATCACATGGGTTCTTTCCCCCCCCCCCTCCCCCCCCCACCCACCCACCACCACCACACACACACACACAGGCACACACACACACACAGGCACATGAGTGTTTATTGATGT